>CAUYUJ010001592.1:327703-462703 GCA_963575745.1 Prorocentrum cordatum | reverse complement strand
ACCACCTGGCGAGGGAGAAGGCGAGGTCCTCGCCGCGAGGATGGAGGTTATCCCGAGCATGCGGGCGCGCGCGCGGTTAAAGTGACGGGGCAGCGGTCGCCGACCCCCCGAGGGGGCATCTCGCGAGGTCCGTCGAACCGAGAGACATCCTGGAACCCTTCGCACAACGGCCAGGGGGAGTGGCCATGAAACGCATATCAACGCACGCCTCCGATCGGGCCCCTCGGCGCAAGCGCGTCGGGGCATCCAGCGCGAGCTCGGCGAGCCTCCGAAAAATCGGCTTCCAACCGCAATCCCCCGCCCGCCCCTGCCTCCAAGCGCCGCCCCAGTCGGCGATATTGGAGCCGCCCGGCGGCGCGAGGCTCAAGCGCGCGGGGCCAGCGCGCGCCGACGCCGCCTGGTCATTGGTGAGCTGCCGAATTCTCCAAACTGCGAACACTCCAACGGAACGTGCAAACAATGGGGCAAGTGATTTTCAGCCGTAAAAAGTCGCCCGAGAACCACCTCCTGAGAGGAGGCCGTTGAATGCCCATCAGCCCAGGGACCCGACGGAACTAAAGCGCCCCCCCCCCCTGAATGTGATCCTGGCGCATATGAGCTAAAAACTTCATGCGAGACACCTGCGCTCTGGCAAGCTTCTTGAACGGCGGCGGGCGAGCCATGAGCCCCCTGCAGACTCGCAACTGACCGCGCAGACGCCAACGCCGTCATAACCCGATGCCGACAACCCGCAGCAAAAGAGCTGTGGTGACACAGAGCCCGCGAGTTCCGCGTGACGCACAGAAGCGTCTTGCCGTCGAACCACGTGCTACCCGCACCGCTCGATATGTTTAGGCGCGAAGCAGCGCTTGCCAACCTCCGCCACCGTTGCGAAGTCAAGACCCATTTCCACGATGCGGTTTTTGTTCCACTTGATCTTATGCGGGTCATGAGGCGAGAACTCCAGCTCTGCGATGGGCCCCCATTGGTAGGTGAGGACTCCAGCCCCTTTGTCAACAAACAACAAGAACACCCGAGGGAGAGTGCACTCGCTTTCAAGCGCTGCCCGCAGGGCGCGACGGGCCTTCTCACGAGCGACGTCGCACAGGTTCTTAACTCGACTGATGATCATCTCAATGCGTCTTTCTCTAGGGCCGATAGCAGAGAACTTGCTCCACGCACCAGGGCGCAGGCGAAGAGCAGCCGCGTGCGAGCCTGGATCGTCGCAACCCATGGGCCTTTTTTCATCCGCAGCTCGAGATTATATCCTAGCGCTGCGCCTTCCAGCTTGCGCTCCTGGCCGAGGGAGTACGAGCACGCGTCGAGCCACTCTTTGATGCCGTCAGCCGCCGATGAAACGCCGACCTCTACACGAACCGATATTGTGAACATGCTTACATCAATCTCCTTGTCCCATTCACCCGTTTTTTTCCTGGCAGTCCGAAGATGTCATAAGAGGAATAACTTTCGCCAAATCTACTTCGTGCTCCAAAACCTCCAGGCGCTTGACCAGCGCCCGTTGCGTCTCCTCCACCGTGTCCATGCGCTGGTTGGTGGCCGCCTGCTGCTCTGGTACCTGACGGAACAACGCAGTGACCTTCTCATCAAACTTCCGAAGCATGGGAGCCGTCGCCGACACCAGAGCACCAGAGATACTCTTTTGTAGCGATACAACACACACAGCTGAGACCTCCGACATGCAGGACTTTCCGCAAACAGCTCACGATGAAGCGCTTCCACTTGCCTTTGAAAAGCAACACCCGACCACGAATCATCACCTGAGCCGCGAGCACCCATTCCCATCGGTCGGAAGAAGTAGGTAGAAACATGAAGTAGGAAGGCGTTGGAAATAGATTGGGTTTCCGCACGCCCCCTGAAGAGGAAGGAAGAGGGAAAACCACTCGACTCTTGAAGTAGGAAGGCGCTGAAAGTAGATTGGAATATGGGAATCCAAAAATACCTACTTTCAACGACCGATGGGTTCAGGTGCTCTCGCCAGCCACTGGTGTTCCAGGACACATTCCCGGGGTCACCGCAGTAGGAACACAGGAGACACCAACGCCAGGCAAGAGCTCACTTCCACGCGGCGTGTCGATCTCGTGCACCAGGGGAGAAGGAGGAATTGCAGCAACACCCGCTGCGGCCATCCGAAATTCCTGCGACGGGACTACGGCGACAGATCCATGCCGATTTCTTGCACAACACACGCCAGGGCACCAGCAACCGCATCACGATTGTTGCCTCCATGACCTTGGCTACCGCCAGCCTCCACGTCGATAGGCCCACGAAGACCACGCCGTGCGTCGTCCCAAGCAGGTGAAGGCGAACCGCGATCACTGCGGGAACGATGACCCTCAGCAGGAACGGGGGCAGCACTGACGCCATCAGACCCACGAGCAAGGTGGCGACCGCTATCTTCATACTTGTGTCGAGGACGAAGAGAAGACTCATATGACCCGTAAGCGCCCACAATATGATCATCTGCGCGATGCCGCCGAGAGCGCCGGGGAGTGTCAACCTTGGAACTGGTGCGGCCCAGCCTTTTCTCCTTCTTGGACTTCTTCCCCTTCCGCTCATCGCCCGTAGCCCCCATGCTGAACAGAGCAGCGCTGGTCCCCGCACGAACTGGAAACTCCTCAATCTTCCCGCGTGAGTCAGTGCTGGTGCGGGACAAGAGAAGTCGCTCCGACAGGAGATCGCAAAGACGTCGGGATCTGGCCTCGGACTAGAAGTATCCACTTTCTGTCGAAGGACAACAACACCTTGAGCCAAAATAGCTGCGGAGGAGGAGGAGGGGCGATGCCGCTCTCACGGCCGCGGCGAAGGGTGCCATCGAACCGAACGAGCCTCGGCTGGTAGAGGCCCACCACAAGCAACACAATAGCCGAGCACGCCCGTCCGTCAGAACCTCGCGCTGGGGCCCACCACGCAGATGCTGCCCACGTCGGCGTCGACGGAGGTAGGTCAACCGTGTACGCGGTCTGCGCTCCGCCGTGCTCGGCTGGTAGAGTCCCATCAGGGGCAGAGCAACAGCCGAGCGCGCCCGTCAGTCAGGCGTCCCGGTTTTGGGGAGGCCACGCGTCTGAGAAACTGGGCCCCTGCAGCACAAGTTCCGAAAATCCGAAGAGGCGTGGCCACGAGCCTGCCGTCGGCCGAAGCCCTACACCCCGCCGCGCTCGTCCTGGGCAGGCCGTGCTGCCCGGTGGAAGGGGGCGAGGGGAGAAGCAGGCAGAGGACGACGAACGCGCAGGCGGGAGGCCAGGGCCGGCGGGGCGAGCGGGCAGGCGGAAGAGGGGCCAGGAAGGGACGGCAGCCAGGGAGCAGGAGGACAGGAAAGGGAGGGAAGCAAGGAAGAGGAGGAAAGGGGAAGCAACCGCGAGCGACAGGCTGGGCCACAGGCAGGGAAAGAAGGGCCACCCGCGACGAGGCTACGGACCCTACGGCGGCGACGCCGACCAGGCGGCGCAGGCGTAGCGGTGGAGTGGGCGGTGGGTGTCGGGGGGGGGGGGCGTTGGCAGTCGTCGGGAAGGGCCGTCGGGGTCGTCCAGAGGCGGCGTGAAGTGGCCGACAGCGACCAAGAGGAGGAGGAAGGAGAGGAGGAGGAGGAGGAGGAGGAGGAGGAGGAGGAGGAGGAGGAGGAGGAGGAGGAGGTGGATGAGGAGGAAAAAGGAGCGGAGGACCAGAACGAACAGCAGCTGCAGTAGCTGGAGTTGAAGGGAGCGGGAGGAGCATGAGAACCAGGGGAAGGCGGAGGAGGGGAACGGAGGGGGGATTGGGGCGACAACGATGAGGAAAGGCTCGTGTCCAGACAAATGGCCCGCGATGGGGCGAGAGCTCCATCCTGAACGACGGGAGCAAGCCGCCGCTCCTAAAATGAGGCCCGCGCTGCAGCGGCAACACCATGTTGATAAACGGCCAGACGGTAAAGCGACACACGAGAGACCAATGTTTCTGTTTAAGTTTGGTGTTCATTAGGTTTGATGTTCATTAAGTTTGGTTTTCATAGTTCCGTCGGGCCCCCCTCCGCTATTTCCACTTGCGGCAGCACCCATCTGCCCCTCGGTGTGCTGGGTGCACGTGAGGGCAGCGCTTTTAATCTCGGGGGCAGCGGGGGGGCCCTTCTACGGGAGCGAAAGAACGTGTTACTCCACGCAGCAGCAAAAAGTTTGTGCCTGCGGGATGCGACACGAGAGACCAACTGTTGAAACCTGGTATGGGAGCAATGCGCCGAGGGGGGCGGGCCGCTCCCCGGCTGTCTTTGGAGGAGAGAGAAGACTAGCAGTCATGCCGAGTGCTGCAACAGGGGAGGGGACACAGGCAGTGCGCGGGGGGGAGGCCTCCCATCCCCGTCTCCTCTTCCTGGCCCTCCCCTGCGCCGTCCCCACTCGTCCCCTTCCTCTCCACCGCCCACTCCCTGGAGAAGAGCGATCCAGGCCCAGGCCACCTTCCTTCGCCTCACCCAGCTTCATCCTCGCCCCCTCCCCTCGCACACGTTACTCCCCCCGGTTGTCGCCATACCCTCACCTCTCCTCCCTCATCCCCGCCCCTCAACTGCCCTATCTCTTCCTCGAATCGGCCGATGGTCACCGACCGTCCGTGCTGATGCCGTGGTCCCAGCTTCTTGTCGCCGTCCACTCGAGCCGACAGTGCGAGCAGATGAATCATCGGCTGCGGCTGCATCAGTCAACCGGCAACGCCACTCGACCAATATCGAGAATACGCCGACGAGCCGCCAAACCGCCAAACCACCAAAGCGGCCCACTCACACATGGAAGCCAAATCAACCTGGCTTGGAGGCGCACCAGCGCAGCGGTAGCAGAAGTTGCAGCAGCAACAGTCTTCGGCAACAGAGGCACCAGCGACATTCAGTTGGCTAGCATAACCATGTATCTCAAGCCAAACTGCTGCCCCCACTTTGGCATCACATGTGCCCCACCCGTCAGATGAGCGAGAGAAAAGCGCCGTCCTTCACAGCCAGCATCTCCCTTTCTCTCTCCTCGACGAACTTCCTGATGGTCTCCTCCTCCTCTTTTCGTTGTCTCTCTTCCTCCTCCGCCTTCCTCTTGTTTTCTGCTTGCTCGGCGGCCTCCCTCTTGGCTGCCTGCTCCGGGCTCTCCATGACCCACTTCCAGCCCTGGTTGCAGTGAGTCTTCGGCACCTGGCGAAGGAGGCGCGGGTTCGACTCAAACGCCCTCAAGAGAGGATGGGGGTGGATTGGGTGGAGGGAGGAGGGGGAACGAGGGACGAAGAAAGGGAAGTGCTGAAGCGATCGCCGCGAGATGCCTCCGAGGCTCCCTGGTGTCAAAGCCGCAAGCGGCGGCGCTTTTACGGACCGTCATCCTGCTCTGCCGTGCTGATTCAAAACGTCGGGGGAGGAGGGGGGAGGGGGAGGCGGAGGGAGGGGGAGGATGGAGTATAACGGAAAACGGACACGGTGAAGGCGAGAAGGTGATGGTGGAGGAGATGGATGGATGCGCGGCAGTGACAAGCGCAGGGGCCGCGTACGATTGGGCGCTGGAAGGCTGTCCCCAGCCCCGTTGCGTCGATGACGACGGGTAGCTTCTGCCAGTCCCTGGGCCCCGAGGGGCCGTCGATAATAATGCAGTGGCCTCCTCTGGGTTGTCTGGGTCGCCAGCCCGCGCATTGCCGGGCGCGGCCGCGCCCCCGCCGGCGCTGGCCATGCACGCGCTCGCATTTCCGCGACCGTGGCCCCACAGCCGCGTTTCCGATGTTGCCGGGGGGCGCGTTCAGCCAGGTGCCCAAAGCTACGCGCGCGGTCCAACAGTTCGCCATATTGTTGTCGGGTCCGCGGCGTCTGACCACGGAGAGGCCGAAGCATTTGCGCGGCCCTGCCAGGACCGGGCCCTAGGGCTCTAAAGAGCACCGTTGCGAGTAGCTGAGACTTCGGAATGGCAAGGCCGACTGAATCAGCCACGAGACGGGCAATTTCGAACCGGGCGAGGATCGAATCCGTTCTCTCGCCTGGTTCGGGCCCGAAGTCTACGAGCGCCGTCCCTGAGCTGTCGCTCGTCCTCGAGGTTCTCGAATTTGCGCCTAGTAGAAACCTCGCGCGCGTGGCGGGGTCCGCGCGGACACCTTGCGTCGCCGCGCCGTAGTTGATGATCTGGGGGGGGTCGCATCGCAACGGCGCGCGCCACCCCGCCCAGACCGCGCTGCAAGCGGGCGGCTTGGCGCCGCGGGGTCGCGAGGAAAGATGCGCTTCCTGAAAGGTCCCAGCACGGGCCCCGCGTTGCATGATTGCCTCCGCCATTGTGTTTACCGCGTTGCATGCGTCCTATAGCACGTCCAATGACCAGCCGAATAATGCTGAAGGTAACGCACTTTCAGCAGCGATTCCATGTGGAGCCCTGAGCATTATTTTGGTCGTCTTCGGAATGTCCATCGCCGTTAGGCAGCGGATTGGCTGCGGAGGCGGAGCGGTTCAAAAGCATGGGGGTCGCGCATCCGCGCAGTGGAGGCTGGCGCCTGATTCTGTCCCCAAGCTCGTCGTAAACCGGACGAAGTGGCGCAGGGCCGGGGCGTGTGCGCTTTGCGGAGTGGTCAGGCGGATGTCGCCCAGAGTGGATATAGCGCGTCCGCTGAAGGCGTTTCCGCCTGCGTTCTGACGTCGCAGCGGCGTTGGCGGCGTGCCAAGCCGCGCTGCGGATAAGTATTGCGACAGAAAGAGCTGACCACAACTCAGCGGGGGCAGCCCCGCTACCAAGTAAAAGGCAGGATGCGGACCATGTGGTAAGAGGTTTGGAGGTGGATGTAAGATGGTGCATCTTCCAAGGGATTGATCGATTCCTGTTTCCAATGCAGTAGTAGATTGCCGCGTGCACGGCCAATCTGGGCAAATAGGGCACCGGCGTCTTGAGCCAGACGTCGACGGCGGGCTCGCTATGCTCGCTATGCACATGCCCTTCTGACCCCCTATGTCAGAGTCGTCATGCACATCCCAGTGGGAGGGCGGCCCGATGCTGATCATCTGGGCCAGCATGACCTGCTCGTCACCGTAGTCATCTCGCGCATTGTAATGAGCGAAGATGGTAAGCTGTAAGTGCACAGTGGCCTTGAGCTGTAAGTGCGCAGTGGCGCTTATTTTTTACATTGGATTTTGGCATTGGATTTTAGCATTGGATTTTAGCATTGGGTTTTAGCATTGGATTTTAGCATTGGATTTTAGCATTGGGCTTTAGCATTGGGTTTTAGCATTGGATTTCGGTACCGTGCCGGGCGTTCTGCAAGACTTTCAGCGCCGCGGAATTCGGCGCGCAAGAATTCGGCGCCGTTAGCAGTGGATTGTAGCATTCGCTTTTACACTGGATTTTAGCATGGGATTTTAGCATTGGATTTGAGCATGGGCGCAGCGGATTTGGGCGCGCAAGCATTCGGCGCCGTTAGCATTGGATTTTAGCATTGGATTTTAGCATTTTAACATTGGATTCTAGCATTGGATTTGGGCACTGGATTTTAGCATGGGGCTTTAGCCTTGGCTTTTACATTGGATTTTAGCATTGGGCTTCAGCATTAGATTTCAGCAGTGGGCTTTAGCACTGGATTTTAGCATTGGATTTTAGCACGGGAATTGTGCATTGGATTTTAAAATTGGCTATTACCATTGGATTTTAGCATTGGATTTTAGCATTGGATTTTAACATTGGGTTTTTTTTACATTTGATTTTAACATTGGATTTTAGCAGTGGATTTTCGCTTTGGATTTTAGCATTGGATTTGAGCTCTGGGTTTTAGCATTGGGTTTTAGCATTTGGCTTTCGCGTTGGATTTTAGCGTTGGGTTTTAACGTGGGAATTGAGCATTGGATTTTAGCATTGGATTTTAGCATTGGGCTTTAGCACTGGATTTTAGCATTGGATTTTACAGCATTGGATTTGAGCATCGGATTTTAGCATTGGATTTTAGCATTGGATTCGAAACTCGCGGCGCCGAAGTCATGCGGAAACCACGGCAAGGGGCTAAAATCCAATGCTGAATTCAAATGCTAAAATCCCATGCTAAAATCCAATGCTAAAAGCCAGTGCTAAAAGCCAATGCGAAAAGCCAATGCTAAAAGCCAATTCTAAAAGTAAATGCTAAATCCAATGTTAAACGCCAGTGCTAAAAACCAATGTTAAAATCCAATGGTAAAACCCAATGCTAAAATCCAATGCTAAAACCCAATGCTAAAATCAATGCTAACGGCGCCGAACTCTTGCGCGCCGAAACCCTTGGCGTCAAAGTCATGCGGACACCCCGGCAAGGGGCTAACATCCAATGCTAAAATCCAATGCTAAAGTTCCATGCTATAAGCCAATGCTAAAAGCCAGTGCTAAAAGCCAATGCTAAAAGCCAATGCTAAAAGCCAATGCGAGCACCCAGTGCTAAAAGCCAGTGCTAAAAGCCAATGCTAAAAACCAATTTTAAAATCCAATGCTAAAATCAAATGCTAAAACCCAATGCTAGAATCCATTGCTAAAACCCAGTGCTAACGGCGCCGAGCTCTTGCGCGCCGAAGCCCGCGGCGCCGAAGTCACGCGGAAACCCCGGCAAGGTGCTGCAATCCAATCTAGCATTGGATTTTAACATTGGATTTAGCATTCGATTTTAATATTGGCTTTTAGCATTGGATTTTAGCATTGGCTTTTAGCATTGTCTTTTAGCATTGGCTTTTAGCATTGGCTTTTAGCACTGGCTTGTAGCACTGGCTTTTGGCATTGGCTTCTAGCATTGGATCTTAGCATGGGATTTTCGCATTGGATTTTAGCATTAGATTTTAGCCCCTCGCCGTGGTTTCCGCATGACTGCGGCGCCGCGGGTTTCGGCGCGCAAGAGTTCGGCGCCGTTGGCATTGGACTTTAACATTGGAGTTTAGCATTGGAGTTTCGCAGTGGATTTTAGGATTGGATTTTAGCATTGGATTTTAGCATTGGATTTTAGCATTGGAGTTTAGCATTAGATTTGAGCATTGGGTTCTAGCACTGGGTCTTAGCATTAGATTTTAGCACTGGAGTTTAGCATTGGATTTTCGCATTGGATTTTCGCATTGGATTTTCGCATTGGATTTTAGCATTGGATTTTAGCATTGTGTTTTAGCATTGTATTTTAGCATTGGATTCTAGCATTGAATTTTTACATTTGGTTTTCGCATTGGATGTCGGTACCGTGCCGGGCGTTCTGCAAGACTTTCAGCGCCACGGATTTCGGCGCGCAAGAGATCGGCGCCGTTAGCATTCGATTTTAGCATTGGATTGCACATTGGATTTTAGCATGGGACTCTAACATTGGATCTGAGCATCAGCGCAGCAGATTTGGGCGCGCAAGGATTCGGCGCGGTTTTGGACTTCAGCATTGGATTTGAGCATTGGATTTTAACATTAGGCTTCAGCTTTGGATTTCAGATTAGATTTTAGCATTGGATTTTAGCCTTGGGCTTTTGCATTGGATTTTAGCATTGGATTTTAACATTGGATTTTAGCATTGGATTTGGGCACTGGATTTTAGCATGGGGTTTTAGCATTGGGCTTTAGCACTGGACTTTAGCACTCGATTTTAACATTGGCTTTTAGCATTGGATTTTAGCATTGGCTTTTAGCATTGTCTTTTAGCATTGGCTTTTAGCATTGGCTTTTAGCACTGGCTTGTAGCATTGGCTTTTAGCATTGGCTTTTAGCATTGGATTTTAGCATGGGATTTTCGCATTGGATTTTAGCATTGGATATTAGCATTAGATTTTAGCCCCTTGCCGCGGTTTCCGCATGACTTCGGCGCCGCGGGCTTCGGCGCGCAAGAGTTCGGCGCCGTTGGCATTGGACTTTAACATTGGAGTTTAGCATTGGAGTTTCGCATTGGATTTTAGCATTGGATTTTAGCATTGGATTTTAGCATTGGAGTTTAGCATTAGATTTGAGCACTGGGTTCTAGCATTGGGTCTTAGCATTGGATTTTAGCATTGGAGTTTAGCATTGGATTTTCGCATTGGATTTTCGCAGTGGGCTTTCGCATTGGAATTTAGCATTGGATTTTAGCATTGGGCTTTAGCATTGGATTCTAGCATTGGATTTTAGCATTGGATTCTAGCATTGGGTTTTTACATTTGATTTTAGCATTGGATTTCGGTACCGTGCCGGGCGTTCTGCAAGACTTTCAGCGCCACGGATTTCGGCGCGCAAGAATTCGGCGCCGTTAGCATTCGATTTTAGCATTGGGTTACATTGGATTTAAACATGGGGCTCTAGCACTGGATTTAAGCATCAGCGCAGCGGATTTGGGCGCGCAAGGATTCGCCGCGGTTAGCCTTGGATTTTAGCATTGGATTTGAGCATTGGACTTTAACATTGGATTGTAGCATTGGATTTGAGCATTGGATTTTCGCCTTGGATTTTAGCTTTGGATTTTGGCATTGGATTTTAGCATTGGGCTTCAGCTTTGGATTTCAGCATTAGATTTTAGCATTGGATTCTAGCATTGGATTTTTGCACTGGATTTTAGCATTGGATTTTAACATTGGATTTTAGCATTGGATTTAGGCACTGGATTTTAGCATAGGATTTTAGCATTGGATTTTAGCATTGGACTTTAGCACTGGATTTTTGCATTGGATTTGAGCACTGGGTTTTAGCATTGGATTCTAGCATTGGAGTTTAGCGTTGGATTTCATGGACTTTAGCATTGGACTTTAGCTTTGGACTTTAGCATTTGGTTTTAGCATTGGGTTTTAGCATTGGATTTTAGCATTGGGCTTCAGCATTGGATTTCAGCATTGGGCTTTAGCATTGGCATTTAGCACTGGATAATAGCATTGAATTTCAGCATCGGATTTTAGCATTGGGTTTTAGCATTTGATTTTAGCATTGGATTTTAGCAATTGGTTTTAACATTGGATTTTAGCATTGGATTTTCGCATTGGATTTTAGCATTGGATTTTAGCATTGGATTTTCGCATTGGGTTCTGGCATTGGATTTTAGCATTGGATTGTAGCATTGGGCTTTCGCATTGGACTCTAGCATTGGATTTCGGCACCGTGCCGGGCGTTCTGCAATACTTTCAGCGCCACGGATTTCGGCGCGCAAGAACTCGGCGCCGCTGACAATGGATTGTAGCATTCGCTTTTACACTGGATTTTAGCATGGGGTTTTAACATTGGGGTTGAACATCAGCGCAGCGGATTTGGGCGCGCAAGCATTCGGCGCCGTTAGCATTGGATTTTAGCATTGGATTCTAGCATTGGTTTTTTAACATTGGATTTTAGCATTGGATTTGGGCGCTGGATTTTAGCATGGGGCTTTAGCCTTGGATTTTAGCCTTGGATTTTAGCATGAAGCTTCAGCATTGGATTTCAGCATTGGATTGTAGCACTGGGCTTTAGCGCTGGATTTTAGCATGGGATGTTTGCGCTGGATTTTTAAAATTGGCTATTACCATTGGGTTTTAGCATTGGATTTTTGTTTTTTTTTGTATTTTTTCCATTGGATTTTAAATTTGGATTTTAGCTTTGGGTTTTAGCATTGGAGTGGAGCATTGGGTTTCAGCATTGGGTTTTAACACTGGGTGTTAGCATTGGATTTTAGCATTGGGTTTGAACATTGGCTTTTAGCATTGGATTTTAGCATTGGATTTTAGCATTGGATGTTAGCACTGGGCTTTAGCATTGGATTTTACAACATTGGATTTCAGCATCGGATTTTAGCATTGGATTTTAGCATTGGGTTCGAAACCCGCGGCACCGAAGTCATGCGGAAACCACTGCAAGGGGCTAAAATCAAATGCTAATCTCCAATGCTACCAATGCTAAAGTCCAATGCTAAAACCCAGTGCTAAAAGCCAATGCGAAAAGCCAATGTTAAAGCCAATGCTAAAAGCCAATGCTAAAAGTCAATGCTACAAGCCAATGCTAAAAGCCAATGTTAAAAGCCAGTGCTAAAAGCCAATGCCAAAACTCAATGCTAAAAGCCAATGCTAAAATCCAATGCGAAAATCCAATGCTAACGGCGCCGAACTCTTGCGCGCCGAAACCCGCGGCGCCGAAGTTATGCGGACCCCCCGGCAAGGGGCTAACATCCAGTGCTAAAATCCAATACTAAAATCCAATGCTAAAAGCCAATGCTAAAAGCCAGCGCTAAAAGCCTAAGCAAAAAAACAATGCTAAAATCCAATGCTAAAACCTGATGCTAAAACCCAATGCTAAAATCAAATGCTAAAATCCAATGCTAACGGCGCCGAACTCTTGCGCGCCGAAACCCGTGGCGCCAAAGTCACGCGGAAACCCCGGCAAGGTGCTAAAATGGAATGCTAAAATTCAATGCTAAAATCCAATACTAAAGCCCAATGCTAAAAACCAATGCTAAAAGCCAGTGCTAAAAGCCAATGCTAAAAGCCAAAGCTACAAGCCAGTGCGAGAAGCCAATGCTAAAAGTCAATGCTAAAAACCAATGCTAAAAGCCAATGCTAAAATCCAATGCTAAAAGCCGATGTGAAAATCGAATGCAAAAATCCAATGCTAAAACCCAATGCTAACGGCGCCGAACTCTTGCGCGCCGAAGCCCGCGGCGCCGAAGTCATGCGGAAGCCGCGGCAAAGGGGCTAAAATCCAATGCTGAAAGCCAATGCTAAAAGCCAATGCTAAAAGCCAATACTACAATCCAATGCTAAAAGCCAGTGCTAAAAGCCAATGCTAAAAGCCAATGCATGCTAAAAGCCAATGCTAAAAGCCAATGCTAAAAGCCAATGCTAAAAGCCAATGCTAAAATCCAATGCTAAAATCCAATGCTAACGGCGCCGAACTCTTGCGCGCCGAAACCCGCGGCGCCGAAGTCATGCGGAAACCGCGGCAAGGGGCTAAAATCCAATTCTAAAAGCCAATGCTAGAATCAAATGCGAAAGCCCAATGCGACAGGCCGGTGCGAAGAAGCAATGCTAAAAGAAAATTGTAAAAGCAAATGCTAAAAGCCAATGCTAAAAGCCAATGCTAAAATCTAATGCTAAAAGCCAATGCTAAAATCAAATGCTAAAACCTGATGCGAAAATCCAATGCTAAAAGCCAATGCTAAAATCCAATGCTAAAAGCCAATGCTAAAATCCAATGCTAAAATCCAATGCTAACGGCGCCGAACTCTTGCGCGCCGAAACCCGCGGCGCCGAAATCATGCGGAAACCGCGGCAAGCGGCTAAAATCCAATGCTCAAATCCAATGCTAAACCCCAATGCTAAAATCCACTGTTAAAATCCAATGCTAAAAGCCAATGCTAAAAACCAATGCTACAAGCCAGTGCTAAAAGCCAATGCTAAAAGCCAATGCTAAAAGCCAATGCTAAAAGCCAATGCAAACATCCAATGCTAAAAGCCGATGTTGAATTCGAATGCAAAAATCCAATGCTAAAATCAAATGCTAGCGGCGTCGAACTCTTGCGCGCCGAAGCCCGCGACGCCGAAGTCATGCGGAAACCGCGGCCAGGGGCTAAAATCCAATGCTAAAATCCAATGCTAAAACCAAATGCTAAACTCCAATGCTAAAATCCAATGCTAAGAGCCAATGCTAAAAACCAATGCGAAAAGCCACTGCTAAAAGCCAATGCTAAAAACCAGTGCTAGAAGCCAATACTAAAAGCCAATGCTACAAACCGATGCTAAAATCCAATGCTAAAAGCCAATGCTAACTGCGCCGAACTCTTGCGCGCCGAAACCCGCGGCGCCGAAGTTATGCGGAAACCACGGGCAGGGGCTAAAATCCAACGCTAAGTTCCAATGCTAAAATCCAATGCTAAGATCCAATGCTAAAATCCAATGCTAAAAGACAATGCTTAAAAACCAATGCTAAAAGCCAAGGCTAAAAGACAATGCTAAAAGCCAATGCTAAAAGCCAGTGCTAAAAGCCAATGCCAAAAGCCAATGCTAAAATCCAATGCGAAAATCCAATGCTAAAGTCCAATGTTAAAATCCAATGCCAACGGCGCCGCACTCTTGCGCGCCGAAGCCCGCGGCGCCGAAGTCATGCGGAAACCACGGCAAGGGGCTGAACTCCAATGCTAAAATCCAATGCTAAAATCCAATGCTAAACTCCAATGCTAAAATCCAATGCTAAAGCCCAATGCGAAAAGCCAGTGCGAAAAGCCAATGCTAGAAGCCAATGCGAAAAGCCAATGCCAAAAGCCAATGCTAAAAGCCAATGCTAAAAGCCAATGCTAAACTCTAATGCTAAAACCCAATGCTAAAATCCGACACAAAAGCCCAATGTCAACATCCAATGCTAACGACGCCGAACTCTTGCGCGCCGAAGCCCGCGGCGCCGAAGTCATGCGGAAACCCCCGACAAGGTGCTAAAATCCAATGCTGAAAGCCAATGCTAAAAGCCAATGCTAAAAGCCAATGCTAAAAGCCAGTGCTAGAAGCCAATGCTAAAAGCCAATGCCACACCCAATTGCTTAAGGCCAATGCGAAAAGCCAATACTAGAAGCCACGGCAAAAAAATCCAATGCTAAAATCCAAAGCTAAAATCAAATGCAAAAGTCCAATGCTAAAATCCAATGCCAACGGCGCCGAGCTCTTGCGCGCCGAAACCCGCGGCGCCGAAATCATGCGGAAACCACGGCAAGGGGCTAACATCCAATGCGAAAAGCCAATGCTAAAATCCAATGCTAAAAGCCACTGCCAAACGCCAATGGTAAAAGCAAATGCGAAAAGCAAATGCTTAAAGCCAATGCTAAAAGCCAATGCTAAAAGCCAATGCCAACGGCGCCGCGCTGATGCGCCGAAACCCGCGGCGCCGAAGTCATGCGGAAACCGCGGGCAGGGGCTAAAATCCAATGCAAAAATCCAATGCTAAAGCCAAATGCTATACTCCAATGCTAAAACCTAATGCTAAAAGCCCATGCTAAAACCCAATATTAAACGCCGATGCTACAAGCCAGTGCGAGAAGCCAATGCGAAAAGCCAATGCTAAAAGCCAATGCTAAAAGCCAATGCTCAAATCCAATGCTGAAAACCAATGCTAAACATCCAATGCTAGAACCCAATGCTAACATCCAATGCTAAAGTCCAATGCTAACGACGCCGAACAATTGCGCGCCGAAGTCCGCGGCGCCGAAGTCGCGCGGAAACCACGGCAAGGGGCTAAAATCCAATGCTAAAACCCAATGCAAGAATCCAACGCTGAAAGAAGACCAGCACGGCACGACACGACCAGCACGGCGCAGCAAGACCAGCACGACACGGCAAGACCAGCACGGTGCGGCAAGGCCAGCACGGCACAGCAAGACCAGCACGGCGAACCAAGACCAGCACGGCGAACCAAGAACAGCACGGCACAGAAAGACCAGCACGGCACAGCAATACCAGCACGGCACGGCAAGACCAGCACGGCACGGCAAGACCAGCACGGCACCGCAAGGCCAGCACGGCACAACAAGACCAACACGGCCTCGCAAGACCAGCTCGGCCTCGCAATACCAGCACGGCGCAGCAATGCCAGCGCGGCACGGCAAGACCAGCAACGCACCGCAAGACCAGCGCGGCACGGCAAGACCAGCACGGCACAGCAAGACCAGCACGGCGCGGCTAGACCCAGTTGCCGCGCCGCGCTGGTCTTGCCGCGCCGCGCTAACCTTGCCGTGCCGCGCTGGTCTTGCGGTGCCGCGCTGGTCTTGCTGTGCCAGGCTGGTATTGCTGTGCCGTGCTGGTCTTGCTGCGCCGTGCTGGTCTTGCGGCGCCGTGCTGGTCTTGCTGTGCCATGCTGGTCTTGCGGTGCCGCGCTGGCATAGCTGTGCCGCGCTGGTCTTGCTGCGCCGTGCTGGTATTGCCGTGCCGTGCTGGTCTTGCGGCGCCGTGCTGGTCTTGCTGTGCCGTGCTGGCCTTGCGGTGCCTTGCTGGTCTTGCTGTGCCGCGCTGGTCTTGCTGTGCCGTGCTGGTATTGCTGCGCCGCGCTGGTCTTGCTGTGCCGCGCTGGTCTTGCCGTGCCGTGCTGGTCTTGCCGTGCCGCGCTGGTCTTGCGAGGCCGCGCTGGCCTTGCCGTGCCGCGCCGGTCTTGCTGCGCCGTGCTGGTCTTGCCGCGACGTGCTGGCATTGCTGTGCTGTGCTTGTCTAGCTGCGCCGCGCTGGTCTTGCTGCGCCGTGCTGGTCTTGCCGTGCCGTGCTGGTCTTGCTGTGCCGCGCTGGTCTTGCTGTGCCGAGCTGGTCTTGCCGTGCTGTGCTGGTCTTGCTGCGCCGTGCTGGTCTTGTCGCGCCGCTCTGGTCTTGCCGCGCCGTGCTGGTCTTGCTGCGCCGTGCTGGTCTTGCCGTGCCGTGCTGGTCTTCTTTTAGCACTGGATTTTAGCATTGGATTTTAGAATTAGATCTTAGCATTTGATTTTAGCACTGGCTTTCGCATTGGATTTTAGCACTGGGTTTTAACATTGGTTTATAGCATTGGATTTTAGCAGTGGCTTTTAGCATTGTATTTTAGAATTGGATTTTAGCATTGGACTTTAATATTGGGTTTTAGCATTGGGTTTTAGCATTGGATTTTTGCACTGGACTTTAGCATTGGGTTCTAGCACTGGATTTTTGCATTGGGTTCTAGCATTGGATTTGAGCATTGGATCTTAGCATTGGGTTTGACCACTGGATTTTTGCATAGGATGTTCGCATTGGATTTTAACATTGGATTTTAGCATTGGGCTTTAGCATTGGATTTTAGCATTGGATTTTTAACGTTGGATTTTAGCATTGGATTTTTGCATTGGATTGTAGCATTGGGTTTTAGCATTTGGCTTCGGCGTGAGATTTTAGCATTGGATTTTAGCATTGGATTTTAGCATTGTATTTGTGCACTGGATCTTAGCATCGGATGTTAGCATTGGGCTTCAACACCGGACTTCAGCATTGGATTTTAGCAGTGGATCTTAGCATTGGATGTTAGCACTGGGTCTTAACATTGGATTTTAGCATTGGATTTTAGCATTGGATTTTAGCATTGGATTTTAGCATTGGATTTTTGCATTGGATTTTAAGCTTGAATTCTAGCATTGGATTGTAGCATTGGATTTTAGCATTGGATTTCGGTACCATGTCGGGCGCTCTGCAATACTTTCAGCGCCACGGATTCCGGCGCGCAAGAATTCGGCGCCGTTAGCACTGGATTGTAGCATTCGGTTTTGCATTGGATTTTAGCATGGGATTCTAGCATTGGATTTGAGCATCAGCGCAGCGGATTTGGGCGCGCAAGCATTCGGCGCCGTTAGCATTGGATTTTAGCATTGGATTTTAGCATTGGATTTTAACATTGGATTTTAGCATTGGATTTGGGTATTGGAATTTAGCATTGGGTTTTTGCATTGGATTTCAGCATTGGGCTTCAGCATTGGATTTCAGCATTGGATTTTAGCATTGGGTTTTGGCATTGGATTTTTGTATTGGATTATAGCATTTGATTTTAGCATTGGATTTTTGCATTGGATTTTAGCATTGGGTTTTAGCATTGGATTTTCGCATTGGATTTCAACATGAGATTTTCGCATTGGATTTCCGCATTGGATTGTAGCATTGGATTTGAGCACCGGATTTTAGCATTGGGTTTTACATCGGATTCTAGCCTTGGATTTTAGCATTGGATTTTAGCATTGGATTTTTGCATTGGATTTTAGCATTGGGATTTTGCGTTGGATTTCAGCATCGGATTTTAGCATTGGGTTCGAAACCCGCGGCGACGAAGTCATGCAGAAAACGCGCCAAGGGGCTAACATCCAATGCTAAAATCCAATGATAAAATCCAATGCTAAAGTCCAATGTTTAAAGCCAGTGCTACAAGCCAACGCAGCCAATGCGAAAAGCCAATGCGAAACAAAAAAACACTGCAAAAAGCCAATGTTAAAAGCCAACGCTAAAGGCCAATGCTAAAACCCAGAGCTAAAATCCAATGCCAAAGTCCAATGTGAAAACCCAATGCTCAAATCCAGTGCTAACGGCGCCGAACCCTTGCGCGCCGAGGCCCGCGGCGCCGAAGTCATGCGGAAACCCCGGCAAGAGGCTAAAGTCCAATGCTAAAAGCCAATGCTAATATCCAATGCTAAAAGCCAATGCTAAAAGCCAATGCTAAAAGCCAATGCTAAAAGCCAATGCTAAAAGCCAATGCTAAAAGCCAATGCTAGAAGCCAATGCTAAAAGCCAATGCTAAAAGCCAATGCTAAAACCCAATCCTAAAATCCAATCCGAAAACCCAATGCTAATATCCAATGCTAAAACCCAATGCAACAATCACATGCCAACGGCGCCGAACTCTTGCGCGCCGAAGCCCGCGGCTCCGAAGACATGCGGAAACCCCGGCAAAATGCTAAATTCCAATGCTACGATCCAGTGCTAAAATCCAAAGCTAAAAACAAATGCAGAAATTCAATGCGAAAAGCCAATGCTAAAAACCAAAGCTAAAAACCAATGCGAAAAGCCAATGCTAAAAGCCAATGCTAAAAGCCAATGCTAAAATCCAATGCTAACATCCGATGCTAAAAGCCAATGATAAAAGCCAGTGCTAAAATCGAATGCGAAAACCAAATGCCAACGGCGCCGAACTCTTGCGCGCCGAAACCCGCGGCGCCGAAGTCATGCGGAAACCGCGGCAAGGGGCTAAAACCCAATGCGAAAACCCCATGCTAAAATCCAATGCGAAAAGCCAATGCTAAAATCCAATGCCGAAAAACAGTGCTTAAAAGCCAATGCTAGAAGCCAGTGCTAAAAACCAATGCTAAAAGCCAATGCTAAAAGCCAATGCTAAAAACCAATGCTAAAATCCAATGCTAAAACCCAATGCTAAAATCCAATGCTACAATTCAATGCTAACAGCGCCGAGCTCTTGCGAGCCGAAATCCGCGGCGCCGAAGTCATGCGGAAACCACGGCAAGCGACTAAATTCCAATGCTAAAACCCAATGCTAAAATCCAATGCTAACATCCAATGCTAAAATCCAATGCTAAAAGCAAATGCTAAAAGCCAATGCTAAAAGCCAATGCTAACATCCAACGCTAAACCCAAAGCTAAAATCCAATGCTAAAGTCCACCGCTAAAGCCCAATGCTCAATCCAATGCTAAAATCAAATGCTAACAGCGCCGAACTCTTGCGCGCCGAAACCCGCGGCGCCGAAGTCATGCGGAAACCCGGGCAAGGTGCTATATCCAACTCTATAATCCAATGCTAAAACCCAATGCTACAATCGAATGCTAAAAGCCAGTGCTAAAAGCCATTGCTAAAAGCCAATGCTAAAAGCCAACGCTAAAAGCCAATACTAAAAGCCAATGCTAAAACCCAGAGCTAAAATCCAATGTTAAAATCCAATGCTAAAACCCAATGCTAAAATCAAATGCTAACGGCGCCGAACTCTTGCGCGCCGAAACCCGCGGCGCCGAAGTCATGCGGAAACCGCGGCAAGGGGCTAAAATCCAATGCTAAAATCCAGTGCTAGAATACAACGCTAAACCCAAACGCTAAAATCCAGTGCTAATAGCCTGTGATTTAAAGCCAATGCTACAAACCAGTGCTAAAAGCCAATGCTAAAAGCCAATGCTAAAAGCCAATGCTAAAACCCAATGCTAAAATCCAATGCTAAATTCCAATGCTACAATCCAATGCGAAAGTCCAATGCCAACGGCGCCAAAACTCTTGCGCGCCGAAACCCGCGGCGCCGAAGTCATGCGGAAACCGCGACGAAAATCCAATTCTAAAATCCAATGCTAAAAGCCAATGCTACAAGCCAATGCTAAAAGCCAATGCTAAAAGCCAATGCTAAATGCCAATGCTACAAGCCACTGCTAAAAGCCAATGCTAAACGCCAATGCTAAAAGCAAACTCTAAAATCCAATGCTAAAAGCCAGTGCTAAAATCCGGTGCTAAAATCCCAATGCTAAAATCAAATACCAACGGCGCCGAACTCTTGCGCGCTGAAACCCGCGGCGCCAAAGTCATGCGGAAACCGCGGCAAGGTGCTAAAATCCAATGCTAAGATCCAGTGATAGAATCAATGCTAAAATTTAATGCTAGAAGCCAGTGCTGAAAGACAATGCTAAAAGCCAGTGCTACAAGCCAATGCTAAAAGCCAATGCTAAAAGCCAAAGCGAAAAGCCAATGCTAGAAGCCAATGCTAAAATCCAATGCTAAAACCACATGCCAAAGGCGCCGAACTCTTGCGCGCCCAAACCCGCGGCGCCGAAGTCATGCGGAAACCGCGGCAAGGGGCTAAAATCCAATGCTAAAATCCAATGCTAAAACCCAATGCTAAAACCAAATGCTAAAAGCCAGTGCTAAAAACCAATGCTAACAGCCAATGCGAAAAGCCAATGCTAAAAGCCAATGCTAAAAGCCAATGCTAAAAGCCAATGCTAAAATCAAATGCTAAAACCCAATGCTAAAACCCAGTGCTAAAAAGCCAATGCTAAAATCCTATGCGAAAATGCAATTCTAAAATCCAATGCGAACGGCGCCGAACTCTTGCGCGCCGAAACCCGCGGCGCCGAAGTCATGCGGGAACCGCGGCAAGGGGCGAACATCCAATGCTAAAACCCAATGCTAAAATCCCGTGCTAAAATCCAATGCTAAAAGCCAATGGCTTAAGCCAGGGCTAAAAGCCAATGCTGCAAGCCAGCGCTAAAAGCCAATGCTAAAAGCCAATGCTAAAAGCCAATGCTAAAATCCAACGCTAAAATCGAATGTTAAAATCCAATGCTAAAATCCAATGCTAACGGCGCCGAGCTCTTGCGCGCCGAAACCCGCGGCGCCGAAGTCATGCGGAAACCAAGGCAAGGGGCTAAAACCCAATGCTAAAACCCAATGCTAAAATCCGATGCCAAAGCCCAATGTTAAAAGCCAATGCTAAAAGCCAATGCTGAAAGCCAATGCCAAAAGCTAAATGCCAAAAGCCAATGCTAAAAGCCAACGCTAAAATCCAATGCTAACATCCAATGGTAAAAACCAATGCTAGAACCCAATGCTAAAATCAAATGCTAAAATCCAATGCTAACGGCGCCGAACTCTTGCGCGCCGAAACCCGCGGCGCCGAAGTCATGCGGCAACCGCGGCAAGCGGTTAAAATCCAATGCTAAGACCCAATGCTAAAACCCAATGCAAAAAGCCAATGCTACAAACCAATGCTAAAAGCCAATGCTCAAAACCAATGCTAAAAGCCAATGCTACAAGCCAGTGCTGAAAGCCACTGCTAAAATCCAATGCTAAAATCCAATGCTAAAATCCAATGTTAAAATCCAATGCTAAAATCCAATGCCAAAAGCCAATGCTAAAAGCCAATGCTAAAAGCCAATGCTAGAAGCCAACGCTAAAAGCCAATGCTAAAAACCAGCGCTAAAAGCCAATACTAAAAGCCAATACTAAAAACCAATGCTAAAATCCACTGCTAAATCCCAATGCTAAAATCCCATGCCAACGGCGCCGAACTCTTGCGCGCCGAAACCCGCGGCGCCGAAGTCGTGCGGAAACCACTGCTAGGGGTTAAAATCCCATGCTAAAGCCCAATGCGAAAAGCCAATGCTAAAAGCCAATGCTAAAATCCAATGCTAAAAGCCAATGCCAAAAGCCAATGCTAAAAGCCAGCGCCAAAAGCAAATGCCAAAAGCCAATGCTAAAAGCCAATGCTAAAATCCAATGCTATAAGCAAGTGCTAAAATCCAATGCTAAAAACCAATGCTAAAATCCAGCGCTAACGGCGCCGAACTCTCGCGCGCCGAAACCCGCGGCGCCGAATTCATGCGGAAACCCCGGCAAGGTGCTAGAATCCAATGCTAAAGTCCAATGCTGAAATCCAATGTGAAAAGCCAGTGCTAAAAGCCAGTGCTAAAAGCCAAATGCGAAAAGCCAATGCTAAAAGCCAATGCTAAAAGCCACTGCTAAAAGCCAATGCTAAACTCCAGTGCTAAAAGCCAATGCTAGAATTCAATGCTAGAACCAAATGATAAAATCCAGCGCTAACGGCGCCGGACTCTTGCGCGCCGAAACCCGCGGCGCCGAAGTCATGCGGAAAACGCGGCCTGGGGCTAAAATCCAATGTTACAACCCAATGCCAAAAGCCAATGCTAAAAGCCAATGCTAAAAGCCAATGCTAAAAGCCAATGCTACAAGCCAGTGCTAAAAGCCAATGCTCAAAACCAATGCTCAAGGCCAACGCTAAAATCCAAAAAAAGAACCCAAGGCTGAAATCCAATGCTAAAATCCAATGCTAGAACCCAATGCTAAAATCCAATGCTAAAATCCAATGCTAAAAGCCAATGCTAAACTCCAATGCTAAAATCCAATGCTAAAAGCCAGTGCTAAAATCCAATGCTCAAAGCCAATGCGAAAAGCCAACGCTGAAAGCCAGCGCTAAAAGCCAATACTAAAAGCCAATGCTAAAATCCAGTGCTAAAATCCAATGCTAAAATCCAATCTTAAAATCCGATGATAAAATCCAATGCTCAAATCCAATGCTAGCGGCGCCGAACACTTGCGCGCCGAAATCCGCGGCGCCGAAGTCGCGCGGAAATCGCGGCAAGGGGCTAAAATCCAATGCTAAAATCCAATGCTAAAAGCCAATGCTAAAAGAAGACCAGCACGGCACGGCAAGACCAGCGCGGCGCAGCAAGACCAGCACGGCACGGCAAGACCAGCATGGCACGGCAAGACCAGCACGGCACAGCAAGACCAGCACGGCACAGCAAGACCAGCACGGCGCAGCACGAAGAGCACGGCACAGCAAGACCAGCACGGCACGGCAAGACCAGCACGGCACGGCGAGACCAGCACGGCACAGATGCGAGTCCGTCTGGGGGCCTGTCGCATTGCCCCGTCCGTGAGTGCCTCAATGTGCTCCGTCTGTGCCCTTGGGACCCCTGTGTCTCTCCAGGTCTGCTCTCTTGAGGGGGCGGCCGGGAAGGTCCCGACTACCTGCGGCCCCACCGTGATGCTACTGGTCCCGCAGAAGGCGGCTGACATGATGGCGGCAGCGTTGAGTCTGACTCTCACCTGCGCCATGTGCTTGTATTCTCTTGTGTCGGGGAACCAGGCGTGCACCGTGGTTACCTGCTCCACCGCTCCAGTGCCCACAGTGGCTTCGACGGCCTCGATCGCGTCCTGCTGTCTGGATTGCCCTAAGTCTGCTATGTTCCACCGAAGGTGGAAGCCGTCTTCCGGGTCGGCTAGCCTGGCGAATGAGGGGCCGCCGTCCCAGTTTCCTTCAAGAAGAATTCTTCGGGGGCTGAGGGCCCGGGAGCTGCGCGCGGACCCGAATGCTCTGGGGAGTTCGTCCTTGAGGTATCGCAGTATCGGGGCCGCAATTCTCTCTGGGGTCTCTAGGAGAAGCAGTCCTCCCCAGTTGAAGCCTACTCGGTACCCGAAGGCTGCCGCTGCGTCGGCTGCGGCCGATACGGCCAGGCACGCGGCGGCGGCTGGGATGGGGATGTGCACAGAGTCGGACGCTTCTCTGGACCTCCAGGTACTCCCGTTGATGTTGGTTGCCAACGCCGTCTGCGCTGCGACTTGTAGTTCTTCGAGGGGTAAGTCTGCGGGGGCCTGCGCGCGCGCCCGTCTGGCAGGTCGACAACGAACCACGTGGTGGAAGAGTGGCTCTAGCCCGGCTTTTAGGAGGGTCTCGTCCCTCGGTAGGGATATCCTGGAAGTGGCCCATTCCACGTCCACTGTCGAGTGCTCGTTCCCTTTCTGGGGTCTGCTGCCACCTGGTAATCTGCGCCACAATGGCGTCGTTCCGTTGTTCTGGTGTGAATATTTGCAGGGCGTCGCTGATGTCTGCGCCCCTGCCTCCCCAGTGTACCACGATGAACGGTGGGAGCTGCATTCTTTGGGGGTGGTCTGTTATGTGGAACTGGGCCGCAACAAGCTGCATTAGGAGGGGGGTCATTTTCCCCGTTATCACAAGGTTCCCTGCGGGAGCTCAATGCGTGATCATGTCGGCTGCTCGGTAACCCCACTGAGCATTAGCTATGGCTATCAGTTCTGTCGGGTCGGGGCCTCCTGGCTTCGGGATTCCCTGCCCGGTCAGGGCGAGTATCCTGCGTTGGCCGTCGCCCGAGCTTGCTGCCGACAGCGCAGCTTGTATCTGGGTTGCGCTGGCACCCGCGATTAGGATGGTGGGGGCAACGCCCCGCTCCTCCTCGGGAGTGGCTCTGTCGCGGACCAGTTCCTTGATCTGTTCATATGCACTGGGGCCTGCCATTGCTAGAGTGATGCCCGTGCTATCCGCGTGTCTGTCGCCGAGCAGCGACCTCCGGGTGATCGCTAGCTCAGCCCCGACCTCCTTGGCCGCAGCAATAAGCAGGGGGACGGGGAAGGATGGGGGACTCCCCGGCCTGTGGCCTCCAGGCGGAAATCTTGCGAGGAGGGCGGCCCATCTCGCCTGAGTAATCATCGGGATTGAGCGCATCCTTTCCTGTCTGGAGGTAGGGGTTGGGGCGATGTAGTCTCCTGTTCCTCCTTCGTTCGTCGGTCTGGGAGGTCCGTCTTCGCCGTCGTGATCCACCTCCATTTCTTCCGGTTGCGACGGGGGTACCTGCGAGCTGGTACCTGCTCATGTATCCTTTGCACGTCGCGGACCGCGATGTAAGTGTTCGGTCTGCGCATGGAGACCAAGTCGGCGCTTGGGCAGTCCAATTCCGCGGCCAGGGAGTGCGTCGCCGCGGCTAATTCTCTATATGTGATGGGGGGCCTTATGGGGGCCAGGAGCCCGTCCCTGAGCTGAAGCATTGCCTGTGTTTCGTTGGGGGGCGGAGCTCCGGGAAGGAGGGCAGAGGCGCTGCCTCTGTCGTTGGCTCGGCAGCATGGGCAACGAATGGGCATGGAGTTTCTTCCCTCTCGGAAGATCCCGGGCTGGCTCTGTCTCCAGCGCTCGAGGCAGTGCTTGTGAAATCTGTGCCCACAGAGAATTAGGGTTTCCGCGGACCCGCCGAGTTCCCCGGCGAAGCTTGTGCAGGACTGCTCATCTTCACCTGCGCCCCATCCTGGCATCGGCTCCGGCTCACCGGCCCTGAGGGCTCGCTCGGCGTCTCCAGGCGGGTCGATTGCGTTGGAGATGGAGGTGCCCAGGCCCTCTATGAGGAGGCGAGTGGTCGAGGCCGCCTCTTCTTCGGTTAGGCATGCCTTGAGTCCTGTGGTTCGCAGAAGGAGGCGGACCTGGCAGTTCCTGAATGGGGAGTAGGCACTTGGGGCCTGCTCCTCCCCCCCGCCCAGTATGCCTCTGTTGTCGCCAGGGGTGTGTATGCCTGCTATATGCAGCCATCTGGTGAGGACTTCGAACGGTCTGGTGTCCATACCTCTCACCTGGAGCACTGGTCGGAGGAGGGGGGTGTCGTAGGGCGCTAGGCACAGCCAGATGGCCCTGGATATCCAATTCCCTGGCTCAAGCTGCGACCTGGCCTCTCTGAGCAGCCCTTCCGCCACTAACTGCGCCTCTGCGCCGCTGAAAGAAGTGCGGTCTGCGCACTGCTGCCTGGATCTTCCTGCGGCCTCGTCATCTCTTTGCGCGGCGTCCAGGGCTCGAATGAGGGCGTCCAGCGTGTCTCCTCTGCCGTGTGCCTGAGAGGGGGACCTGGCGCTGCTATTTGATTCGTCACCGAGTATTTGTCTAATGTCTTCGTGCCAGGGGGTCGCGGTGCTCCGTGCCCTTCCTTCTGTGGGAGAAGGAGGGTGGCGACCTCCAGCTCGTCCAGCACCCGCATTGCCGCCCCTGGCTTGCGCCCTGGCGCTTCGGGCCTGCATCCCACGTTCCACTGCGTTCCTGTCTGTTGTTAGGGTTGCCTCTTGGAGGTGGCCGAAAGGGTCAAGCCAGCTCATGGTGCGTTCCTGGAGCTCTGGGTGGATGTATCCCCCTGGAAAGGGGGGCCTCGATCACTCTTCCTGTCAGGCGGGATAGGGTTGCCGCTTCTAGTCCGAAGCGGCGGTGCGCTCCCTGCAGGGAGGTAATGCCCATGGAGTGCCATCGCCTGGCTGCATGCGCCACTAAGGAGCGCGGGGCCTCGGTGGCCTCGAATACGTGCTCGAGTGTGACCCGGCCCCCCTCTGTGGCTGACTCCCAGATGAAAGGGGCCAGGAGCCTGCTCCAGGTCATGTTGTTTGGTATGCTGTCGCTTGCTACCTGCGCGCGGATCTCCGAGATCTCCTGTGGCAGTCGGCGTGCACTGCCCTCCCTCTCTGGGGGGAGCTGGGCACCTCTGCTCGGCTGGTGCCCGTCGCCTGCTCGATTATCGTCCCTCTCTCTCCTCGTGGTTTGTCGGTTGACTCCGCGAGTCACGGGGGGACCCACCCCTTGCGCCCTAGTGCGCAGCGCGATCGCGAGGCGCGCTGCTTCACCACAGGGGCTGCCCGGCGCAAGGTGGTCGGCAATGAGTCTTCCATCCTTTCTGGCGGAGGCGATTAGGGCTGCGCAGGCCACCTCGGTCGCCTCGGCGCTCGCGCCCTGCGCCTCGATGGAGGCCCTGTCCGCAGGGGTGGCGCGGAGGGCTTGATCCAGAAAGTTGCCTCCTATCTCTTCGCGGAGCCACGCTGAGTCCTCCGTGGGGAGGTTATCGAGGCACTGCTGGCATCTTGTCCTCAAGTCCTGAGCCCTGGGCCTGGCGCCCGCCGGGTCGGGGAGTTGGGCCGGCAGTGCCGCGCTGGAGGTTTGGGCAAGCCCTTTAGGCACCCAGTCGCGTAGCGGCCCGCTTGAGGGGATTCCCCTGGTGCGGTCCCGGATTTGAGTAACAGTCTCCAAGGCCCACCCCTGCGGGGCGCTGCAGGGTCTGGCGAGGGCGCCCGCCGCGGCTCTGAGCATCGGTTCGCCTCCCAAGCTTGTGTCGTCCCTTTCGGCAGTCGGGTACCAGGATTCGTTTGCGCTCCTGCCGCTGGTGAGTGCCATGTCGGCCATGTGGCGCCATGCTGCGAGTAGCTCCGAGATCAGCCATGACGGGGAGTAGCTGGTGGTCTCTGGTGGGAGGTCTGGGGAGCCGATGTGGCTGGCGATAGGGGCGTATCGCGCCCCCGCTCTGGCCAGTTGAAAGGTGAGTGAGGTGCCTAGCAGGTCTAGGGGATGTCCTGGGGCTTCGAGGCTGTCGGGGTAGAGTCCGTTCGCGGCCAGCACCCAGGGGAGGGCTAGCCTGCGACAGACGGTGCACATGGGGCCGCGAGGGTCACGCGCAAGCCAGCAGCCGCAGTAGTCACATCTGTCGACCGGGCGGAAAAAGTCCCCGAACCTTATCACGTGGGCTGTACTGTTTATGGGCCAGGGCCCTTCGGGCGTGTCACGACCCTCGAAGATGCGTCCTGTGATGCCTGGGGAATGGGGCCCCGCGCCTGGGATGGCAGGGGTGGCCCAACCGTCCTGTCCCGCTCCATGCTGTTCAATGGAAAGGACGCCCGCCCCTGCATCGGCCCAATGGCCCCTGCTCACCGCCCAGTTCCTGACCTCATTGTGGTCTGGGAAATGCACCAGGTTGCGTCGGTGCTCGTGGATAAGGCAGCGGCACAGTTTGGCTCTGTGCTCAGAGTCGGACCCAGCCAAGATTGCGCCGGTTGCGTCGGGGGCTGCGTCGTGGCGCCACCTCGAATGCCCTAACAGGGGCGGCGGAAAGAGGCCCTCCGACGAGTCCCCGACCCCGATGTCGGCGTAGAGGGCGGCGTAACGCAGGACATCGTATTCCCTTTGCGTCGCAATGATCTCGGCTTGGGTTGGTTCGTCGCAGTCCAGGCTCTCCGTTTCGATGGCAGGATCCTGTGTCAGGCTTGCGTGACGAAATATCAGTACCTGAACTGGGTCCGGACCTACTCCTCCGAGTCTCGCCGAATAGTCAGACCCTGTGATTCCGCGCCAACCAGGTAAGGTCGAGCTCTGCCATTGCCGAGGCGCAGGTGCACCGCTGCTGGGGGGACTCCTGCTCCGTTTGTACCACGTGGCTGGGGCCTGCCCTGAGGGGGGGGCATTGGGCGCCCCCTGCTGTGGATGGGCCCCCGCTGACAGCTGCGTGCCGGGGAGGGTGGCGGAGCCAGCAAAAGCTTACCAGACTTTCAAGGCCACTGTTCATTGCTTGGCTGCGGGGCGAGCGCTTGGGGAGCTCCCTCCGCGGGCCCTCCAATGGCTCGCGGTGTTCCATGAGCGCCGCCAGTGTGCCTCCTCTCATGGTGCCCCTAGGGTCGACGACCCTCGGGGCCAGGAGGGGGGCGTCGGCGTCGCGGATGCCGCGTCGCCTGGGATGAGGGGAGGGCCTGCGGATAGCTGGGTCTATGCCATGACCAAAGTCAGCCACCTGCCCTTCCAAATTGAGCAGCCTTGAGCCTAGCGGTGGGGGAAGGGGGAGGCCTGGAGGCGGAGTGATCCGGCGACCGCGGGCGCGGGCGGCTGATCGATCGTCGATCTCGTCGGGATCCTCCCAATCGTGGTGCGCTTCGCTGTCGGGGGTGCTTCCGCTGGGCTCGCGGTCCTACAAGAGCCATTCCCAGTCGACCTCATCCCAGGGCTGCTGTCCGCTGTCAGCATCGATTCCGATCGGGTGGAAAGGGAGCGCGGGGGAGATCTCACTGTCTTCGCCCAGGCCCGCAGGGGGAGGAGGAATCGGGAAGGCGGCGGGGGGGGCATGCGGGGGCGAGAGGGGTGGGTTGGGCGGGAAGCCCCCCCGCTGGCGCTGATCAAGTCCTGCGGGCTCCTGGGTAGGGCAACTCTGCCGTCGTGGGCGTCCTGCGCGCCCGCCATGGGCGCAGGCGGGGCTCGATCCTGGGGGGGGTCATCTGGCGATCTGCGATCACCAGCGTCATTCATTGGCATCTCGCTATGGTGGGGGGCGCAGCCGAAAGCCGCAGTCACTGATGAATATTGGTTAGAATTGGTGGCGCAGCCAAGAGCCGCTGAACACAGATCCTGGCCATGAGGAAGAGGAGGAAGCTGGGGGGCGCAGCCGAAAGCCGCAGTCACCGATGTATTGGAGGAGGAGGGGGGTTGGACGGCCCTCTGGAGCAGCGCTGTCTGCTCAGATTCCGCTCTATCTTCTGCACCTAGCGGTCTCTGGGGTGAGGCATCCGTCGCTACAAGGGGGAGTATGCTTGCCTGCCCCCTTGGTGGGAGGCCAGCGCCGTCCACTTCTATGGACTCGTGTCGGCTCTCTCCAGATACCCCGTCCACGGCCGCATCTTGGTTCCTTAAGAGAGCCTCGTTCTCGGCCTCTGGGGGCTGGGTGGAACCTGCTGCTGGGGCTTCACGATCACGGCCTGACCCCCTGCGGGGGGAGGAGGGAGGCGTGGGCGGAACTGGGATCAGGACGGGGTCCAGGGTGGCGTCAGGACGGGCTCCATCCCCCTCTCTATGGCTGCCGTCCTCCGCGGGGCAGAGGACCAACGTGGACGCAGCTGGCGTTGGCCCTGTGTCTGCCTCGACTGCGGGAGGGGGCTGCTGCCTGTGGGGGGTCTGCGCCTGATCTGGATCTGGGTGGGGGCCGATCGAGAACAGTGGCTGGGCTCCCGCGCCCTGCACTGAAGGATCATTGCCTCCATCCCCATCGTCAGGCTGGTCCTCCATGAACCTGAGCCGCGGGCCATAGCAACACCACGAGCGAGCTGCTATCGCGGGCGCGCGCTGGCGGAGCGGCTGGGCCCAGGGCCGGGGGGGCGCGGTGCTGCGTCCGGGCGCCCCCTTGAGCGCGGGAGACTGGCCCGAAGGAACCAGGCCAGCAGACGGCTTGAGCCAAAGGCTACGGAATGGTGGGGATACGCGAAACGTCAACCCTCCCCAACCCTACCTGAAACCCAGCCACCCCAAACCTGCAATTGACGCTCACCTGGTGGCGAAGACGGAGAAGGTGACGACGATGACGAGGTTGACGATGAAGATTGTAGTGGCAGTGATGACTTGGGGCTGCCTTGAGGACCTCTCGGGCCGTCTTTGGGGTCTCTTGGGTGGACGTAGACATCGTTCACTTCGGAACGACTCTGGCCAACAAAAAAAGATTGCCTGAACGAGAGAACATATGTTTGCTTCTCGGGGTCCTCTTGGAGGTCTGAGTCCGCCACATGCTTGTGCAGTGGGAATCGAATGAGGAGCCTTCGGGCTGAAAAGTGAGGGCGGTGGGGGGACAGAGGTTTTGCTCCCCACGGGAGGGTTTCGGTGGGGGGGCGAAGGGCGCTGCATCCCCACATGCCCCTGGGTAGTAGGAAAAAATGTGCGCGTGTGTGACATGATCAGTAGTCATAGCGCGCGCGCTACATATGTACAGGAGTATCATGGACCATTTTTGTGTACTTCATATGCTCCCCAGAAACAAAGTCTATAGTAGCTGTGACTCGTCGGCGTAATCCCGTGCGCTAGTAGGGGTGACTCGAGGTCCCGGATGTGATGTCGCACGCCTGTGACCCCATAAAGGGTGTTTTTGAATGGGTCTAGCGTATGCTGTCAGAAAGTTCCCGTGCGAGTAGGGGGCCCGGGGAGATCCATGCGAATCCGAACGCCTCAAGGTCGGGGGACTGTTGGAATGTAGTTGGGTCCTTCGCGTCGATGCTTCAGCCATTTTGGCTTCTTGAGGGGGCTTACAGCCCTCTAGCGGGATGGGATGGAAGGCGTGCTGGCCAGGGCTTTAGGCCGTTTCGCTCACCACCACACGGTCCCAAGCAATGGATGCTACATGCTTTTCCCGACGGCCGCGGCGCTCCGCAACGCCGTCCAGTCGGCTGGGGCCGTGTGCCCAGGCCAGCTCGGGGGGGGGGCAGGATGCAGCAAGATGGCATAGATAAGGCGATCTCAATGGAAGAGATAGGCGAACAGTAGAGCGGGGAGGGAGACATCGTGCTCTAGATGAATCAAGCAACATCAACATAGACGTTCGGAGGTCCGCTCGGGTTTGTTGGGTCGACGCTGGACCCCCTCGGCGGCGCCTCCAGCGCCTCCACTGGCGCGCTTCGCGCGCCAGGGAGGGAGGGCCAGCGCAGCTCCAATAACTCCGCCGCGCGGACCTCCGAACATGTATGCTTATGTTGCTTGTCTGAGTGAAACGCCCCTGCAGGTTCAAAGATGGGGACGTGAGGGATGGGGCCCCACGGGTGAGGGGCCTCGAGCAATGCAAACTATGATTGGGGTCCCGTCTTATCTTTCATCTTATCTTTCGGGCCTCGCTCTTAAAAGCCCCATCTTTGAACCTCCGATCTCTGCCGTCGCTCCCCGCGCCGGCGGCAGGCGGATGGACTCCACCAACGTCGGGCCCGCCGTACTCAGTGCTCGACCTGGTGGACGTCCTGGCGCAGGCAGGTATGCATATGGGACCGACTGCCAGAGCTATGGGCCAGTTGGTGGATCACCAAGTCCACAGTGCTTTACTTCGAGGAGGGGCAGGGACAGATGGGGCAGGGAGAGGTACTCCTTCATTTACTTCGCCCTGGATTTCATGACCTCTGCACTTCCCTCCCCCACCCGCGCCGGCCCCTGCGCCAGCCCTGTCAACTCTTGCCCTCGCTCGTCGCTTTCCCCTCTCTGATGTTCCGTGGTGACCCGTGGTGTCCTGTGGTGTCCTGTTGAGTGAGATCGATCATGAGATCGTTGAGAGGGGCACGCGGGTGAGATAATATAGCATCGCATATCTCAAAATGTGGGAGGGGAGAACAACAACGTCATAGCGGAGCCGCAGAGGATGCGCCTCAAGAAGGTGCCGACGCTATCGTCTTGCGCACCCGCGCTTCGGCAAGAGGGGATGATGGACAGCTGGTGCTTCGTGGTTCAGAATATCGGAGAGTTCTTGAGTCTGCGTTTCGTTCCATGTCTCATTCAGATCTTGTTCGGGCTGCGTTGGACATCACTTTGCAGAGTCAGAGAGTACAGAACAAATCAGCCGAACGATTAGCACAGATACAATTGATGACAAGAGAGGCCGCGAAAGACAAGAAACGAATAGCCAAGCTTGAGACTGAGCTGGACCAAATGAAATCCAGAATGCGCGGCTTCACCTTTGTGAAAGCGCCTCGGAAGCCAAAAACGGATGCAGACGGTGTGCCTGTGGAACCTGTGCGATACACTATGGAGAAGGAGGGGTGGTACATATTGGGGTTCAAGAGGAATTACGGGTACGCTAGATGTCAGACTACTCTTCAGATGCTGGACACGGGGGTGGGCGGGGTCTCCTAGCTCAGCATGCCACTGGACCCTTGCGCCCCTGACCCCATGCTTTTCACGTTGCTCCTCCCCCCTGAGTGCCATCCCCGTCTTGCCCGATCGCTCAATGATCAACCATTCGAGACTTTCCCTTGCCTTCTATTTCCAACCATCCCTGCTGCCTCCTACCTCCCTTGCCTCCTACCTCCTGCTGCCGCTGCGTCCCTCCCTCCTGCTTCGTGCGTCTCTGTTTCTTTCGTGCGTTCGCAGAGTGGAGCGCGGGCAGTGGACAGGAAGCGCCTGTGTCCGACAGAACGGCGGCCAAGGCTGAGAACCTCACCAGGGCTGCCATATTTTGCCAGGGCCCGAATTATTTCAGAACTGAGTTTGCTAAGTTGGCTGAGCACTTGGACATCATGTGCAGTCATCCTGGGCCGTGTGCTCGCTATGCCAGAGAGATAGGCACCCCGGTGTTGTCGTGGGAAGTGCACGCCGTGAGAGGAGATGCTGCAAATTCCACCGAGTGGCGATCTCATAAGATATCTGGATCTGAGCTGTGGTCCGCATTCTGCACGCCTCGCGTTACTTTGGACGACGCGGCCACGGTGGTGACAAACATTAGCCCTCAGCATTCATCCGCTTTGCTTTGGCCTGATTTGGCTTGGGTTCCCCTGACAAGCACTGGGCTGAACCAGAAGCATCTGTGGGAGAGCAAGCTTTCTCAAGGGCCTTTACACGATGGCAGATCGCGAACGTGCGCGCGTGCAGGACTTTGCATGTTATGCGTTCAAAGCTCAGACTCGGTCCAGGCTTCTATCCTCGTATGCCACGGCTGGATTCGGCTTGGCGCGCTGGCTGGCTTGATTCAGAAATCAAGCATCACTGTTTGTCAGATTCTCGCGTTGGATGGTGTGCCAGCCCCCCCTGTTACTGCGCCCAGGAGGCCACGGACAACTTGACGGAGAGCGAGGCGATGTTGCGCTCCATCGCTCAGCAACGCCGCCCGGGGGAGGACGAGGAGGAATGCCATTGGAAACATATCGCTGTATTCTTGGGGGGAACGGATGCTGGCCCCGACGTCAAGGGCTGCCGCACTCGCCTGGTTCAGGAGATGAAGCACTCGCCTTTCATTTGGATATGTTTGACGTTCTGCCTCATCCATCACATGCATCTAATGGCGAAGGAACAATTGTCGAAGCACTCGTCTTATTAGTCTAACATGGCCAAGATGGCCAATTGCTGGAGGGCCCCCCACATGTCAGCACGAATATACAAAGTATGGGAAAGTCTCACCAGCAGTGACAGAGCCAAGGCGGCTGCTGGTCGATTGCCGCCGAGGCCCCTCATCGACCGCTTCGGAGCATGTTATAAGACAGCAGCCTTTTTCCTTTTCGCCACCCAGCGCGAGGTATCAGCAGAATTTCAAAGGGTATTTGACCCTGAGGCAGCAGGAGATCCCGCTGGCAACCCCGACGACCTTGCACTGGACCCTGAGGCCGAAGGCTACAGGCAGAGGATGGGGAGGTGGCAGGCAGATGCGCTGGCAGCCGCCCACAGCGCAGAGCATTGGGTGACAACTGCAATATTTCACGTCTCTGGAGGTCCTCTGACCCATTTGCTCCACTGGTTTGAAAAGAAGTCGAAGGGGATGGCCGATCGGTGCCAGGACGTGTTCGAGGCCAGCTGCGTGTCCACTCTATCGGAGCTCGTGGTATCCGTGTCGGCTGAGATCGCAGGGGAGTGGGATGCACTGCTCGAGGAGGGGAGTCCGTACGCCGAGAAGTGGGAGTCCGTCTGGTTTCATGTTCCAGGCGACGTGGATATGAGTTCCATTCGACTTACTTGCGTGGAACAAACATGTGCTTGATCTGACGGCCGACTTCAACCGACGTTTCGTGCGACAGGTGGCTGAGTTTCCTTACACGATACTGTGGATGTCCCACGGCGACTACAACGTCAGGTCGGAGAAGCGTCGGCAGGTGGCTTCCACGTGGCTGCAGCTTCTCTATGATGATCCTAGTGGGAATCCCACCAGCCCTCTGGGCGTCGGTGGTTTAGAGCGGTTCCTCTTCCACCCCTCCTTCTTCCTCTTCGGGGAGGGCGGGGAGCGGTCAGAGCGTCCAAAACGGCCTCGCCGAGGAAGCCAACATCATTGATTTTACTAAGGTGTTGGCCCCATTTTGACCCCCAGAGGGGGCAGCACTAATTGAAGCTCCCCTCTTCTTTGATCGATTTCCTCCAAGATGGTCCCAAGAAGCGCCCAGGAGGCACCAAGAGGCCCCAAGATGGCCCCAAGATGGCCCCAAGAGGCCCCCAAGAGGCCCCCAAGAGGATCCCAAACGGCCCAAAGAGGCCCCCCCGAGGCACCCAAGACGCCGAAAAGCCCCTCAGGACGACCCTCTACTCGCCTGGGCGTCGTTTCTGGACGGGCTGGTGGGGATACGCGAAGCGTCTAGAATTCATGTTGTGATGATGTTTATGTGGCTACACCTTGGAAGATTGCATATTGCTGCCAAACAGAGCTAGAGGATCCTGCATGTTCTGCATGTTCCTGTTTGTGTTGTTATCATCCGCTCCTCCTTGCTCATCCTCCTCGCCCTTTCCCCTCCTGCTCCTCCTGTTCTTTATCCTCCTTGCCCCTCCTGTCCCTCAACCGCTGGCCCCATTGCGTCGCTCGTCTACCCTGCCCCGCTCCGTCCTTCCATCCCGGGGGGCCGCTTAACATATTACCCTGGCGAAGGACCCAACAATATGCAGCTGTGAGTGCCGCGTTGTGGGCACCGCTCTCGGTGGAAACCCCTATGGGGCCACCATCCTGGTGAGGGGTGTGCCGAAATGGGCGGGGGGGCGCGTGCCAACCCTGCCGCTGGGGCCTTCGGTGGAGCCTCGTGAGGGGTGTGCCGAAATGGGTGGGGGGGGGCGCGTGCCAACCCTGCCGCTGGGGCCTTCGGTGGTGCTCCCTATGGGGCCGCCATCCTCATGAGGGGTGTGCCGACATGGCGGACATGCGGCGAGCAGAAGCAGGATTGGGAGGAGGGGGGAGGGGGAGGGGGGGGCAGCGGGAGGAGGTGAGACGCGGGGCGCTCTCTTCAAAACGAGGACCCAACACTACAGGATGATTGGGAACAAATAAATAGCAGGAGACCTCCCGCTCCGGGCTCTTGGAGCTTCAGCTTTGGGAGCTCTTTCGCTCTTTCACTGCATCGGTTGCATGCTCGCCTCCGACACCCAGGACATCGAAGGCCTCAATTCAATAATTAAGAAATTGTTATCGATGGCGCCCGCCACAGGCCTCAAGTTAATATCTGGCAGAGCTCTGCTGAAAAAGTCGATGTCTTGGATTGGCAAGTCCCCGGAGTCGTTGGACCACGCCGTCTCCATATGCGTTTCCCTGCACAGCGAGGCGTTGATCGCTCTGGATGATAAGGCCAGGTTCCCGACAGATCCATTAGAGTGCCCATTTCTACCACAGCAGGGCCCCGAAGAGTTACATCCGCTGCAAGATGGGCCCGCTCGAGCTGAGGATGAGATCCCCGAGGGGCCCGACCAGCCTGAGGAAGAGGGAGGGGCAGCCACGCGCCCCCGAAGAGCCGCCGCCTCTTCCCGATGCTGCTGCTGCGCCGAAGCGTGCCAGGGCAGCCCCGCAGCCGAGATGTGCCGCTCGAGTGGCCGCGACACTTCTCACCCTTTACCCAGGTCGTACGCCTAGTGCCAAGTGGGTGGTCTGCCTGACAGTTGGAGGCAAGCGCATGGACACCGCTTGGATGGTCGCTCATAAATTCAATCGTGGGTTCTGGATGGCAGTGGACATCCTCTCGAGCGAGCACTTCGTATTGAATCTACCGTTGTCGTTCTTGCCAATCAAAGCTGTGTGCAATCTTATTCATGATGAACTGTGCTGCCGGTGCGGCAGGGATGGGAGACTCAGGCCCGCAGTTAAGCTCGTGGTGCTCAGAGTGTCCTGGGACCAGGAATCACTGCGGCGAGCTCGACTCGATGGCCAGCACGGAGCGCGGAGTCTGGCTGGCGTTTGCAGGTGCTGGGCGGCTAGGAGAGTGAGGCGGCGTGATGACGGAGATGATGGAGGTGGCGACGACGGCACAGGCGGAGGAGGATCCCTCGGCGACGCCGCTGACGACGGCAGCGATGGCGAGGCTGGAGACGATGGTGCCTTCGACCAATCCTTGCTCGCTGAACTGTGGGCTGAGTTTGAGAAGTCTGCAGCTCGCCCAGGCGAAGACGAGGGTGGCCCCGACGTCGACTCTGGCGGCGGCGGCCCTACAACATTCGAGGGCTTCTTGGCTGCCAAAGGGGGGCCGGGCGATGCCGGCGAGGACGAGGGCGGCGTCGATCCAGCTTTGCTCATCGAGATGGAGTCCATGGAGAGGGCGTCAGCGCTGGCGACGGCGGCTACTGGGCAGAGTGGCGAGGCGATCGCGATGGACCGACGGGCAGCGGAGCTGAACGACCGAGACCACACCATGGAGCACGACTTGGCGAGACTAGAGGAGGAAGCATATCTGCAGGCGGCGTTGGAAGCTGGCATCGGGGCAGGCGGCGACGTCGACCCTGTCCCGCCCATCACGGACGCCTCAGCTGCCAGCGTGTTGAACGCATGGGCAAACGGCGTCCTCGCGACGGCCGACGCCCTGAGTGAGCTTCGGGACCCTTCGCACTGGATCTCTGACAACAGGTGCGTATCTCTGGTATTGGTGACTGATGAAGACGGCAGCGGCAGTATTGAATGGATTTTCTGGGACGACGTGGAGAAGGGGAAGGGCCGCGTCATTCACGTTGACCCCGCCGACGGGATCATCGACTACAGGCCGCCAGCAGGGAAGCGGAGACAGTGCCCTCTGGGCCCTCTCTTTCTGCAGTGGTCGTTGTCAGACTCCCCCCTTCTCCTCGTTATCCTTCTCCTCTTCCCGTTGCTTGGCATTGGCGTTGCTTGGCATTGCACGGGCAACCCTTGGCAGCCCTTGGCAAGCGTCCTCGTCCTCCCCCTACCCCCTCCACCTCCTTGCCCTCGCTTCCTTTACCCCTCCTGGCCCCTGCTCCTAGTCCTTCTCTCCTGACTAGCCCTCTTTTGACTTCGGATTCCCTCGCGTCTGCGAGCCCGGCCGGAGAGGTACAACACATAGTTCCTGGACGATCTGACGTCAGGGGCCATGAAGATCTTCATTCTGGATATCGGAGCACGTGACCTCCCGCCAGATTCATCTGTGTGTCTGCTATTCTCTATGTCTGCTACTCATTTTGTTCGCGCATCCATATGCCATGCCAATCATGCTCAACCCACCTCGACCTTCGCATGCCCGGAGGCCACAGCTCCAACGCCTGATTCACATCTGCCCATGGCTGGACTCTCGATCTCTCGCGCTTGTTTCGCCCGCCAGGTATGAGGAGGACTGTCAAGCACTGGAAGAAGACGAAGGTCCCGCCCCACGTGCTCAGGGCCATGGGCATGTTCCGGGCCCACATGGCCAACGCTGGGGCCCGCTGCGCTGTCTGCGCAGCTGACTGGGCCAACGCCAGGCCGCGGTCTTGCTTCGGGGGAGGTAGACGAAGAAGGAGGAGGGGAGGGAGAAGTAGGGGGAGGGATGGGTGATGAGTGAGGAAATGTGGGGAGGGCTGGTGTTGGAGTGTTGGAGGGGCACGATGAGATAAGAGGAGGTGAGGTAGCGACAGCCGATGCATGGCCGATGCATTTGCATTGTGTTTTCGGGCACTGAGTCTGGGCAGCGTGACCAGGGGAATGAGTATTGAGCATCTGTCAGACTCGTGCCTGTCTTGTCTCCCTTGGGTGATCGGCGGCGGCAAGCTCTCTCGTGCGCTTCCCTGCCCCGCCCGCCGCTAGGCGCTGCAAGTTCTGCATGATGGGCTGGCACGACGCCTGCTCGGCCAGGCTGGCGGCGCAGCTCGGCCTCGATGGATGGCGCGGAGCTGCGAACGGGAAATGGGCGAGGGAAAAGTTGGATCGTAATGTTACCGTCAACCCGCGTAATGAGGATGAGCGACGTTCCGAAGTTGCCCTTGAATCCTTCCCCTTCGGCCCATCCTTGGCCACTTTTGCTGGCCGCGCCCTGCTCGCAAAGAGTGGACAAGGCCTACCAAGGCCATTGCATCCTTGCCGCGCGTCCTCATCATGCGGGTTGATTTCGGGGGTCGGCTAGACTTGGGCGTCTGGGCGTTTGGGCCCCGGGGGGGCCAGTGACGGGCGCCAGAGGTGCCATCCTCGACCCTGACGCGGGAGATTCCCTGGAAGGTGCGGGGTAGGGAGAGAGAGAGAGAGAGAGCGAGAGAGAGAGAGTGTGCGTGGGAGAGGGAGGGAGAGAAAGAGAGAGAGAGAGAGAAACAAAAAGAAGCATACACATGTGAATGCACGTGTATATCTTTATATGTGTAGCACGTATCGGAAAGTATTCAATATGTGTATGTGTTTGTACATATCTATATATATATATATATATATATATATGTATAGCCCTTCTGGAATATTCTTACGAAGTGACCACCCCTGCATAAATTCGGCACTGTGTGCCCAATGAGCCATATGAGCCCCATGGGCCCTCTGAGCCCTCTGAGCCCCGTGAGCCCTCTGATCCCTATGATCCCTATGAGCCCAATGAGGCATGTGAGCCCAATGAACCTTACGAGACATGTGAGCCCTATGAGCCCTCTGAGCCCTCTAAGCCTTACGAGCCCTCTGAGTCCCCCCTGGGCCCTCTGAGCCCTATGGGCCCTCTGAGCCCTATGAGCCCTACGAGCCATATGAACCCTACGAGCACTATGAGCCCTGTGAGCCGCATGAGCCCTACGGGCCATATGGGCCCTATGAGCCACATGAGCCCGGCGAGCCCAGTGAGACCTACGAGCCCCATGAACACTATGACCGTCATATAGACTATGACCTCTATGAGCCCTCTGAGCAGTGAGCCCTATGAGCCCTCTGAGCCTCATGACCCCTATAAGCCCTGTGGGCCCTGTGAGCCCTCTGAGCCGTATGAGCCCTGCAAGCCCTATGACCCTGTGAGCCCATGAGCCCTATGAGCCCTGTGAGCCCTGTTAGCCCTATGGGCCCTATGAGCCCTATGAGCCATATGCAGCGTTTGATCTCTATGAACCTTACAAGCCCTGTGGGCCCTGTGAGCCCTCTGCGCCCTATGAGTCCCCCCTGGGCACTCTGAGCCCTATGAGCCCTATGAGCCTTGTGAGCCCTATGAACCTCATGAGCCCTATGAGCCCGATGAGTCCTATGTGCCCGATAAACTCTATGAGCCCCATGAGCCCCACGAGCCGTCTGAGCCCAATGAACCTTACGAGCCCTATGAGTCCTATAAGCCCGATACGCCCTATGACCCCTATGAGACCTTTGAGCCGCATAAGCCCTGTGGACCTCATGAACCCCATGAGCCCTATGAGCCCTATAGGGCCCATGAGCTCTGTGAGCCCTGCTAGCCCTAGCCGCCCTGTGAGCCCTATGAGCTGAGCCCCATGAGCCCCATGAGCCCTATGAGCCCTATGAGCCATATGACCCCTATGAGCCCTATGAGTCCTATGAGCCTTGTGAGCCCCATGAGCCCTATGAGCCGCATGAACCCTAATCAGCCCTATGAGCTCTCGGAGCCCTACGAGCTTATGAGCCCTATGAGTCCTATCTGGCCTATGAGCCCCCCTGGGCCCTCTGAGACCTATGATTTCAAAAGGCGTGGCGCAGTGAGCCTGCAAGCTCTGGTGTAGCTGTGTATAAGTATTTGTATAGGATGAGTATATGTACATGTATATGGATACATGTGTGTACATGTACACGTATATGCCTGTCTGTCTGACTGCCTGCCTGTGTGTTTGTATGTATGTCTGTCTGTCTGTCTGTCTGTCTGTATGTATGTATGTATGTATGTATGTAGGTAGGTAGGTAGGTAGGTAGGTAGATAGGTATGTAGGTATGTAGGTATGTAGGTATGTCGGTATGTAGGTATGTAGGTATGTAGGTATGTAGGTGTATGTATGTATGCATGTATGTATGTATGTATGTATGTATGTATGGATGGATGGATAGATGGATGGATGGATGGATGGATGTATGTATGTATGTATGTATGTATGTATGTATGTATGTATGTATGTATGTATGTATGTATGTATGACTGTGTGCATGTATCACGTATATGTGGGGTGTGGTGGGCCCTGAAGTTTGGCGCACCCCACCCCACCCGCGGATGCACGCACATGCATGTGTATATATATATATAGAGAGAGAGAGAGAGAGAGAGAGAGAGATGCACCTAGAAAAAACACTTATATATGGAGGGAGGGAGGGAGGGAGAAAGGAAGGTGAGGGGGGAGGGAGGGAAGGAGGGAGGGAATGAGAGGCAGGCCGAGGGAGAGAGAGCGAGATAAAGAGAGAAAGAGAGAGAGAGAGAGAGAGAACAAAGAGAGAGAGAGAGAGAGAGACACGCACAGAGAGACAGGATCAGACATGGACCAGTTGATCCGTGAGCACGGCGACCCATTCCCCATGGTTGACAGTATAGGTAGATGTGCTTCGGAAGCGTACGACGCTTGCCCGTTCGTCGACTTCATTCCCTCAGAGCCCAACTTGTGCCCCTTGTGCCAGGAGCTCCTAAGGAGGCCCCCAGGCCCAGAGGCTCAGCCCCGCTGATGACGCAGGAACGTCATGAGCGCATGACATGTATTCTAGTCTTTTCTGCCAACATTGCTCAGCATAAGACGGGCCGGCATCCGACCGAAGCCTCATGGTGAGTTGAAAACCTCTGTCTGTGGCTCTGCTCGTTCAGCCGCTCAGACGCTGGCACACAATAGATTGGGCATGGTCTCCTCCTGCCACCCTGCATCCCTGGGCACAATTAGCTCTTCCCTTCGACCCTTCTCCCCCTCTCGCTCGCCCTGGTTTGGAAGCCGATGTCGCGTCTCTCAAGCTCTCCAGGGCTGGACCCAGACGGTATTTTTGGTGATTTCGTGGGTCGTGTTCGCTTCGACTTCGTTTTGCGGCAAAGGCGGATTCGAGACAAAAGCAAAGGAACACAAAAACAAAACGAACACGAAAAACACTGTCTAGGTTCAGCCCTGGCTGTGCCCAATGAACTCCCCTCTTCTTGCGTCCCGAGCAGCGAGGGTCCCAGGAGTGACCGAGGGGCCCCATGGGGCCGAGGGAGGGTGCGTACGCATCGGGGCGAGGGTAAACAAACACATCGAGGCGCATCGCGCCTCGTTGGTGAGTCAGTGAGCTTGCCGCGTCAACCTCAGCCTCAAGCTGCTGCAGCTGCAGGAGGTCCCTTCCCTCCAGCTCACCCACTCGCCACTGGGCCAGCCGACAGCAATGTCGGGCGCGAAGGGCGCGCAGAGCTCGGGCGGCGCAGAGGGCGGCGAGCTAAACAAAGATCAGATGGTGATGGCGACCATGGACATGCTGGAAGGTCCGATCTCTCGGAACGGGGTATAAAATCGAGGTCGGTTCGGGGAGGCTGCCCTAATGCTGTTCGTGGTTGTTAGATCGTATTGTGTATTTTTGAGAAGGTACCCTTGGATGTTATGCTTGTTTTGACCGACAGAGGGTCTCATGCTCTTGAGGGATGTTCTTGTGGCCTAAGTCTGACTGTAAGGAGCGCGCCCCATCGTGGAGACTTACCGGGCCACTGTGAGACACCAATGGTAATTAGACGAAGGCCCGTGTGGGGCCCAACCGTGTTGCCCGAGATGGCGTGCCCTGACAAGCCCGATCGGGGAGCACGCGAGGCCAGCGAGGGGCCAGGTCGCGTCTCATTGGATGTGGGTCCACTGATGTTTGGGCTTCTCTTTTGGATCATCTGGATGCCGTACATGGTGGAATGCGGGCGCTAACAGGCCCACTAGCGCAACCATGCTGTCCGATCGGATGACGTAGCCCTGGCCGTGATCCGTGAGCGCACCTCCGCCCCATTCCACTGGTGCCTCGTCTGGGGGGTGGGGCGCGCGGCCATTGGGTGGATGGGGGCCCTCCCATGGATGATCTAGTATGTGGAGGTGGTCCTCCACATGTTGCGTTCCGTCACGTGCCCAAGAAGGCCACAAAGATGGCTCCAAGAGGAGCCCAAGAGATGCCCAAGATGGCCTCGAGAGAACCCTATGCGCAGTTGCCAAGGTCGGGGGCCATACTTCAAAACCGCCCGCCGAGAAGGGAAGGGTGGGGCACTTCAACACTGTGCCTCCTGTATCAAACGGTCAGCGCACGACAATTTGATTGCTCAAACGGTGTGTTCTTTCAGAATGATGTAGCCCCCACTGAGCAGACCATCCGTGCGGAGGTCCCTCCTATGGCTGCCCTCCTGTGGGGGTGATATCGCAGCGCGTGGCATCGCGTGGGAGTGTCCCCCCACGGGCCAAGTCGCCCGTGGGGACGTGACCCCCCACAAGCGACCTCATGTGGGGGTGACCCCCCACCGATAAGACCATCCCCCCACGGGGTCGCCCGTGGGGAGGTGACCCCCACGGGCGACCTCATGTGGGGGTCCACCCCCCACAGATCATACCATCCGTGGGGGGATGCCCCCCACGGCTACCCTCCTGTGGGGATGATCCCCCCACGGATGACCTCGCGTGGGGGTGTTCCCCCCACGGACCAGGTCGCCCGTGGGGAGGTGACCCCCACGGGCGGCCTCATGTGGGGGTCACCCCCCCACAGATCATACCATCCGTGGGGGGATGCCCCCCACGGATACCCTCCTGTGGGGACGACCCCCCCACGGATGCCCTCGCGTGGGGGTGTTCCCCCCACGGGCCAGGTCACCCGTGGGGATCTGCTCCCCACGGGCGGTATCATGTGGGGGTGATCTCCCCTGTCAGTGGGAGGGGTCCCCCACGGCTGCCCTCCTCTGGGGATGCTCGCCCCGCGGATGGCATCAAGCGGGGGACGAGTCCAACCAGCATATGAGTTGTACACCAGCCCCAGGACCATACCAATACAGTCCAAGATGTGCCAGCAACTATACGCGATTACCCTTATATGCCTCGCGGTGCAGTGTGTACTCAATGGTCATGACCTGCTTACCGGTATACGAATCTCGATGTAGCTGCACGTCTGCCTTGTTGTTGGTTCGGGGTGATGCGGACACGTATGGGTACATACAATGTATATGTGTATGTATATACATCTATATATGTATGTATATATGTGTATATACATATGTATGAGATACAAGCATACAAGATGTTACCGGTTCGCTGCGCTTCGCCTTTACCATCGTAGGTCACATGGGGTTCGCAGGGCTCAGAGAGCCCAGAGGGCACCGAGAACTCATAGGATTGATAGGGTTCACACGGCTCATGGGACTCACAGGGCTCATAGGGCTCATATGGGTCGTAGGGCTAGATGGCTCATATGGGCTCATAGGGCTCATCGGGCTCGTATGGCTCGTAGGGCTCATATGACTCACAGGGTTCATATGCCTCGTAGGGATAACAGGGCTAGTAGGGCTCAGGGTATATGTTTTTGGGGTCTCTGTTGGATTTGCTTCGGGGCTGAAAGTTGCAGGACGTCTCATGGAATCTCTGTGTTTGGGGGTCTCTGTTGGATTGGCTTTTGAATGCTCATAGGGCTCGTAGGGTCCATAGGGCTTATAGAGCTCACAGGGCTCATGAGGCCTATAGGGCACATAGGACTCATCGGGCTCATAGGGCTCATAGGTCTCATGAGGCTCATAGGGCTCAGAGGGCTCATAAGGCTCATAGGGCTCATGCGGCGCCTGCGGCTCATAGGGCCCAGGGGGCTCATAGGACTCATAGGGCTCATAATGCCCATAGGGCTCGTAAGGCATAGAGGGCTCAGAGGTCTCACAGGGCCCACAGAGCTCGTAGGGCTCAGACGCCTCATAGGGCTCATATGGCTCCTAGGGCTCATATGGCTTATAGGGCTGATAGGGGTGATAGGGCTCATAGGGCTCAGAGGGCTCAAAGGGCTCAGACGCCTAATGGGGCTGGGGCTCATGGGGCTCATAGGGCTCATAGGTCTCACCGGGCTCACGAGGACCATAGGGCTCACATGCATATAAAGGTCATAGGCGGCACTGACAGGGCGCCTAAGCGTCCGTCACTGTCCGTCGTCCCAAGGCGCGCAGGAGGGAGAGGGAGAGACGGGTGCGGGATCATTTTTCTTTTCGTATGCCAGCCATAAGGTGTCGAATGTTGTCGGGCATTTCTGGGGAGATCAGGGTGCGGGATCAGGGTGGACGGAGAGACGGAGAGTGGAGGAAGGAGGATAGCATGAACATAGGCAAAGCAAGGCAAGGCAGCTCCTGGAAATCAACTCCATAACACCAGCAGGCACAATCATTCGGCGGACCGAGAAGTGACAAGTCATACTTGTCAGGAGGGCTCCAAGAAAGGCCTCAGGAGGGCCACCCTGCTGTCAAGATGACGACCCTCGTCCTTGACAGCAGGGGGGGCTCCTCTCGGGGCCATCTTGGAGCCCTCTTGGGGCCTTCTCGGAGCCCTGGGAGGCTTCCTGATGGGTCACAAGAAGGCCCCAGGAGGGCCCCAAGACAGGCCCCAAGATGGCGCCCCTGCTGTCAAGATGGCGGCCCCCGTCCTTGACAGCAGGGGAGCTCCTCTCGGGGCCCTCTTGGAGCCCTCTTGGGGCCTTCTCGGAGCCCTGGGGGGGCCTCCTAAAGGGCCCCGAAAGATTCCAGGATGGCCTCAAGAAAGGCCCCAAGATGATGGCGGTCCCCGTCCTTGACAGCATAGGGGCCCCTCTCGGGGCCCTCTTGGTGCCTTCTTGGAGATCCCAAGTAAACTCCAGGAGGTCCCAATTTTGGGGGATGAGAGCTCATTGAAGAGAGGGTCAGTGAGAACAAAAAACTCCAGGAGGGCCCAAAGATAGGCCCCGAGAGGGAGTCAATCGCAATGGCTTGAGCCAAGGGCTACGGACCCCTCCCCCCCTGTCTCTTTCGTCGTGTGGTACCCGCCGTGATCATAGGATATTATGCCGTACGAACCCATCAGATCCCACCGTCCGTTGCCGTTTCGGGTCGAACTGCAGTCGCTTGCTGAACGGGCGCTGCGGTCATATTGAGGCTGCCAGCTCTTCTCGGGCCCCAGCTGAGGGGCCCAAGATGCCCTTCACATGCGCATCGGTTCAGTCATCTCTGATGTGGGCGACCCACGGCAAAGATGAAGCTGATGCTCTGTGCGGCCGCATGGCTGATTGCACCGACGGGCACCGCATGCACCGCCTCCTCACGGCTTCGTCGGGCTGCTCAGGGATTATGACTTTCGACTTGTCTGCGAGGGTTGTTGGGACCATGTTGGGATACTCGGTCGCGTCCGATTGGGTTATCGAGAAGGACGGGAAGGCCATGGAAGAAATGCTCCACAGTGGACCTCATGCCCCACGTCATGCTTTTCAAGACTGGTATGAAGTACTAACACCCCGTGTGCGAGACCAGCTGGCAAAGCTCCCGCTGACAGATGTCGACGCCAGGAGACGATTGATTCTATCAAACCAAACTCGGACCACGAGGCTCTGGTGTTTGAAATGCGGGGGTTACTGCAGTTTATTTCGCACCCATGTCCATTGCAGTGGGTTCCCATGCGTGCATGACTCCGCTTTCGGCAGCCACGGCTCTCGAGAAGGAGAAGGCTACAATGTACTATGGATAGGATTGCGGCAGCGACTCGATCTCTTGGACTGGCTGACTCAAAAAGGGCGCCAAATACCATTGCGACTGAACCTGCTCTTTGGGCGGGCCCCCTTCCCCTCTCCTGCCCCTGGGCCCCTGTGACCTTAGACTTCCCGTTCTCCCCCTTGCCCCTAGCGACTCCTCCCTCTGGTAATTTCGATCGGCTGTTCAAAGATGTGGGCACTGAGGGATGGGGCCCCAGGGTTAGGAATATGCCTCAGGATCGATTTACATGATTAAAGGCCCTTCGTTCTTAGACCGCACCCCTCAGGGCCACGTCTTTCAACCGCCGACCCGAGGAACCCACGGTGATCTTCGAGTGCGTTCCGCAGCAAGGCGATGACGAGTACCGGCGGGCTCTCGGGGGACACTGCTCGCTCGAACGCGTGACTCTCAACGCCTGCGACCAAGGCTGGAGCGCGCGCCGGCCTCGCCAGTTCGTGGTGGGTCTCCTCAAGGGCTTGAATGTGCCGATTCCCCGGGGACCCCACATGTCCATGCAAGAGTTCATCGACCGCTGCTTCGCTCGAGGCTGCGGGTACTCACCTTCGTCGTACTGCGTGAGCTCAGAGGAGGAATTGGCAGAAGAGTACGAATGGGCGGTTTCGAGAACAGACGTGAAAGCGAGGCACCGAGCAGGCGACAAGTTCAACGACCCGCACGGCTCGTGGGAGCACGCTTTGACTTTGACCGAACGTGAGCGGCTCGAACAATTCTCGAAGCAGCTGCCCGGCCGCAATTGGGATCTGGGGCAAACCATCAAGAAGCAAGTGAACAGCCCAGTCACGGGCCCCTTACATACCCTGCCCAGGGGGATGGGGATCACGTGGATGGCCGAGCTCAAGAGGTGGTTGACGCCACTCGAGACGTTTTTGTCGATGGGCTTCCCAATGACCCCAGAAGCTGTTAGGATGTATCACGGTATCGACTGCCAATTCACCAGGGGTTCTACCAACTCTTTTCCTTATCGCACGCGGAACTCTATGCTCTGCGAGCTAGGCAATGCAACGCACGTTAATTCGATCGGGTCAGTTGTGTTCGCCATTGTTTATCGTTATCGATGGTTGCTCGTAGTGCACGTGCCTGAGCAGTCTGGTGACGTCGCATTCCCGGCTGCCCCTTGCCCGCGCATCGACTCTGCACTGTCCCCTGCTTTGGTTTCAGAGGAGGCCGAGGCAGCTGCCGAAGTCGCCAGGAAGCGCGCTCGGGCGATCAAGCGCCAGAGGTCCTTGTGAGTGAGCCCTCGGTCGCAAACGTGGACGAGGCCCGCCAGTGAGGAGGTGAGTGGATGGAGAAATGCCGATGCGAATCGGAGGAGGGCGGCGGGTGGGAGAAGGAGAGCGGAGGAGGGCGGCGATAGGGAGGATAGGAGGATAGGAGGATAGTGCTTCGCTTGGAGCTGGCTGGCGGGCAGTACAGGTCTGCTGGCTGCCCTGGAACGCTCGGCTTTCGGATCGCGCGTCCGAGTCTAGACAAGTCGGTTGGCCCCCCGCCTGGGCAACTGACGAGGAAAGTGCACCTCTATCCAGCCCTCCTTCAACGCGTTTCCATCAGTCGGCTGCACCGGCTGCCCATCCCTCCTCCTACCCTCCTCCCCTCCTTTGTCTCCTGCAAACTCCTCCTCTATCTCTCATCTCTCCTTACTTCTCCTCCGTCTCCTCTTCCATCTGTCATCGCTCCTCTTCCCCTCCTCTCCTTCTCCTTTTCTCCCTCTTCTTCCTCCTCCTCTTCCCGACATCTATCCCTTCCTCTCGTCCGTCTCCTGATCCTCGTCATCCTCGTCCTCCTTCGCCGCTGATGCGTGCTGCCCTTCTCGGCCCCTGCTCGTTGCTGGAGTCCCCCGCCCGCCAGGTCTCGGCCGCGACGCAGCTGCGGCGGCCTCGACGTCGTCGGACCCGATCGCCGCGCTGACCACCAGCCTCAAGGCTGCGGGAGACGGGGGTGGAGGTGGAGGTGGAGGAGACCACGCTTTTGGACTTCCAATGTCGAGGTGACACGCCCGACGTTTGAGCAAGCGCTGTCCTTCCTCGAGGCGGGTCAGTCTTCAAACGTCCGCTAGCGAACGTTTGATCGGTTGCTGGCCCGCCTCTTGGGGGCCCCGCGCGAGCTCGAACGTCAAGGCGCAGACATTCCACATCGCACCCTTTACTTACTGCCGTGATCCCTTGGTCCAGCTCTTGCCCACTACCAGGTGGTTGGCCTCAAAAGGTTTCAGGTGGCAAAAGAGTTTCCCAACCATGCTGTGGCGTTGGGTCTTCGTTTTGAAAAAAACAGCGCCCCGCGTCGCACCTCCACCTCCCCCCGCTGCCCCCTCCCTCCTCCCCCTCTTCCCTTCTCCCACTCCTGCTTCTGCTCGCCGCATTTCCACCATGTCGGCGCACCACTCACGAGGATCGTGGCCCCATAGGGAGCGAGCTCCACCGAAGGCCCCAGCGGCAGGGATTGCATGCGTCCCCCCGCCCATGTCGGCACACCCCTCGCGAGGATCGTGGCCCCATGGGGAGCTCCACCGAAGGCCCCAGCGGCAAGGTTTGCATGTGCCCCCCCGCCCATGTCGGCACACCCCTCCCGAGGATTGTGGCCCCGTACGTAGCTCCACCGAAAGCCCTGGCGGCAGGGTTTGCATTGGTCCCCCCGCCCATTGTGGCACACCCCCCACGAGGATCGTTGCCCCATAGGGAGCTCAGAGCTCCAACGAAGGCCCCAGCGGCAGGGATTGCATGCGTCTCCCCACCCATTTGGGCACACTCTTCACGAGGATCGTGGCTCCATAGGGAGCTCCACCAAAGGCCCCAGCAGCAGGGTTTGCATGCGCCCCCCCGCCCATTTCGGCACACCCTTCACGAGGATCGTGGCCCCATAGGGGGTTCCACCGAGAGCGGTACCACAACCCGGTACTCACAGCTGCATATGGTTGGTGTTTGCGGGCCGACATTAGGAATTTGCATTCCTTTCTTGCTTAAACGGCCTGTGTTGGCCTTCTGCCGGGTCTCGAGGCGCAAGTAAAGCTCCTGCCCACTACAAGGTTGGCCCCCCCCTCCTCTCCCGATAGGCTGGGGCCACTGACCAGCTGGGGTCGCCCGGCGCCTTCGACGGCGGCTTCTCCAGCTACGAGAACCGCCGCCCGGGCAAGGACGGCGCCGTGCTGCGCGCGCAGGCGCCGCCATTGGGCGGCCCAGGGGTGGGCTCTGGTGCGAGCCAGGCAAAGGGGCCGGGAGCGAGGAGAGGCGGCCCCGCGCGGCTGCTCTGGATGATGCCAGACAGCACATGAGGTGCCGGTTGCGAGGCCCTGACGAGGACCCCAAGAGGCTCCAATCAATTTCAGCAGGCTCTGGAACGGGTCCGAGACGGACCCATGAAGGGCCAGCGCGCGTTCAAACGGACGCGGTCATCTGAATGTTGTTTTCGCGGTTCTGAGCTGGCCCTGAGACCCCTGGGAGGCGCCAAGCTATTTCGCAGATGACCCTGGCCCTGAAACGCAGCAGAAGCCATCGAAAGCCACCCAGCCCAGAGGAGGCCCCCAAATGCCCAACCCAACCGCTGCCGATATCATGGTTATGGCCGTCTGAACATTTGAAGCCGTTTCGCCTTCCCAGTATGCGGGCGTCGAGGCTTGGATCAAGATACTCGGACTGAGGCTTGTTCACATTCGAGGCATCTTGATCCACCCAGTGCGGGCATGTGTCAAGATGCTCGGACTGAGTTCACATTCCAGGACATGGTACTGGACTGAGGCGTTTCCCGCATTCCAGGTTTCTTGATCCACCCACGTCGTGCCTGAGATATTCAGATTCAGGCGTTTCACATTCCAGTTCTCTGGAGCCCTCTTGGGCTAAGCCGACTTCTCATTCCAAGTGTGATGGTTCACGCGCTGCGGGCTTGGATCAAGATACTCGGACTGAAACGCATCCCAAAATTCCAGGTAGCGAAACATGTTCAGATGGCCGCCACCGTGACATCGGTCGGCTGAAAGCGCCAGAGCCACCCTCTGCAGTTCAATGCTGACTACGTCCTCCCGTGGCCAGGAACGACTCAGCCATTTTTTCACGAGGACGGGACCAGAGTGTTCGTGCGGCACAAGATCAACAACCGCCAGCAGAGGGCGACCAGGCGCTATTACAAAAAGCTCGGCCTGGCGAAGGGGGTGAACTGGGGGGACCGCGCAGGGGACATCATGGTCGTCCCAGACCAGCTGGACCCGCGGAAATGGGCGACGCTCATCGAAGCGTGCTATGATATGATCCAGCACGTGGAGGACACGAAGCAGCCCAACGAGCAGGTCCGACTGCTGATCGCGAACCAGGTTCCCCCTGCCAGCAAATTAAGAACCCCCCCCGGGGCGGGCGGGCACGTCGGCCGTCGGGCGATGGGGGGAAGGAGGTGGATGGAGGTCAAGTGTTAAATGAGCGCCGAGTCGGAGTCAGAGGAACGAGGAGGAAGATGAATATGGAGGGTGAGGGGGCCGAGAGGGGAGGTGGGGAAAGAGGGCTCCTCCTGGGGCCCATTGGGCCGCACATTACAACAACATGTTGGTTTCGACCTCCAGGGGTGGTGACCCCGACGTCCCTGATGGTCATCGTGTCCGTCCACCTCTCCTCGCCCTCATGGCCACCCCTCCCTATCCCTCCTCGGGCTCCTCAGGGAGAGGGATGTGGGGGGCAGTCCTGAAGGGGGGACAGGAAGCTTAACTTTTCTGCCAGATGCCCCGCATCGTGCTGTTGAACCCCCAGATCCCAGTAGACGCGCAGATCTGGATCAAGGTCCAGTGCAACTCCATGGTCGCAGTGGGATCTTCCACGTCCTTCGTCGAGAGGCTTGAGATTACACCAGTGATTGCAGCGCACTGGGTGAAGTTCCTCAAGGATGAAAGAAATGCTGCAAGAAACGGTCTGCCGATGAAGCGCAGCTGGACGACGCAGATGCGGGCAGCTCCGGGAACAAGGGTGACGATGGCAACGGCAGCCGCTTCAAGGGCTTCGAGGCGAAGTACAACAAATGCATCAAGGAGAACTACAGGGAGATGTTCGACGGGCTTGAGGATTTCAAGCGCGCAGCTTTATTCAAGAAGAGGTGCGACGCTTTGCAGATATGGGACAGGCTGGTGGACTGGTGGGGGGAGTTCGTGGTGTTCGAGGAGCGTCGCATGAATCCGAAGGCCACGTTCCTCGTGTTCGACAAGATCGGGGACGTGTTGGCCAAGGACAGCTACCACGGGGCCTTTGGCGATGCGATGTTCGAGGTTCTCGAGTACGCGGTGCCGACCGTCTGTGAGCCCCAGCCCAAGGATGACGACGACGATGGGGAGGCAGACGTCGCGAAAGAGATTGCTACTGACGTGGACTACGTGAATATTGCAGAAGACTTCTGATTGTAAGAAGAGGTGGAGGAGGAGGAGGAGGAGGAGGAGGAAGAGGAGGAGGAAGAGGTGGATATTGAGGACGAGTTCCTACTCCTCCTCCTCCTCCTGCTCCTCATCCTCCTCCTCCTCCTCCTCCTCCTCCTCCTCCTCCTTTTCCACCTCTTCCTCCTCCTCCTCCTCCTCCGGACCGCGACGTGCGCTGGATATTGCAGAAGACTTCTGATTGTAAGCGCCTGGTGCAGCTGACCACTCCGATGGCCGACTCTTCCATCTTCAAAGACGCGTTGTCCGCGAGCCCTGCCAAGCGTCTGCTGACGACGGTGGCGAACCCGAAGGCAAAAGGCAAGGCTAAGCCGAAGGGGTCTGCTAAGGCCGCCGTCACGCCAGATGCCGTGGCACATTGCACGCAGGCGGGATCAACAGTCCGCTCGACCATGTTCCTGGATGACGTGATGAACGCTGTTGTCCACCCAGTGCGGAAAATTGACCGTTCAGATTGGAATACTGGTGAACTCCGCCGGATGGTGAGGTTCGGAGTTCGCTTGGGGATGAAGCTCCAGTCGGAGAAGGGGAAGGTTGTGTTCCAGTTCGGCGACAGAGACTCTGAGGAGGAACACTTCGCACTGTGGAAGATGTTGCGCCCTCGCATCATGGATCACATTTACGACGTGCACGGCGAGCTCGTGGAGAAGCCCAAACCCGAGGGTGATGATAAAAACGACGGTGCAAAAGATGGTGTGGCGTCGACGCATCAAGATGATGTTGATATGGCTTCATGTTTGGCCTCGCTCAACATGGCAATCGGCAGCGACGGCAAGAGTCGGACGAGGACTAAGAAGCTGGTCGCCGACTTCCTCACCGACAACCCTCCCTTGCAGAACCTGACATACCTCGAGCAGACGCACGTTGTCGTGACCAGGATCAGCTCGACTCTCTTGCGCTCGAAGGGCAGGGTGTACCCAGGAGACGATCTGCAGGCAACATGTCGAACTATTGTCTCGGATGCTTTCAAAGTTCTGGATATGCATACGCCGTCTTGCTTGTATCGGATTTCTGGTTACATTCTGACGTTGCTCGATCAGATAAGTGATGACAAGGACTGGGCGTCATCAAACATGGTGCCTCTAAGCTCAAACACCTTTCGAAAGCGTTGGGTCCTGGGGTGCTTTCGTTTCTGCCCCCCTGGTCGGTTGTCTTGTGTTTTGGGGTCGGCCGTCGTGTTCGATTTCGCCCTCCGAGGACAAAAATGCATGGGTCGATGAGAAGCGCAAAATTGACAAGGAGAGTACATACCATGCTGACCATCCGGCTCCAGTCGGTCGACGCCTCCTTGGCCCAATGGGTGGCTGAGCTCTGGCCTGACCAATCCGACGTCGTGGCTACCCACCGCACGGGGTTCCTCTACATTCAGAAGGCATTGAAGCTGATTGCAGAGAACGCGCAGTTCGGCAGCGAGCCCATCAAGCAGTACATCATCAATGGGATCGAGTTCGGGGCCGCCGTGGAGGCCGACATTTTCGGGTACGATAGCGTAGAGAACGGGAACCCCTCCAGCGAGGCATTGTGGCTCAGGGTGTTCGAGATTGCCGAAATCTTGAAGGGCCGAGTGGTGAAGAAGCCCGTCGTTGCAATGTTGCGGACCGCGGTGGCGTTTCAATCCCAAGGGGGGGGAGGGAGCGGAGGAGGAGTATTAGAAGGAGGGGGAGGAGCCCGGGGAGGAGAGAAGATGATGATGCGGAGGAGGGAGAGGAGGGAGCAGGAATATGGAGGGGGACGACAAGGATGATTGGAGGTCGAGAGGCAGTGATTTCGCCACCGCCCAAAGGAGCCGCGAAGCGCAGGTCAAGTCCAAGATCGAGTGCATGAAGAAGGCCGACATCGTGAAGGCACTGCAGGTTGAGTTCCCTGGCGCAGTGCCCGAAGGTGTTGATACCTTGGTCAAGTCAATGGTTATGCAGTTATTGCTTCAGGAGCGGCTCAGACGGATGGATGCCCAAGAGCTTGCGGCGCTGCAAACATGGAAGAGCTTACTCTGCTTGGGTTTCGAGGAAGGCGCCGACGCGCTTCGGAGGAAAGCCTCTGCCGTGGCCCTGCCAGATGCTTAGCCCAGCCCCCGCGGTGACAATGCTGACAATGCTGGCGCCGAGACGGCCGAGACGACGTCCGCGCAGCCTCAGAACACAGTGGTTGTGGCCTTGGAACAGTGCACTCAGGTAGAGATCAACTGCAAGGAATACTTCATCCTCTTCAAGGGTATGGGGGCTTGTGACATGTCGCGCCGCCTGTGGAAGTGCGACGAGGCGAGCCGCTACCTGACGCATGCCATCATGGAGGAGTGGCTGTTCGGTTGCGGGCCTGCCATTGCCAAACCAGTGGGCGGCTCCAACGGCGGTGACGACGATGCCGCCGCGATGCCGCCGACGCCGAAGAAGCCCAAGACGAGGGTCGCAGGGAAGACCGAGCCTGCGGTGATTGCAGCGAGGGATGAGGACGCCGCGGCGGAGATCGCGGCTGAGAAGGTGGAAGTGGAGGTGGTCGTCGAGGACGAGAACGACGAGAACGACGAGAAGGAGCAGCCCGCGAAGCCGATCTCTCTCCTCGATGTGGGCCTTGACTTCCTGGTGTGCCCGTCCTCCCAGATGTCAGCTGGCAGGCCAGGTGGCGGAGTGAAAGCTCTACTTCGACAGGGCGCGTGATGCATGCGGGTCCATGGAGGAGAAGCTCAAGCTTCGCAGGCAGGGTGGTGATATACCCTGGCGCCTTCGTTGGAGATGGAGCGCGCGTCGCAGCAGGCCGCGTGCACACTGAGCAGCAGGAGCTCAACATCCTCATCGTGCCGAACGTGAACTGCAAGGACCCCCGCGGCACCATCAGCGTCCCTGCCTGGAGCGTGCCAGTCGTGGCGGACAGGGCGCATGAGGAGAACAACATGACCATGAAGGTGGGCCTGGGCCCTCCCTCCCTCCCTCCCTCCGTCCCTCCCTCTTCCACTCTTCCTCCCTCCCCCCTCCATCCCTCCCTCCTCCCTCCCTCCCTCCCTCCTCCCTCCTCCTCTCCTCCCTCCTCCTCCCTCCTGCCTCCTCCCTCCTCCCTCTTCAGGCCTGTACACGCAGGTGATCAAGGACGTGCCTGGGGTGGACGGCGGCGCCGTGATGCTGGACCGCAGCTTCTTGATGATGAGGCCGAGGGGGGAGCTCTTGGCGATTCGGCAGCGGAAGAGCGAGGGGGTCCCGGCGGCGGCTGCGGGCACCGACGGGGAGTTCGCCCCGCTCGAGCTGGAGCCCCTGACCAGGCCTGGAACATATCCCTATCCCTATGCTGGGCATCTCCTCATCACGATGCCGATCTTAGGGATTTCCTTATTTTTTGGTGGCGAATCCCTAAGATTGTCGTCGCCTTTTGGCGTGTCGATCTTAGGGATAGGGATAAGTTCGAGGCTGGTAAGATCACGCGCACGGCCAAAGTTCCAGTGGGAGTTCAAGGCCGCGGTCCAGGAGGACGGGAAGGCCCGCAAGGCGCTGGGCAAGGTGGGCCGACCAATGTCAAATGCAACGGGAGAGAGTATCGTGGAAGGACGAGGGGAGGGAGGGAGGGGGGGAGGAGAAGGAGGAGGGTGAGAAGAAAGATGAGGGATGAGTGGAAAGAGGAGGAGGAGGAGGAGGTGGAGGAGGGAGGGGAGGGAGGAGACACCAGGATGGAGAGAGAAGGAAGAGGGGATGGAAGCCCTCCGTTCATCCTCCTCCCCTCCATCCACTCTATGCCTCCAGCCCTCCGCCCATCCTCCTCCTTCATCCACTCGATGCCTCCGTCGTCCCTTCCCCTCCTTCTTCAGCCCTCCACCTCGCCACGTCCTTTCCCATCCTCCCTGGTTCTATCCTGCATCTCTCCCCGCTCTTCTTTCCTGCCTCCAGCCTCCCTCCCTCCCTCCGCCTCCTGGGGGAACCGAAAAACAGATGACGATGCCGCAACTCCGCGGACCTTTCCAGGGGTGCGTTCTGATGAGATTTCGAAGCGAATCTAGCCGAAGCCACGAGGGACAAGTAGCGGCATCGGTATCTGTTCCTCTTCTGATCGATGATCCTCAGAACGTGCGTTAGCACCGACGTGTGTTTGTCCACCGAGGCACTTCAACACGATGCGGGCGGTTAAATATCGGCGGAGCCGAACGGGGTAGACACACGTTTGGGCTAACACACGCCCTGAGGATCATCGACCTGGCCTCCGCACCTTCCCCGCCACAGCCCCATAGGCCATGAGGCACATCCTCGCGTGAGGGCTGCGCGGACGCCTCCTGGGGGCCTGCCTGGCGGCCTGCCTCTAGGCCCGAGGCGCGTGCCCGCGCGGGGATGCGCGGGCGCCTCGGGCAGGATCCAGGAAAGGAGCAGCGCAAGAGGACAGGGGAGCAGAGGTGGATAGTAGGTGCGAGGAAAAACAGCGACGGATGATCAGGAGTACGACTAGGATGAGCAGGAGAAGGAGGATGAGGGCTAGGCTACGTACGCGTTGCATATCACATGGCCTTCGGAACAACCCGCCACCGATCTTGGTTCGGGAATATCATGGGGGCCTGAGTTGTTTTATTGGGCCCTATTGAGCCTCTTGGAAGGCTCTTCGGGGCATGGGGGCAAGGGTGGGGGCCCTTAGGCCCTTGGGCTCTTGGAGGTTTCTTGGGTCCTCGTGATGCATCTTGTTGTGCATCTGTGTTTCGAAAGCCGAATCGGGAGCTCGCGGCACGTGGTCTCGTGGCCTCTTTGGATAGCTGATGGGGTCAGTCGCAATTTGCCGCCGCGGTGAGCGCCCAGATGCTTAGAGGCGCCCGTGGGGATCTCGAGCGCTGCCCCCCCACGGGCCTCGTTTTTGCTCAAAACTGACGATAGCCCGATTCCCACTCGTGCAGCAGGCACGCCGCGCCCGAGCCCCATTTCAGCTGGCGTCTCCTCGCCCAAGCGCCCGGAGACATGCTGAGACACTGACGCAGCCGTGCCCGAGGCCCCGGACGCCGCCGCGCCGCGGCAGACACGAGAGAGGCCACGGCTCCGCCGCGCCTTCCATCCCGCCTGGAAGACTGGAGCGCTGACTCTACAGGAGAGGGATGGCTGGGCGAGGAGCTGCTGCGCCAGCGGCCAGGAGAGAAGCGAGGAGGCAGGAGGAGGAGGATGGAGACCACAATGGTGCGAGAAGCTCAAGGGCACGGGAGTCAGCCCACTAAGGCAAAAGGAGGCCTCGGGGTGCTTCACGACAGCAGACGGGCAGAGTCCCCGCATTCCCCGCGCGATGGGTGGAGGCCATACCGGGTGAGACAGCGCCGGGCCATTCGATCGCAAGAGCAGCCAATAACTGCAACTGCTGCACAACGTGCCAGCGACACTGAAAACTGCCACACTGGTTACCTGCGGCGCCGCTGGTGGGCGCCGTCGGTCGTGTACACCACCCTGCGCGAATCAAAAAATCGTCGCCAGACTATGGTTGTACTATTTGTGAACAGTCCTCCTGTAGAGGGACATGCCCAACTTAACGCTACCGTAAAATTCCCAACCATATGTGTTTCGCCCCAGAGCCCCCCCCGAAAGCGCCTTGATCGCCGAACCATCACGTGAAGCCAACTTCGCTCGAGGATGCACGAAGATTGAAGCCGACACGGTCTCACACCCTTGCAGGTGCTGTCGGGCCATGCTGCTGCAGCAGCTTCTGCAGCATATCCTCGATCGCGTCCATGCGCTTCTGCTGCGCCATCTGCTTCTGCAGCATATCCTCGATCGCGTCCTGGCGGGCGATCACCTTGTCGACAGAGGCCGCCAATGCCAAGTCGGCGGTGCTATTCTTGGGTGTTGAATCCTCGACTTCATCTCGAACTCGAACTCCCCAATCCTTCATAGACTTCGCCACCTCCTTGTACTCGTTGTCCTTTTTCCTTCTGAATGCATCGCCATACCAAATGGCCATGATGCGGTCCACTTCCTCGATCCAATCACTCATGGACTCGCCCAGGTGATCAGTATAGCGCTCACCCACAATGGCGATGAACACGTTCGCCAACGTTCCAGTGATCACAAACGTCAAGATCCAGAAGATGAGGTAGCCCCAGATCGATGTTGATGTCGCCACGTACTCTTTCGACTGAATCTCCGCGAAATCCCAATCACCCCAAACGAAGCGGTACATGGCGAACAGGGAGTCTTGAAGAGTCGCGAACCCCTTCTGCTCGGCGCCGAACACGGTGTTGACAGTCAGCGCGCACCCGATGATGCAGAAGAACAGGAAAGCGAAGAACTGCATCACCTTCCCGTCGACCAGCGTCTGTCCGATGGCTTGCATCTGTGGACCCAGCTCGGGGAACAATCGGAGAATTCTGATCAAGTTGAAGGTCTGTAGGAAGAATGTGAAACCGAAGAGCTTCTGTAAGTGGATGGAGTAGTACGCAATGTCTATGAGATTATTCTCATCTGTCGTGTCCACATACACGTTGTCTGAAGCAGGTTGCAGGTCAAGACTGGCTTGCTTCACGGTCACGGTGATCATCAGAGCGATGATTAGAACGTGGATGAAATCCCGCAGAATGTCGAACATCTCTGCGCGGTTGCTGACGTATGCTTTCCAATCGGAGGTCATCTGGTAGATCTCGACGCCCACGTTGATGATGGAATACCCTACGAGAGCGACGCAGAGAATGACCGGGTACAGCCAAGACATTATGTCGTTGATGGGCATCCACAGGAATATCCTTGTCTTTTGAACTGGGATGACCGTTCCGCTTGGCCTGAACTCCACCTCGAGCTCGCTGGCGAGTACCCTCTGTAGCTCTTTGTTGAAGATGGCGTAGCTCACCCTGATGCCCGCGCCCTGGTTCCAGGCGGCCTGGTCGATGGAGTCCAGGGCGGCCTGAGCCGCGGCGGCGTCGTTCCTAGGGAGCTTCACGTTGCTGCCGTACTCCCCCCTGTCGACGACGCACGTGTCCGAGTCCGACCCGAGGCCTTCGAACACCCTGGGGATCCTCATGAGGAGGGTGTCGCAGTCACCGTAGACCCAGGGCGCCATCTGGATCACGGGGCTGCCTATCAAGAAAGACGAAGACCCGACCTCGCCTGGCCCAAGGCCGGGAAAGATGAATCCGAACAGAGTGCCATTTATGAACGTCCACACGTCTTCTGGCGTCGACAGGTCGTAGAACGTCGTCGCGAACTTCTCGGTTTCCCAAGGAACCTCCGATTCTACAACGTTTTTCTCGAAGTTCCAATCGAACATCCATGATGTCGCATGCTGCGTCAGCGCTGGAGACATTCTCGTGTTCGACAGCCATCCACCAACAAATACTGTCTGTGCAATGAGGAAAAGCATACCCATGATGACGACCCACAACGTCATCTTCTTCAACAAGTACCGGATCAAGAATAATCTTCTGTAGGTAACCCCGTCACCGCGACGGATCGCATGCATGATCTCCTTCGACGTCTCATCTGGCGCCGCCTTTCTTCCCCGCTTCCGCTTCTTCCTCTGGATCGAAGACTGCTGGCTCAAAACTCGCTCAAATATCCGTAGCTTTCTCTCGATATCCAAGCCTTCATTCACGCCTCTCATGACGACGTTCATCTGTAGCAGAACAAGGTGGTAGGCACTGCATGGCCAACAGATCTCCTTCCCGGACGGCTCATTGCGAAAGACCCAATAGAGGAAACGTGCGATCTTGGACGCACCCCAGCCAGCCTCGTTGTCGACGTGGGACGGCTTCTTGTCTTCTCTATTGAAACTCGAAGTGATGCTCAACTTCGTCAAGCTACTGTGCTTCTCGGTTGCCGCAACCAGAGCCTTCACTGTCTGAATGTTACCATGCTTCACCGCCAGCTCCAGAGGGCTAAAACGGCATCGGTCCCGCTTCTTCAGCAGGTTGTCGTTACCACCTTGGCAGTAGAGGTCCACGAGGATCCTCGTCAGCTGCGGGTGGTTGTTCTGTGCAGCCCAGTGCAGGGGAAGCCTCCCTTGGTCGTCGCAGTCCGTCGCCAGGAGCGCGTAGTCCATGGTGATGAGGTCCTCCGCCCAGTTGATCTGCACCGCGGCGTTGAAGGACTGCTGGCCCTGCTGCCCCTTCGGCCCCCCGGCACTCCACTCAGGCGTCGCGAGGTCGTGCCAGACGGTGCGCTTCCTGTGCTTCGTGCCGAACACGTTCTGATCGTAGCCGTCCACGAACCTGGCCGCATGCCGCAAGGCCTGCACCACCTGCCACATGCCCCGCGAGGCCGCAGCTCGCAGGGGCACCAGGAGGGTCGCGTCCGAGGGGTCGTTGATCCCGATGTAGTCGGGCTCGCGGTCGAATTTCTGCTGGCCGTCGGTGCTGCACAGCGAGGAGTACAGCTGCGTCACGTCCTGCTGGTCCTGCCGGAACTCGGACTTCACCGCGCTGTTCCGCCTCACGACGAGGCAGGCGATCTCGGAGCACTCCGCCTCGATGGCCTCCTGCAGCACGGTCTTCCCGTCCTCCTTGGCTCGGACCTGCCATGCGTCCACCTTCTCGCGCACGCTCGCGTGGTGGATCACTTTCTCGTCACTCGTTGCTGCCAGGACGGCAGTACACACAGGCAGCTGCACCAATCTGGATTCGCAGAAACCCTCTTTAGCAGTCGGGCCCAGCATCAGCTCGACGACTTTCGTGCGCCACTCGCGGAGATCTTGTGGCCAATCCGTGTCCTCATTACATATCCTCACGATGCCATGTATGGCGCTGATGGCGTCCCGCGTGTCCACGAAAGGTCGCACCCGCTTGCCATCCTCGCCCTGACGAGGCGGCTCGTTCCGCTGCTTGATCAAGAATTCGATCAGCTGGAACCGCGACGCCGACACCACCATGTAGTCTTTCACCGCCTCCACCCTCTTCGTGGGGTCGTTTCCCGCCATGCCGTCGGTCAGCAGGAACGTCAGCGGCCTCTCGAAGAGCTTGCCCACCCGCAGCTTCGAGCCCTCGCTCCTGTCGATCTTGACAAGGCGCACGTCGAGGCTGGCCAGGTCCATGCAGTTCTTGCAACCCACAAAGATGAACTTGCAGAGGTCTTCGACCTCGAGGTCCTGCCCACGGAAGACCAGGCTCTGCAGCGCGGCCCTGCAGCCCCTCAGGAGGTCGCACGCCTCGAAGCCCCGCGTGAACGACGAGCGCGAGCCGAGGTCCAGCGACTTGAGGGACTTCCTGCTGGCGCTCCCAGAGTTCAGGAACCTCGCAACCTCCTCGCCCGTTTCATTGTCGAGCTTGTTGTCGCCGATCTTGAGCGTCTCCAGCTGGCAAGGCGCCGTTATCAGGGTCGCCACAATCTCCCTCAGGCCCTCGGGCGGGATCTCGGCAGAGGTCACGTCCAGGTGGGTCAGCCGGGGGTAGATGCTCACCAGATTCGCGATGGCCGAGGCGCCGTCCGTACCGACGTTGTTGAAGCTCAGGTTGAGGTACGACAGCTTGTGGCTAAGCGTGATGCAGGAGGTGAGCGCGAAGATGCCCTTGGGCGACATGGTGGTGTTCCGCAGGTCCAGCGCGCGCAACTCGCGGTTGTAGCCCAGCTCGGTGGCCAGCTCGACCGCGCCGGTGTCGTCGAGGTTGTTGTCCCCGAGCCGGATGTCCCTGACCTGTGCACTGCCCGTGAGCCCGGGCAGTAGTCCGCGGAGGTCCTGGTAGCTCATCTCGTTGCCCTGGAGCGAGAGCGTCCTGACCGACAGGAGCAGGTCTTGGACGAGCATCTCGTCCTCCTTTTTCTTGTCGGACACGTGACGCATCGCCTTTCCCAGCTCGTTGCCACTAAGATCGAGCTCATTCACTCTGAAGCCGTCTGGTGGCGTCGGGTCCAAGGCCCCAATCACTGACCCGAGGCCCGTCGAATGAGTATTCAGCGCGTCATCACTTTGAAGTTTGCACTGGCCGAGAACCACCTTCGTTAGCGGGATCTTCGGGTCCTTCATGAGCTCTGCCACTGCGCGGAGGACCCGGTCCTGGCTCACCCTGTCCAGGCCCAGCTGTGGGTTTCGACTCAGGTCGATGGAGTGTATCTTGTCTTTGCGCTCCAGTAGGATGTCCAGCAGCTTTGCGATTGCAGCAGCCATGGCGTCTCGTTGAGTCTCAGCCTGCAGAAAGCCAGACAGATTCAAGTGGACGCCTTTCTTCAATGCCTCTTCGTGCTTCTCCACCCACTTCCTCAACTCCCCCGCAGAATCACCAGTAGCCCTCTCACTGTCTGCGACGGCCGCACCGCCGGCTCCCGTTCCAGACGCTGCCTGCTCCTTCCACAGGTCCATGTCGTGGACACTCGGCTGCAGCGTAGCAGCGCCCTCGCCGTCCGGGCCTGGTCGCACGGTGTCCTCGCCGCCGTCCACGGAGGTCACAGAGCCGGAGCGGACCCTCTGCGGCATGGTGGCCCTGAAGGTGCCTGCCTCGCCCGCCTTAAGCGCCCGCACTGGCTTGAAAGGCTGCTGGCAGCCAGCCCACGGCGTGACCAGACTGCTCCCTGATTCATTCCCGTACCAGAAATTCGGGCCAAGGTTGATCTGAATCTCGAGCCCTTCATGCATGGAAATCGCTGGCACGAGGCCGGGCTCTGAATACACAGACAAGTCGACCGGGTCGGGCTCATCAGTAGTAAAGAGCTCGCCATTCAGGGTCCAGTACATCTTCGCCTGGCTATCTGTGATGGAGCACGCGACGCCGACGACCATTCTCTCCTCCCACTTGGGCAGCGCGTGATCCAGCTTCGGTCCAAACCGCTTGCCGCAGAATTTAATGAAACCAGGCTTCCCAGGATTGCCGCCTTCGTAGCCCCACGAGAACCTGTCGTCGCCGACGCCTTTCAAAAGGTGGTCTCCCAAGAACGCGGGGGTGCTCCACCCAATGGATCCCGCGCCTCCCTTTTTCGCCTTGGTCTCGTCGTCGACGTCCTGGCCCGTGCGGAGGGCCGAGTAGAGATCCTTAGGCGAGCGAGCGAAGTTGTAGCATATCTTCACCTCGTAGTAGTAGCGGCCCTGGAAGCAGGGCCTCGTTCCAGTAAGGACAGGCCTGTGCTGGAGCGCCTTGGCTTGAAAGCCTTTGTGGGTGACCAGTGGAGCCACGGCGTTTGGCGCCAGCGCCAGTTTGTCCGACTCCTCTCGAGGCGACCCCGATACACCTGATGCCTCCGATGAAGCCTCCAAAGGTCTTCGGAGATCGGGCCTTCGGAGCTCACCCTGCTCGGTTTTGTCGGCGTCGTCCTCGGCAATCGTGCCCACCCCGGCTCCCGTGTCCTGCTTGGGCTGGTCAGAAACGATTGCCTTCGGCTCGAAGCCCGTCAGGGGGAACTCGGGGCCCTGCAGCCACGCGCACCACTGCCCAGCCGAGGCCCTCAGGATCTCGTCCGAGGCCCCCGTGGAAGGACGAGCATGCCCTGGCGCTCGGGCATCGGCGAGAACCGTGCGTAGGGCGAGCGGATCCGCTGGTTTCGTCTCGAGCAGACGCTGCGCCTTGTTCACGTACTCCTGCACCGGGCGCGCGCCGGTTGGGATGTGTTCCGGCGGAGGGCTCAAATTGATGTGTATCTTTTTGTTTCCGAAGCCGAATCCGATGACGGGCCGCAGGCCACCCTGGAAGGGGACCTTCACGAACGCCAGGCCCACCTTTGGCTTCACCTCGGCGATGCCGCGGTAGTGAATGGCTATGGTAGCGTTGTCGATGTCGGCCTCGAAGCCGTAGATATCACCCTGCTTGGCCTTGCAGTCGTTCCATTCCATGTGGAGGAAGCAGGCCGGCTTCCCGTCGCCAGCGAGTTTTGCATCGGCCACGTCCATTCCCCAGCTGCCAGGCACCTCGCCCACACCGAAGTTCCCATAACATCGCGCGTCTGCGTAGCCTGCTGTCAGCTTGAAAAAATCACCTGGCGCCTCACTGATTTCGACCTCGTAGTACCACCTCCCCGTGGTAAGCAGCATGCCGTGAAGATATATAGGCTCCGGAACACAACCCCTCCGAGCTAACTTCGTGTCAAGCCGGGCGGAATACAAGCCCCCTGACTCCTCCTGGACGACACAAATTAAGCCCTGATTCTTCAGATCGGCGCCCAACAGCATCTTGCCAAGCTTGTCGCTACCTTCCTTCAGGTCACTCTTTCGCACCTTACCATCAATATCAAGGTTCGCGAGTTGGCTCACCGTCAACACACTGGAATCAAGACTCGGCGGTCTGTATCGCAGCTTCTCGTTGCCCCAGTTGACGTACAACTTTGCCCCGTATTCAACAGTGAAGACCGGGACCACGACACCATCCCCAGCGAGAGGGATGTTGCTGAACTCTGCCTTCTGCAACTCCTCTCCGTTGAGGAAGAAGCGGAGAACTGCTCTTTGCTCATTCTGAAGATCAATCAGAACTCCCACTACAGTACCAGGAGACCAAGCGGGAGAGCCGAAGCTGTCGGAGTGCCTGTCGTGCAGCCACGCAGGCGTACGCCCAAGACCTCCCACGCCCCAAGAGTGCGCGTCCTCGCCAACGCGCTGCACGTCCTCGCTCTGGGCAAACTGGGCTGTCGCGATGCCCACCGAGCACGTGGAGCCGGGGGGTGCTTCCATCACGGTCACCTCGAAGAAGACTGCAACTCGGTCCTTCTGCCGCACCGTGATGCCGGACGGGGCCACCGTGGCGACACCCCCCACGGCGCACGAGATCACGCGCCCGCCGATGAAGTACGCGGATGCACCACAGACGACCTGGAGCTCCCCTGGGTTCAAGTCCTCGCGGCCCGTGGAGATCAGTGCGCCCAAGCCGCGCCGAGCCCTTGTCGCGATGACCTTGTGACCCAACAGCTTGATGGATGTTCCGTCCCCATCGTCCCTCTCGAAACCCGTCGCCGTCTTCATGCCACTGCTCTGGCCCTTGCTCTGGTCGCCGAGCATCTGCTTGACACGGTCCTTCGACAGTTCCTTCAGGGACAGGGCTTGGAGGAACTCGCGCAAGTCGAGCTGCTTGTCTTTGCTGGCGTCGAAGTGGTCGAACAGCCTGTTCAGCTGCGTCTTGTCCAGGGTGCTGTCGGCGAACGCCTCCTTGAATTCCTTCCTGTCGATGAAGTGGTCGCCATTGGTGTCAAGATCCTTGAAGGCGGCATCGATGCCAGGGTATTTCTCGTCGAGGTACTTCCGGAGCGCCTTCATACCCTGCCGAACTGACTCCAACTTTCTCGGGTCTTCGATCTTGACGGCCTGCTCCAGCACCGTCTGCTTGATATCCTTGCGGTCGCGCCGACGAGCCTGGCGGACAGCCTGCAGCCACCGTTTCCTCTCCTCCTCGTCCGGAATGGGCTTCAACACGGTGACCAGGGTCAGCAGCTCCTGTTCGTCGTAGTCGACTTCCCAGTTGAAGAACCTGGAGAAGACCAGCGGCGCGGCCGCCCTTAGGGGCGCCTTGCCCTCGCGGAGCGGGTCCCTCACCTCTGGCTTGATGACCAGCTCCTTGTCATCCACCGGCTTCGTGAGCCACTCCCCGCGGGCGGTCACGATGCCCATCGAGCCCGCTGGGCTGCCGCCGTTGAGCATCCACGTGCGCAGCGTCTCTGCCTCGGCCATGTTCAGGATAGCCCAGCACCCGTCTTTCCCGTTCTTCACGTACAGGAGCAGGACGGCATTCGGCAAGCGACGCTTGCGCGCGCCGTCGGTCGCCTCCTGCTTGAGCTTCTTTTCGGCGTAGTTCGAGCTGAGATAAACGTTCACGTCAAATTTCAGGGCCTTAACAATATGGTCATCGATCTGGCCACCCTGGGGCACGAAGTCCTTCATGCTATGGAACGTGCTTGCGTCCTTGAAGAGCTTTTTCCTCCCCGCGTCATTGACAAGGTCTGACACCTGCCACTGAACGGTGTCCCCGAAATCGGCGAACGTGCGATCATCAGGTTCATCACCTGGACCCTTGTCAACTAGATGTTCTTGCTCCTGCTCCTGCTCCTGGCACATCTCCGAATCCAGGCCCCGCTCCCCATCAGCGCTGACCTCGCTGGCGTCAACCTGAGGCGTCGCCTCTCTGATCAAGTCTGCGACGGCCTCATTCATGCTCTTCGTGTTTGGAATCAGCACCTGGTGCTCGTCCTTGAGGGCGGTCAACTCGTTGAGCAGCGTCTTGGCCTCTAGCACTGTCCCCGTCGAAACCTGCAGCGACGACATCTCCTCGCAGAACACCCCCACGTTGGCTCGGATGCGGAGATGCGATGAGCCAGGGTTTGCCTCGAGAAGTTTGATTGCCTTGACTTACAGTGCATGAAGCCCGCTACATATGCGAAACCACAAAACGTTGATAATACTCCAAAAGTGTTCCCATAATACACTTTGGACACTTGTGTTAAAATACTCCACAAATTCTTTGGGAAGTATCAAAAAATCCTTCTGTAAAACTAAATGTTATGATCGATGCCCCAGGGCCGCATCTATTCATGACAGCGGTACACGGCATAGCACGGCCTAGCATAGAACAGCACAGCATGATAAGGTGACCGCGCCAACACCACATAACACAACATCATACCCCGCTGTCTCTATCAGAAACATAACATAACACACGTACAATCTTGTGACGTATGATAAACGCTGGTTGTTTAAATGAAAGAACAGGTGATTGCGGCAATGTGAACAACGTGTTTGACCAGAAGAAGAACGAAACATTGTGCGCGTATCCTAAGACTGTTGGATCACCTACGCGATATCGAGCTTAAGATGGGGGTGGCGGGCGGCGGGGGAAACCGTGAATATGTTAATTCGCGTTTCCTTATACCCGTGGCGGCCCCTGGTCCCTGGTCCTTGTCATACTCCTACCCATTCCTTCCCATGGCTGGCCTGTCATAATCAGATTCCTGCTCCGTCCTACGTCTACCCGAAACGCCCCCTTTCTTTCCTGGCCCGACTCTGATGTATTGAGGCCAAGGTTGCCTTTAGATCCATGTCCAACGGGGCCGCGCGCGGCGGGGGGAGCGAAAGCCCTGCTCCTAGCCAGCCTACATATATAAGCTAAGTCGGCAGATGCCTCGATACTCCGAGGGGCCGCGCGCGGCGGCGAGGGCGAGAGCCCTACTCCCTAACTCCAACGGGGCCGCGCGCGGCGGAGGAACGGGGCGACAGCCCGCAGCACCGCGGATCACGGCGGTTGCGGCGAAAGCCATAACCAAAACATGAGCCGCCGATTGCTCCAGACTTGCCCACGTTCAAATTCGTTCGCGCTTGTTTTGCTCACGGTCCGACTCACTCGCACCCAGACCCACTCGCGCTAGGACCCACTTGCACTCCGACCCACCCACACTCCGACCCAACCATATGCAGGCACCTCACCACCACACGGCTCGCACTCAGACCCGCGCACTGGATTCACGCTCAGACACACCCCGAGAGGAAGCCGCCAGGGAGGGGGGGTCACTCGCCCGTTCGAGGGCGTATCGAGCGAGGCGCCCATTTGATTTAAGTGGCCGCGTCTGCATTGAAAGCATGCCGTTGGGACCTGAACGAGAGGAGAAGCACGAGTGTGCGAATGACGGCCGCCAGGGAGCGGCTGCGTAGAGGTATGAACCCGCCAGCCCATTGGGCGACAGGCAGTCTAACGATGTTCCTTTTTCCTATTCCACAACCCCTTCTTCCCCTTGGGTAAGGGGTTTACTCCTCCCCCTACCCCCTCCCCTGGACCTGGACGGAGGTCCCCTCGAGGGGCTGGAGCGCCCAAGATGGTCCAAGATGGCTCTAAGAGGGCCTCCGATGCTCCAAGATTGCCCAAGATGGCTCAATACAGTGCAAGGTCGATCAAGATGAGCTACATCATGCTTCCAAGATGCCTCACGAGGGCCACAAGACGGCTGCAGGTGCTCTTGGAGACCCCTCGGGACCTCTCCGGAATGCCGAAACCTATCAACAACATAAACCAAATAATGAGTTTTGCTTTCTCGCAGTTTCTCTTCCGATGCGGTTATGATGCCTCAAGATGGCGCCAAGATGGCCAAATAATGCCCTGAGAAAGGCACAAGAAGCCCCCAAGACGGCCCCAAGAGCGCCCAAGAGCGCCCCAAGAGAGACCCAAGAGCGCCCCAAGAGGCTATCTCGATGGCCCCAGATGGGGGGGGACACCACGGGAGGACCGCCCCCCCCCCCCCCCCCTCCCCCTCATTTCACCCACGCACTCCACGGCGGCCCCAAGAGACCCTCCAGGGCTCCCAAGAAGCCCCCAAGAGAGCCCCAAGATGGCCTCAAGCGGGCCCCAATACCCCACCCAAAAAAAAGCATCGATTGGGCCCCAAGACAATCCAAAAGAGCTCAGAGAGGACTCCAACACCCTGACCACCCTCCTCTCCTTGCCAACTTTGGTTCGCTATGTGTGCCCCTTCTTGCCATTTCCGTCAGCTCATGGGCAGGGCTTCTGAATGGGCTGGCGGGGTTATTTCTTGATTCGCGGCCCGCAAAGAAAAGTCCAGAGGGCGGTAAGAACGAGGCTGGGACAGCAGCGCACGGGAAGTCGATAATTAACGGCGCAGCACTGAGCCGGCCGAGAAGCAGCTGAACGTGTGCCAGCAGCAAAAGACATGCCGAGCTCCTGCCAGCGATAAGGCCACAAACCATCCGCTGAACGTGTGCCAGCGAGGGGGAGGGAAAAAAGGAGCCGGACCCGCGGGTGGAGCCGGACTGCCAGGAGAACAGAGCCACACCACTCACTCACTTGGAACGACGGTCCGCCGCACGCAACTGAGGGGAGTCAGGCCGCAGCCCCAAAAAAATCGACCACCATGGAAGCGACCGCGAGAACCCTGGTACCAGGGCGGTGTGCGGCTGTGCATTTCGAAGGCACTCCTGTGTCTGCGGCCGACGTCTCGCACGAGCGCCCAATGGTGCCTGACCGACAACCTTATCTGCCAAAGCCGCCAAAGCTGACCGAACTGTCAACACGCCGGAGCAAAGGGGGAGCGAAAGCCGTCGTCACGTACCGACGACGGGGGAGCCACTGCATGATGCCGACTCCAAAGTTAGACCCAGACATGGCCGAGGCCAGCGCCCGGTGTGTCCCGGCCCGCGCACGCCGCGGGCAAACGGAATGTAGAAAGCCCAGGGAGGGCGAGGCGCCTCGAGCGAGCCGTCTCGGAAGAACGCGGGCCGACGCAGCGGCAAAACGACGACGGGGTTATTTCAGCCGGCCGAAAGTGCTAAAGGCCCACGCGAACGTAGGAACTAACTCGGTGGTGGGGGTTACCTCAGCCCCAAGAGGTAACAGCAGTCCGCCCCATTGGTCCACTGCATCGGTGAAACAAGACCTGTCGCAATCAGTCGACGGGAGCGGTAGCCAGGAAGTGACCCGAAGGCCCAGGGGCTCACAGCAACTCATCCTTCTGGAAGTTGCACCCTGTGGCGACGAGAAGGGGGGCAAGCAGCCGATAGCCGCGAACAGAATTAAGAGATGGGGAGCAAGCAGACGACCGCCGCGGAGGGCAGCACGTGGCGACGAGGAAAGGGGGAGCGCAGCCGATAGCCGCGGAACTGGAGAAAGCGACGGAAGGTAAGGTGAGCGCCCTCGCAAGGCTTCGTCTGAGGTGGGAGCGCCCTAGTGGGGTCCCACGGTATCGTGCTAGGCGGTTCCTTCACTGGGGGAGTTCACGCGTTGTCCCGGCGACCTGACGCCGTACGTCATGGCGTCTTTTGTAGAGCCGACGTCGCCCCTAGTCGGGGGACTCCTGCCAGGCCCTTTGTCGGTCTACCAGCGCGCGAGCTCCCATCCTCGCTGCCGTTCGTCGGCGTATTGCTCGTCACTTTTTGGGGCGGTCCTCTTCTCCCTGTTCCCCCACGAAGTCCCCCTCCAGGAGCTACCGTGATGGCCCCACCCTTCCCACCGCGGCCTTGGGCGCCATGGGGCCCCAGAGCTGGATGCACCCGACCAAGAATTCTCCCTGTCGGTGTGCGCCGGCGGGGCGGCTGAGCCGTCTCTGGGTCTGCTCCATGGGCGCTGCGGCCCAGTCCCACTGCACGTGCTGGAGGGCCGGGTCTGCTCGTGGTGACTTGCCCTGTCGGGTGGGGCAGGGGGGGTGGGTACCGTCCTTCGGTCGGCCCAAGGGTGTGGGTTGCCCTTGCTGTCTTGCCCCTTGGTTGCGTTGGCCTTTGCGCTGCGATGTAGTAGGCTACGATATTTGTCAGCGATCTTTGAACTGGCCAATCAACACGGAGATGGTGGTGTTTCACCAACTTGTAGGCGTCGTAACCCGCGGTTTCCCACGCCTGCAGGAATTCTTCGCACCCCTCCCTTGTGTTCCTCCTGGGGTCCGCATGGATGTCGTTCCGCGCTAGACCCAGTAGGCGACCCGCCCTGCGTGCCCATCCTATCCAAGCCCCGTTGAAAGTGCCTCCGAGTTCCCTCTGCAGTCTCATGACTTTCTCTTGGCCTGTCTCGTCCCTCTGGATGTCGGCCTCTTCGATGGGCTTCAAATACATGGGGAGCCCCCCTAGGGGGTCGTTCCGATGCGGTGGTGGGAGTGGCTCAGCCTGTGGGCGCGGCCGTCTCTCTGGGCTGCTGTCCTGCCGGGGGCTGAGCGCCCGCCGGGTCTCGTGCGCCGGGGCTGTTAGCTCCTGGATAGACTCCTGATTGCGGTCTGGCCTGCCCCCTTTCCCTCGAGGTTTCCTTTGATCAGCCCTTCTGTCGCGGATTAGCTCTATGTCCTCTTTGAAGCGGGCCGTGGCATAGGGCGCCCAATTGACAGCTTCCTCTTTCTCTGGGGGGACTGACCACAGCACTGTCCGTATGATGGGGACGTCTCTGCCACTGGGGCCGCTGATTTCGGCTTCTTCGTCCTGCTGCGGGGGGCTATGGGTCATGGCGGCTGTTCTCTCTGGATGATCCTCATCCCAGTCTACCCCGAACGGGTTGTCCCGTTATCGTGGGAGTCCCTATCCGAGGTCGGTTCCTCCTTCATCTCCTTCGCTGCTTCCGTGGCCCCTGGGGGCTGCTGGCTGAGGTCATCACAGTCGGCGTGGCTGTCCGAGGCTGGAGGGCGCTTGTGCCAGGCGGCGGCGGGGGAGTGATCCCTAGCTTCGTTGCCGCTCCGGGCGCTGTGTTCGCCAGCGAGGAATTCCAGCGCCCCCCCTGCGAAATCGTCCTTCCTGAGGGATAAGAAGCGGTGCAGCGTTTCCATCGGCTGTAGCCGCGGGTCTTGCCCTCTTTGGCGGTCGAGCGCGGCCGAGAAGGCGCCCCACTCCTCCTGGAACTTTCCATTGCTCCCGACCAACTGCGCAATGGCATTGGCTGCTCCAGCTCTATAGCCGTCCCAGGGAATGTGGGGGGGGGGGGGGGCCCATTCATGGGGATCTGGTCACCGTAGATGGAGTGGAGGAAGCGCAGCAATTGGCCGTGATTCCAATCGGATATCTCGCTGTCCTCACCCACTTGGTCTCCGACCCTTTCTCCACCAAATGTCGACCAACGGATGTAGATCTCATGGTTCCACTCCAGCAGGAAATTCAGCAGTTTGCGCACTGGCCTGCACGACTGCCCCCCTTCCAGGCAGAGGGTCGTGCGCGCGGGCAGCCAGGGAGCGTCAGGCGGACGGAGTGACGGCAGGGTGCACCCAAGTGCAGGATTGATTGTCCCTGGTGATTGTCACAGCCCGCGCCGCGAGCACAGGGGGGGAGCTCGCGGAGGAGCCCTCCTTTGGGGAAGGGCTGACCGGGGACAGGTGCGCACACATGTCGTAAATGTCTCCCTCCTCTGCACCTTCGCTCGCCACCATTGGGACAGGGCTGGGGGGGTAGATCATGTTGGAGTATGCGTTCGGCACCTTGTTGAGAGTGCTGGGTGCGACGTCCCAAATGTGCACCAAACACCTCCTGCAGGCCCAGCTGGCGTTCCAATGCCTCTTGGTCCACTGCGTCAGCATTGCTTCCCATGCTGGTAGGCCTGTGCGATCGCAGCACTCAGCGCCTTCTTCAGGGTGCCAGATGAAGCACCCATGGGCGGGTGTGCCTACCGACCATTCGAGCACTGGGGTGTGCGTGGGGCAAAAGTCGCACTTTGCTGAGTAGCATCCGCTACGGACCGCATCCGCTCCGAACCTGCCGTCGGAAAGCCTTTGCGGTGGCAGAGTGGTCCCTGCACAGGAGGGGCGGTAGTGGCGCGTCGTACGCAGTAGTAGCTCCTTGAGGGGGACCTCGGCGCCATCTCCTTCCCGCAACCTCAGTGGGAGCCCGTCCATGGGTGGGGGGGTTCTGGCCCTCTTCTGCCCCTGGCTGTCCAGTACCATGCGCCTGTGCTCCTGCAGTAGCCATTGCATGGACTTCTCGCTGAAGCGCTCGTCGGGGTCCGGCTCGGGGAGCGAGATGCTCTTCCTTTCCAGCGAGGCCACCCAACAGCGTAGGCAGAGCCATCTGCAATTCTTCCCTTTCGCGTGCGCCTGCAGGCGGTTCTGAGCGAGGAGCTCGCGGGTGCAGTCATCCTCCCAGGTGCCTGCGGAGCCTTGTAGCCCTCCGGTGTGGCATCCGTCGCAGCAGTGCGCGGCTTCCTTCTGAAGCCTGTTGAAGCGCCCGTCGTGCACAACGGGGGGAATCAGCGTAGCACCTGGGGCGGGTGAGGCGGGGATGTCTTCGTCAAGACGGTGGTTGGAGATGGCAATCCCCCCCCGATGTAGTGTAGGTCCTCCATATTACGTGGGCACCCCGGCCCGATCTCCGCTCCTGCCAGTGCGGTGTGGAGAATGCAGATGGAACGCTCTCCGTGGTGTAGATTATACACGTCGGCTGGCTGCACGATGTCCTCTAATACGCGTAGGGGAGCTTCTGACGTGAATTCGTGCGCCTCCATCTCGGCCCACGTTCTTGGACAGCCGTGCTTTTCGGCAATCTCGTGGTGATGGGCGAAGGTTGCCAGGGTACCTGTGTGGCGGATGACGTTGGCGAGCTTGGCGTGGAGATTCTCAAGGTCCGCCAGCTGGTAACCCCACGTCGCGGCGAATTGCGTGCGAAAGTCTCTGTGCGCTTCCTGCCACGGGAGGCAAAGGCCCATCATGGCCTCGAAGATGTCGCCAGTGACCTCGGGGTTCGGGAAGGGCCGTAGCGTGGCCCGGGGCTCACGTAGCTGCAGCATCATGACCACCAGTAGTACTCTGAGTGCGTGTGGGGATAGCGGCTGTCCACTCGCATTGACCAGTCTGTCCGTGAGCTTTGTATCGATCCCCTCGTGCTGGAACAAGGCGCTCAGGTTCTCCATACCTGGGTGTAACCTGTGCCGACGGCACCTGCAGGTGGTAGAGCTCCATGCCGCTGGAAACTGATGGAGCGTGCTCCGGGGAGTGCATTGACTTTTCTTCTTGGGGACCTTATTGGAGCCCACCATGTGAGGTAGGGGGGGGAGCGACTCGTAGGCGACCCCGAGCTTTTTGTCGTACCATGGCGTGCCAAGCCCGAGGAAATAGACGATGGCCGCCCACGTGAGGTTGTACACCAGGTTTCTCGCGTCGATCCCGACCTCCGGGTCGAAGCAATAGCCCAAATGGCCCCATGCCTTCCTGTCAAAGCTGCCAGGCTGCCTGGGCGTGGCCCCCATCTGCCACTGGTGGGGGTGGAGTCCAGAGATGGTGTACATCAGAATGCCCATGAGCGGGTCATCGACTAGCGTCTGGATGGTGTCCGAGAAGGCGGCCCCTAGCTTTTCCCAAGAGAACTTCTCATCCAGTGGTGCAGCAATACGGTCCGCGAATGAGCTTTCCAATTTGGCATTGGCCGTCCTGATGGCGTCGCCCAAGCCCTTTACGCTGGCGTCTCCGTCGTGCGTGGGAGCTTTTGGGATCCAAGACTCCAGGTCCTTGATGGGGTCGAATCCCTCGTCGCAGCGGAGGGAGGTACGGTTACCCAGGTTGTCCTCCTGGAAGCGTATCCAAAGCCCGGCCATCCGCCCAAATTCAGAGGGCTCCCTGCGGTGCGACCCCGTGGCCGCGGTGAACATTCTACCATCCCAGATGATGATGACGTTGGACCTGGCACGTGCGATAGCGACGTTGACTCTATTGGGATTGTCCATGAAACCCCAGTCGTGGGCGTAGTTGGATCGTGTAGTCAGGTAAACCACGATGTCGGCCTCACCGCCCTGGCCGGAGTCGATGGTGGAGATGTTGAGCTTGCCGCTGGCCAGGTGTTTCCCAGCTACTTGGTATATCCCAGGGAAATGAAGCCCGATTCCATGGGACTGGGAGCTCCATTGCTCAAAGACCTGTTCGTGCCGTCGCTGGTCCCTGAGGTCGCAAGGCCCTTTGAATTCGCCTTTGCCGTCACCTTTGTCCTTGTTCCTAGCCTGTCCAAGGGAGCCGATGATGCTCCGACCCGACTGGGGCCAGCCCTTCTCGAGCACCGCTCATTGAAGCTGGTACCCTACCACGACCATGACAGTGGCCCCACCTTCCATGGCGGGCAAGAGGGCATTCACCACGTCAACCGCCTGTGCGGCCTCTGGGATGTTAGCGTAGCTGGAATGAAGATTGGAGGTGGCCTCAACTGAGGGGTTGTTAACCAGGAGAAGCCGGTGCCTTTCTTCAGGGTGCTGCGATGGGGGTTGAAGGTCCCGCAGTAACGTTTCCATGTCGTCTGTGGTAGTGTTGGCCGATGCTGCTAGCGCCTGGAGCCTCCTTTCGTCCCAGGGTTGTACATGCTGCCACGGGATTCCTTCCACGATTGGCCTCTGCGTTAGGGGATCGGTGAGCCCAGACTGAATCGCCTTGTTGTAGAAGGCCACGTTTGGCAAGGAGAGGATGAGAATATGCATGCGGTAGCGCAGGTTCAGCTGCACCACAGCCGGGCTGTCCCCGCCAAGTGCGTTGTGCAGCTTGTCGAAAATGGAGAGGCACAGCCCCCTTTCAGCCGCCTTCCGGGAGAGAACTGCGGGGGGTAGCTGCCTGGGATCACCAACCAATACTAGGCGCCCACCTGACCGTATGACGTTGACGAGGGACATTGCCGCCATGAGTTCGTGGGCCTGTCCCGCCTCGTCAATGATGAGTAGCGCCGTCGATACTAGTTTGAACGACTCGGCCGCCTCGTGGGTAGCGAAGACCAGCTTGGCGTCGCTTAGTAGCTGGGAGCGGGATGACTGGAGCTCCTTGGAAGGTCCATTCTGCTTGGGCAGGCGATTGTGGGTCCTCTGAAAGTGCCCCACCGGGGTCAAGGACGCAATTTCCTGCGCCACTCTGGCATCCTTGGCGAGCCTGACGCACCTGTTGGGAAACCCGGTCTCATCCGCAAGCCTGTTCTCCTTCTGTGCCACTCCGAGCCCAATAGCGGGCTGGTCGGCTGCTGTGTTCGATCCGGCTGTGAGGGCTACCGACTGCCTCGCAGGGAGTGAGTAGCCCATGCGTCCATGGTGGCCACTGTGAACAGAGTCTTGCCAGTCCCTGGGGGTCCGTGTACAATCGTCACGTGATGTAGGATGGTGGAGGTCAATGCCTTGGACGCGTTGCTGTTTAGTCGGTGTCGTGTGGCGGCCTCGTTGAGGCTGCGGATGGAGGGGAGGTTCCGCGCTCGTTGGAGGACCTGCCCGATTGATCCATCCACTTCATCGTCCGTGAACGGTGTGGCCGCTTGGGCTTGGCTGGGCTGCTGCTGTGTGGTCTCTCCTACCGTGGATACTCCCATTAGGCTCTGCCCTCGGCTCTCCATGGTGGCCCTTGCCCTTGCCAGGAGAGAAGCTCCGCGCGCCCTCGCATTCTCCACTTCATTGGCCCATAGCCTGTCGTCTCGTCGGGGAGTCCTTATATTGAGGTAGAACGTTATGACGTCCAGTGGGGAGCCAACCAATACCTCTGGTGCCTGTTGCAGTTTGTAGATGTCGGAGATGGCCTGGTAGATCCTCCAATGCTGCAGCCTCGATGGCGCTCGGTCCAGTCGGAACAGGACTGTTTTCTTGCTGCCAGAACTTGTCTCCTTGCCAAGAGCCAGTAGTTATTCCGCCTCCTTGGAGTCACACCATGCCAGTGCCTGGTCAGTGGGAAACCTGGTGCCTTCCTTGAGGCCCATTGCGACGCATTCGCTGCTGGTGATGTGGCCACCAAACTCCGGGGGCCACACCAGCCTGAGGGAGGCGACCTGGTCCTCTGTGGGGTTGGTGAGGCTGAGAAGCAGCGTCCGGGATTGTGAGTCCTGTACGCCTTCGATTCCCTTGAGCGAGAGCCAGAATTCGCCTGGCCATTGCAAGTGTAGGAGAGTCCTCCCCTCTTGGGGGGGGGGAACGCCTGGCGAAGCTTGAACTTGTCCAGTACGTGACAGTCGGACTGCTCGTGTGCGGGGGTTACCGCCACTTCCACGGCGCAGCTCCGCTTGCGTACCATATCTGTTCTGGCCTTTACCGATCCGTCCCATGTCGTCTCTGTGGGGGCCATGGTCTCCGTCCATGCCAGTCTGGTCAGAACGATCCCCCTCTGTCGAAGGTCGTGCTCCCAATACGTTGGCAGGTTAACGCCCGCTGGGATCTTCCCCAGCGGGACATGCAGACGGAACTGTGCTCCAGGGCGCTCCGCTGGCACGCAGAACAACTGTGCGATGGCCTTGGCCGCGGTGACAGCTGGGGGGTCTGGGGATGTCAGCGAGGGGAGTGGGTGGCGACCGCTGGTCCCACCAGGTTCGCCCCCCTTTCGTGACCCGCCCCGCTCGGCGGGATCTTGCGACGACGCCCTGCTGGATCCGACCCACCTGTCATAAAGGTTCGGGGGAGGCGGTCCCTCTGCGATGCTGCGAGGGGGAGGCATGACGCTGCCTCCCGCCGTCCTTCCGCTGGGCCATGGGTTGGCCTTCCCGCCGCGTCGGTACAAGTCTGCTGGCCGCAGGCTGGCAGATGGGACCGTGTCGGTGGGGGTTATGAAGTTGAAGTCGTCGTCCCGATAGGGAAAGTCGAACGGTGCGTGATCCCAGTCCTCTGGGAACGTCCAGCCTGGAAGGTGCCGATGGCCGTCTTCCACGTCCGGACAGGGCGGTACCCACCCAGGCCACTCGTACCTCTCGATTATGTTATTGGCAGTCTCTGGTCCCTCCTTGGGTCCTGGCCCAGAGGTTGCCCGCGTCCGTGTAGCACCTGGGGTCGGGCCACCCGTGCTCCTTCTGCTTGGCGGCCTCCTGGTAGCGTTCGCTGCTCAAAAGATGCGCCATACCGCCGCAGTGTTTCTGGCAGACCTCGCACCACCAACACCACTTCGCGTGGACATGCGCCCAGCGCATCCAGGGGCACGCACGGGCACGAAAGGGCTTTGAAGTGTCTTCCGTACTGGGGCCACCCTTGCAGGGCTCGAGCGGGGACGGCCATCTGACAAGGGGACCACCGTTGTTCTTCTTTACCATCGCGCGGCGGTGCAAAGGGGGGGAGTCCAGCCGATAGCAGCGAGAAATGAAAGAGCGCACCTGGGGGGAGCTGCTTGAGCCGACACGGCGCGGGCCCAGATGCCGCGGCGGTCGGGCGGACGGGGCGCAGAATGAGGGGGGGCACGGAGCGGGGCAGGGGAGGGGCGCGCGAGAGAGTGGGCAACCTCAGCCGCCACAACGGGGTCGCACAGACAGGCAGAGCGAGGGGGGGCGCACGGGAAGTGGGCGGGAATAGGGTTGACGGCCTGCCAAGTAAGAACCCAGCCTGCTCCCTCGACCTGCCCCAAAGCTTCCTCCATCTGCTGAGCCAGATGTAGCCTTCGGTATCTGGCAGTGCCAGCTCCGTACCTTACTGCGGCTAAGTTGTCGCCGACAATCCGCGCAGTGCGGGTGGGGCTGTTGATGTGGGGAAGCAGTGCCAGCCCTGCACGACAGCCTGCAACCTCCGCCATCTGGGCGTTGCTGCAGTCTGGGAGAGCGACTATGGCAATGGCGAGGACGCGGGGAGCCCCCCCGTCAAGGGTGATCTCGTAAGGCCACTGGGTGGAGTCAGAGTCGGGAAAAGGGGAGTCGCGGACGGTTATCTCGTCGCCTGGCTCGAGTCTGGTGTTGGCCCTGAGAGTGGTGGTGTGTAAGCAGCATTCACGGCAGAAGTTCGTCGTCCAGCACGCGGTTGGAGAATTGTCAGTCCTTGGGCAAGGGAACCAACCTCTGCCCGGAGGCATCCACGCGGCGCGGCTGTGTGTGGCCTGAACCACCACTAGCCTATCGTCCGGGTTGAAGTGTCTGCTGGCCACCGGGAGCTTCCGAATTTCGCCTCCAGCCCTATCTGTGTGCCTTTGTGCGTGGGGCCGGGCAGCCCCGCAAATTGCCCCGGCAGGTGGGGGATTCGGGTTACAAGTGTGGCAATAGGCGCGCCGCGCGGTCCACACGGCCGCTTCGTCGTGTCTGCCTCCCCTGGAAGGGTCGCTGTCAGTCTGCTCGTCCTCATCGCTCTCTTCGTCGGGGTCGATGTCTGGGGTGGCCAGCCCTCGCAGGATGAGAGTGGCCGCGTCGCTCGCTTCTAGAGGGGTGGCAGTGAGGTTGACGCAGTAGCGGTGGGATATCTGGTGTAATATTCTGGCCAGCAGCGGTTGGTGCTCGCCCTCGCTTGTGATTGCCTGGGCGAGGGAGGGCGGGTCGTCGGGCCCGCGGATGGTGTCCCAGACGAGAGCAGCAGCAGGGCACCAGTGCCAGACGTGCTCGGTCGTGGCCTCTCCCAGTCCGCAGAGAGGGCAACGCCCGTACGGTCCTTCCCTGATGGGAGGGCTCAAGGGCCCTCCAGAGCCAGCATAGGCGCAGGCTAAAGGTCTCAGGGGGGAGGGAGAGAATCGGGGGGGAGCGTTTGCCAGAGGGCAAGGGTGTGGGGACCGTTGCCGATGCACGCGCAACACCAGGCCGCCCCCTCGCCATTCGGGCCGGCGGTGGTCCAAACTCTGCTGGCCGGCGCCCTGCAGGGGCATCTGTGGGGCACTCTTTCGTCATTTCCTTTGCGCCTTGCCGGGCCTGGCAGGCCGTTGCTGAGGACCCTTAGTACGTGGTACGCACAAGTGAATGTGGCGCAGTGCCGAAGCAGCTGCCACTCCTCACCCAACGACGGTTGCCATCTCCTCCTTTGGCTGGTTCTTTGGAGCCAGGCGGTGAAGTGATGACTGCTCACTGTGCCCCAGCTGCCACGTACGTGATTCTGCCGTTTTGCTTGGCCCCCACGAGGTGAGGCCGTTGCCTCAAGGTGAGCAGGGCCTGGGCGGCCTTTCTTTATGTGATCATGTTCGGTCGTGGGGAGTGCGCCTCTGGGGCATGGGCTGCCTGGCCACTCCAAGTCAGCAGCTTGTTCCATCTGGTGCCGGCGCGCTTCCTGAGCGCGCAGGGACCCCGGAAGTCCCCGAGCACGAACGCTATTGCAGCAACGGCGCGGGCAGTGGCTACCGGGCACCTGGGGGCACCCTGGACTTGGAAGCGCATGCCAAGGCCGGTAAGGATTATGTCGGGGACCCAGGAGGCCCCAGCCAGCCCGAGGGTGGTCCTCAACTGGGTGCACAGTTCACGCTCCTGGGTCGCGTCCGGGGGGGCGTAGTGGGCAGCGTAGGGGATCAGCTAGACCAGGTACGCGTTCCATGCGGCGGCCGTTCTGGAGGGGGACATCTTGGCCAAGTGCAGCGCCAAGGATCTCTCTCTCTCTCTCTCTCTCTCATCCTGGGGAGGGGGCGGTTCCACGTGCCATTGCGGAGTAGTTATTCCTGCTCTCCTGTAAGTCCTCCGTTCTCAGGGGGTTCGTCTCCTTCTGCTGCTCGGGATACGACTACTGCCCCCAAATAGGGCCATTGCTCCCTGACCGCCGATCCTCCAAAGGGGGTGTGCCCCATGAGTGAGCGCCACCACCCTTGGTTTCCCGCGGGTACGAGCGCTGTCTTGAACGCGCAGTTACAGGTGCGCTGATAGTGATTGCACCGAATTGGGCCACGTTCCCCCATGTGCCTGTTGATCAGCGCCTGGGTCAAGAGTGCGGGGAGACCTGAGATGAGCACGCAGTCTCCGTCCTGCTCAAAGTGTACGGGGACCTCCTCCAACGCCACGCGGATGTCGGGGGAGTCGTAGGCGCGCGCCCCCCGGCATCTGTGCGCCTCGACCAGGAGCCCGGCGGCCTTGGCGGCCCATGGGAGTGCGATTGCTGCACGTAGAGCCTGTCTTGTTGTGCTGACAAGCGCAGCGAGGTCATCTACGTAAGCGGGGTCGTCCTCTCCTGTGATGGATGCGATGGCGCTTATGAGGGGGTCGTAGCCCAGACTCCACAGGAGGGGGGAGGCGGTGCCGCCCATGCCAACGGATCTGAGGAGGAGGCGTTCTGGCCCCTTGTACTTGCCCTTACACGTCTTAACTTTCTTTTCAATAACCAAAGCTTTTAGGGCGTTGAGAAGCCATGAGGGGAGTCCCCATCTTTGTAGCAGGGCATCAACCCATTGGAGCGAGATCCTTTCGAACGCTTTGTTTTGATCGCAGAAGGCGACGGCGGTGCATGGAGCGTCGCCCAGAATTGCGGCGATGCGCTCGATGTATTCTTCCACCACTGCATGATGCTGACCTAGAAGCGCGACCCAGCTAGGGCCCGGGGCGGTTGGTGGCCTGGGGGTAGCACTTAGGTGCTGAGTGACCCTGGTGATATTGGGTCCGCACTGTCCCCCTCTCTTGGCTGCCTGATTGGGACTTAAGAGCGGTTCGACGATGGGGCCCATGAGGTCGGCCAAGGATGCTCCGAGGAGACGCCGTATATGCAGGTGGGGAGTTGGAGCGGCCGCATGTCGTTGGGCCCCTCAGCGCCTGGCTTCTTCCCAATCCATACCAGGAGATCTACTGAGGGACCCAGTACTTCGTCTATGAGGCTCGGGTTGAGGTCCGCCGCGTACCATGCCTGGGCAAGGAGGCAGGCGACGAACCTTGCGCCTGGGTGAAAGGCCTCGTAAGGGACCCCGTCGACTCCTGGGGCGCTCCCGCTGGGGGTGAGGACGGTGGTAGCTAGCTTGGCCCAGCATGGAGCGGGCCGACTGGGCATGTCGATGCCGGGGTGCTCCAAGAAGTACTGGTCGAGGAGCCGGCTGGCAGAGTTAGGAAGAGGGGGAGCAGTGTGCCAAATCGAACTGCGGCTGTCCCAAAGTACCTTGTCCACCTGGTTGCGCCTGTCGTGCCAATTTCCATCGTGGTCCCTTACCCCCAGAATGGCGTGGGTCTTTTTGTATATCTCTCGCCCTGTCCTGTAGTGGGCTGCGAGGGGGGAGCGTTCTGCCCCAGGGCCTCGTTGGGCGGGGGATAGGTGCATCGCCCTCCGCTGCGTGACCTCCGTGTCCCAAATTTTTAGCCAGCGCCCCGCCTGCTCTGGGGTTAGGTCGTGACCGTCCCATCCAAACTCGTATAGCCAAGCGGCCAGGGCCCCCGCCGGGCGCGTGCCTTGCCGTCTTTGGCTGGCTGCCGCCAGTAGCGTCCCCGAGGCGCGTGCTCTGTGCAACTTCCACTTTTTTCCACCAGTCCTGTAGGGCCGAGGCGAGGGCGCGCCTCCCGAACCGCATCAGGGTGGGAAGGACAGGGGGGAGGAGAGTGCGGTGGTCAGGACCACCTGGAGTTGGGGCGGGGTCGCTGGGCAAGCGAGAGGCGTCGCCGTCGTCGTTGTCCGGGCGATGGTCAGGGAAGCCCCCAGGGCGAGCCGGCCTGATCCAGTCCGAGGGCTGGATTAGGCCGCAGAGGTTGACGGTTGGGACGTCGAAGTGGATCTCCAGATCTGCGTTGATCCTGCGCAGCTCCACGTGCGCGGCTGTTGGGAAATTCCTCAAAATTTCAACCGTCATGGTGTCGTCCCTTCTGGCTCTCCTTGCGCCCTGGGGGTCGAGGGAAATGAAGGCGTGGTCGGAGAGAGTGAGCCGCCGCAGCTTTCGGGGATCGTATGCATGGATGTGATTGATTGGGCAGGCGCAGATGTCGATCTGAGATTCACTTTCCTTGTCAATCCTGTTTGGGCCGTGCATGTGAATGGCGGCGGAGCCGGAGCTGGTGAGGGTGTCCCTCAGAAGGGCAGCGGCCTCCACCTCCCCATCCCTCGGTTGTTGGAGCTGCAGGTCGACGTCACCTCCCCAGTAGGTGTCGAGAGGCTCCCATTGTTCCGCAGCCGATGCGATCTCTGCCAGGGTTTCTTCCTTCCTGGCGGGGGGGATCGAAACAAGGCGGATTCTCCTTTCGCCCTGCTGCACAATTGCCGCGACTGCGCAGCCCGGCACCACGTCTTGCCAGTCCAGGAGGGGGGTTCCGCGTGGTAGGAGAATCCCCACCCCACCGGCCAGCCCTCCAGTGGGCCCCAGAAGTCCCGGGGAGGCGACCACCGTCCTCGCCGGGAACATGGTCTTCCATACTTCGGCCTCATGCTCGGACCAGTGTGTTTTCCTGAATGAGGGCGATTCTACTGTTCATGGTGGCCTGAGTTAGTAATGCGTGCTTGACTTGGTTCTTGCCAGCGGCACAGCTTCTGAGGCACCTGACATTCCAGCAAGAGAACCTGGGGAGTGAAGCATGGGGGGTTGTTCTCAAGGCGCGCATCGCGTCTTCGAGGGACAGGGTGCCACACAAAACGTCCCAGGTGGGGTGCGCCCAAGGGGTATGGTGTAGCAGCGCCCAAAGGCTCCTTGGCGCCCGGATGCTGCGGTGGCATCTCTCTTCCAGTGCGATGTTGAGTGCGCGACGAGCCTGCGCCCAAGCACGTGCGCGCATTCCCGGGACTCGTAAGTGCCGGGGAAGGGACCCCAACGCTCTGTGGAGCGAGTTGGGGTCCCTGTCAGAGTCTGGGGGCGCTGCATTTCCGGCAGGAGGGCTTCCTCACGTCTCATTTGTTCTGCGATGTCGTCTGGGAATGGATGGTCCTGGAGCTGGGCCCACGGGCATTGTGTCCCTGCGTAGGTACGTGCCATCCCCCATCCTCTTGCTATTTGCTCGCCCGTGGAAGCTGGGGTTCGGGCCATGGCTCTGTAGTCCCCGGCCTTCCATGCTTGCATCACGGATGCCACTCTTCCCTGGAGGCACCTCGGGCCGAAGTGAATGCCGACCGCATCGTATAGCGCTCTACCGTCTATTCCGAGCCCCCTGTAGTATCCCGCTAGGCCGGTGGCTCGAGCTCTCTCCTCCGCGCTAGGGGGTCTGAGTTCGTGGGCCCTTCCTTCTCTGACCAGCCATCTACCCCATGCCTTGACTTTTTCTTCTGCTGCAGGGCTCTCCCTTTCCTTTCCCGACATCACCAGTCCGAGGCCTTCCGTGCATCCTTCGAACCGTTGCTCAGCACCGCATTATGCGAGTATCTGGGCGGCTCCCAGCCTTAGGTCCGTCGGATTCCGTAGGAACCACCTGTGGGTGCTGTCCTCATTATATAAGAGGCATAGGAGATGGGTCTGGTAGCTGCTGGGCAGTATGGCGTCTGGATCGTCCTGGGCCACTCTGGACTGCGTCCATGTGGGTATCCTTCCATCTGGCCTGTACGCCCATCTGGGCTCCCAGGGGCTGGGGAGTCAAAGGTACGTTATTGCTTTGTATGGAGGGGGGAAGTTTGCCATCCAAAGCCTCTCCCTTGGGCTGGCCACATGTTCTCCTGCGTTCATCTTGACGGCCCATTCCGGGCTGAGATCGCCCATGGCGGTTCTCGTGGCGTCACGGTGAGTCAAGGGCATGGAGGCCACGTTCTCCACTACCACGAGCGTGTTGACGTCTGGTCTCCTTTTGTTAGCGAGATACCAAGCTGTGGGGATGGCGAAGAAGTGGCGTGACTGTGCGCCTGCCAGTCCGTCCCTGCCGGCGTGCCTGCCCGCAGCCGGCAGGTTGTTACAGGGCGGTCCCGCGACTATCAAGAGGGTGCTGCCTCGCTCCAGCGAATCCATGTGTATTTCCCATGGGGATCTGTTGTCGTGGGGATCTTTCCGTCTGAACAGGTCCCAGGCGTCCTCAGCTATCTTCCTGTGCTGGGGGCCTCCGTCCTGGGGATCTGGCGTGCTGGCCCACCTGCGCGCCACCGCCTGTGCTGCTGTCCTGTTGTGCTCCACGAACACGGATGTTCGGAACCTGCTGACACCATCCAGCTTCTGGGCGGGGCCTCCGATCGCGAGCCTGGCGATGCCCCATCCGTCAAACAGCGAGACCAAGTGAAACGGGGCTCCTCCCTCGCCCGAGTTGGACTGGGCCGCAGGCCTGTCCCCTTCTGCTCCTTGCTCCCGCTGTGCGAAGTCCCGCTCGGCAGGTTCCTGGACCCGTAGTCTGCCCGTGGTGTCGTTGGCCGTCTGGTTGGATTCTAGGTGGACCGCGCCTTGCTCGTGCAGGGACTGCACGGTTTCACGAATGGTGTCGTTGTCCAGTCCTGCCACCTGGTAGGAGACCAGCACCTGATTGGGTGGGGCTATCGGAGCGAAACCAGTTTCGCTATCCCTGTGCTGTGACGAAACCTGCTGCAGGACGTCAATGGGCTGCGGGGGTGCGGTGGGTCCGTTGGGGGCATAGGGGCTGGTTCTAGGTATCACCCTCCTGGTTATTTCCCTTGTCCCTTGTTGGTCGGATAATGTGCGCGTGCGTCTTCTTACCTCTCGCGCCTGCGCTGGCGCTCTTGGACGGGTGATCCACATTGTCATCAGGGTTGGCAGGTTGCCTCGCGCAGCCCTCGAAGCCCTCGCCCCTGCTCTGCGCCTCGATCCTGGTTCCTGTTGGCCTGTTCGCCGGCTCAGTCTGCTGCAGCTCCTGCTGTGCACCCTTTCCATGCCCCTCCTGGTATCGCTTCTGCCTGGGTCTTCCCTCTGTTCAGTGGGTAACTGCTGCGGTTCAGTTCCTGGTGCACCTCTTCGTGATCGCTGCTGCCTTGGAGCGCGTGCCCCTCTCTGTTGCGGGGTCGGGGCAGGTTCCGTCCTGGCCGTTTGCGGTGGCTCCGGGAGGCCCCCCAGGGTAGGCCCCCCCCTGAGGTTGTGCCGGGTGGGGTCAACCGATCTCAGTCTGGCGGGGTCGGAGCCCGGGCTGTTCCCAGCGGCCACAGAAAGTATGCCTTCTATTACCTCTGAGGTCAAAGTAGAAAAGGGGACTGCGGGTCCTCCTTCGTCGAAGCTTCTGCCCACAGCCTCCTGCAGGTGTGCGCATGCGTCGTCCGCCGAGAGGGCAGCATTCTTAGATGTAATGCTTCTTCCATTAAGGTTCCTCGTGCTGGATGGGCGATCCGTGTCCAGTATGCCTTAAATGGGGCGAAGAGCCTGTGCGCGACGCGTGCCCTCGTGAATACTTGTCGCATCTGCTTTTCGAGTTGCACCATGCTCGTGCCCCAGCAGATGGCGCTTAGTACGGTTCTCCATCTTGTCTCGTCGTTGCACCCTAGCCTACTCCACTGAGCTGGCGGGCCTAGGTTGCGGAGCGTCTCGGCCGTGCTGTCGAGGAGCCGTTCCCATTGGCGTCTCATGCAGGGGGGGGGGGTGAGTGCTCGGCCGGGGGGTGCCTCCTCTTCCCAGCGGGTCCCCAGGTGGGGAGCGCGCGACACTGTCTGGGGGTGGCCTCGCCCCGCCCGTCTGTACCACTGGCGTCCTCTCGGTCCGTGTCTCGTCTGCCTGTTGGCGACTGTCGGGCCTGGCCCTCATTCTTACGTCTGTATGGTTACTACTCTCTGCTTGTGGGTTAGGAGGTGCAGAAACCGTGGGTGAGCCTCTCGCTCGCTCAGGCTGGGGGGCCTGTCTCTGGAGAGGCGGCTCTCCTGGGGTAGCCTCCGCCTGTCGTTCTTGTGGGGGTCTTGTTTCGGCAGGCGGGACTGAGCGTGGGGATGCCTGAGCTCGTTGGCTCTGCTCTCTCGTCTGCTCAGTGTTACGGCGCCCTTCGCCCGTCTCCTGCGCGGGCTCATCTGCAGCGTTCCCCATCGGTGGGGCGCTGACGGAACCGCCGGGGAAGCAGTGCCGCCTTCTCTGATGTCATTTTGCCGCAGTATCGGGATGCCCGAGCCCATTCGGGGGCCCTGGCTGCTGTGGCGCTCTGATTGCGGGTTTCCTGCTTGTGCTGCTGTCCCTGGGCTTGGCTGTCGGCCCGGGGGTTCGCTGGGTGGGTTTTGCGGCTCCCGTGGCGCGCTTCGCTGCGACGCCTGCGGATCGCCCCGCTCTCCGCGTTGTGCCCCCTCTGCGTGGCCCTGCCCGGTCCGCGCACCCTGTGCCCCGGTGTCACCCGCGAAATTCGCGCTGTTATTCCTCTGAGTCCTTTGAGCCCTACGGGGCCTGGGGATCCTCCCTGGGTCGTGCCGCAACCTATCTTCGATGGCTGTCCTCTTGAGTCTTTCGTCCAAGGCCTGGATGCCTTCCAGCGTGCCTGTCACTAGCCTGCGTGCAGTGCTGCTGTCGACGTCTGTTCCTCTGCTCCCAGGGACTTCAAGCCAGGGGTGGTGGGCAGTATATGTGAGGTCTGGTTCGGGTGCTAGCCACTGAGCAAAAGGGAGTTGTCTGGTGACCTCTTCCTTTATGCCTAACTCCCTGATGAATTGGTTTAGGTGGTCTCTTTCCAGCGAAGCCGGGTCCGTTAGCTGGAGTATCCATATGGCAGCGCATAGATCCCAGTTAAATATTCTTATGGGTATGCCTTCGTCCTGGCGCCGCTGTTCGAGTACCAGCCTGGTCTGAATACCTCTTGCCAGGTCGTGCGTGCTCTGCTCATCGATGCACGCCTGGAATTTACCAAGTAGGCCTTGTGCGCACGCGACTGCGTCGCTGTCTGCTCTGACCAGCGTGCCGTTTGCGCGGGCCCTTATCCGCATCTTCTGCGCCAGCACTTCAGCCAGGGGTGGGCATGCCCTTGGTCGGCTGGGCCTGGTAGAGAGTCGACAGCCGCATGCCTTCTTGGGGGTATCACTGATTCCCGAGGCTGACTGGTGTTGATTCCCAAGTCTTGGGGTGTTGGTCTTGGCGCCGATGCCGCGTCCAGCTTCGCTAGATGCACGGTCCCGTGCAATAGCTGTATGGCTACTCGTATCGTCGGTCGGTCCGCCCCACGGCTGGCCGCTCTCAGGTCAGCGTCCGCCGGCAGGGCGACGGTGATCCACATGGGAGTGGAGGTGTAGAGGTGTCCGTCCTCTCCGCTGGCGATGACCGACACAGCACCGCCCGCCGCCACCGCCGCTGAGAGGTGCTCCCCTGGGTGCAGCATCGTGCCAAAATCTCACAGGCCTTCCCTGCCCTCCACCGTTGCCCGCCTTGTGGGGAGTTGCCCCTCAAAGCTGCAGTCCACCTCGCGGAGCCAATCCTCCGTGATGTCAGGGGGGGATCCTTATCATGCTGTCTCCCTGTCCTCTGGTCGTCCCCTCGGGGAGTGGCCATGCTCAGGTGTGCAAGCTGGCTCCAGCCGAACCTATTGCTGCCGAGAACATTCGTAACCTGGTGTGGCTTGGAATCCACGGGTCCGGGCGCATGGGCCTCGTTCTGGGGGAGCCAATCGACCTTCCTTGCTGGTCGAACGCCGTGACTTCCAGTATCTGCGGTTGCACGGCTCTCCTTGGGGCCTATCTCACTGCTTGTTCTGCTAAGGCAGCGATGTGTTCCGCCTGTGCCCTAGGCGATCCTGCTTCCCCCCTGCTTTGCTCCCTGGTGGGGGTGGCTGGAAATATCCCCACCACTTGTGAGCCTACTGTGATGCAGCTTGTTCCGCAAAAGGCTGCCGACATGGTAGTCGCTGCCCCGAGTCGGATTCTGACCTGCGTCATGTGCTGATAGTCCCCAGTGTCGGGAAACCAAGCGAAGACTGCCATCGCTTGCTCAACCGCCCCTGTCCCGGCTGTAGCCTCCACCGCCCTCGTGATCTCTTGCCTGCTTGTCTGCCCCAGGTCGGCTAGGTTCCATCTGAGGTGATGGCCTCCCTCGGGGTCCGATAGTCTGATGAAGGAAGGGCCCCCGTCCCAATCTCCTTCCAGGAGGATCCTTCGGGGGCAGCGTGCGGGGGGGCCACTTGCAGATCCGAAGACTTGGGGGAGTTTCTCCCTGAGATATCTCAATATGGGGGCCGCTATTATTTCGGGAGTCTTTAGTAGGAGGATTCCGCCCCCCTTGAGGCCCGCTCTGCACCCTGGGGCTGCTGCTGCTTCTGCAGCGGTTGCCAGTGCAATGCAGGTGGCAGCTCTGGACACAGGGATGTGTGCAGAGTCTGATGCTTCCTTGGACCTCCAGGTGCTTCCGTTGGTGTCCCAGGCCAAGGCAGTCTGAGCGGCTACCTGCAGTGCCTCCATGTGGGGGTCGCTACGCGCCAGGCCCGGTGTCGCTCCGCTGTGGGTGCGCCGAATTACGTGGTGGTAGAGTGGTTCCAGTCCCTCCCTCAGGAGAGTCTCGTCCCTCGGTAGGGAGACTTTAGTGGTGGCCCACTCGCTGTTTACGGCCGCTTGCTCCATGTCATCGGTCATTCTCCTCCATCTTAGAATATGGGCAACAACTGCGTCGTTTTTCTGCTCGGGCGTCAGTATGTGTAGCGCATCGCTGGTACCCGGGTCCTCACCACCCCAGTGTACCAGGGCGGTTAGACTGTTCTCTGTGGGTGGCTAGTGATGTCGAACTGTGCTGCCACCAGCTGCAACAGTGGTGGGCTGCTTCGTCCCGTTATGATCGGGTTCCCTATGGGGGGCAGGTGAGTGATCATGTTGGTGGCTCTGTATCCCCATTGCGCACTGGCGATGGCGGGATTACGCGAAGCGTCAAACATTACGGTTAGACAGGGGCGGTGAGATGAGAAGGATGAGGGACGAGGGATGCCGAGAGGAAAATCAGGAATAGGATAAGGAGGGCGGGCACGATGAATAGGCCAGAAGAGGGGAAACGGAGGACTGTGAGTAAGGATCGAAGGACGGTGGCGCGAACGCCGATGACGGTGCGGCAGTTGTTCAGTTCACATACGCGCTAAATGCATTGCGTCCCCAGGTGCCCCCTGGGCGGGTCAACCCACCAGAACTCGTTCTGGCCTTCAAACAAAACCAGCCTGCTGCACATGAGAGAGATCTGCGTTTATCGAGCCCTCCTCCCCCCGCCTGTCGTTGCATCCCTCATTGCGCTTCTCATTCTCGCCCTCCTACTCGTCATCCGACTCGTCCCTCCCGCCCGATCTCCGTCTGGAAGCGTCGCATCCGAGAGCAGCGCCATCGCGTTCCGAACAGCTGCGTGAACGGCTCACGGCCTACTTCATGCGCAGTGCGTCGCGATACCGCGTAACGAGAAGCGGGTCGATGTCGTCGGGCGTGAGCTCCCACTTGCGAAGCTTGTTCTGCGTTCCCATCATCGCGCCCCTCAGTGAAATCTTGTTGCCCACGAGCGTCCGATTGGCGAAGGACGCGCACAACTCGCATTCAATGACGAGGCTCTTGATCTGCTTGGCCGCCGTCGGCGTCTCAGCAAACTTCTCGCCAGCGCCTTTTGTAGTCAAGCCCGAAATTTGCTGATTTCTTTTGCAAGGTCGCGAAGGCGTCCTCGAGCGATGCAACCTTGTCCTGCCACTCGCGGGTCGGCGCGTCCTTCCTGCCCTTCTCGTAGAACACAAGCAGCTCTGGTAGCGAACCCGCCTTTGACTTATTGCTCACCCAATCCGCGCACCCGTTGGTCTCGTCGATTGCCTTGCGCAGGTTGCAGCCCTGCTCGACAACATCCGCGGTGTGCTTTTTGCGGATGGCCTCCGCGATGCTGCCGCAGAAGTCGCCACACTCCTGCAGCAGCGTCACCAAGCTGGGCGAAGCGTTCTCCACGACGGCGTCCAGCGCCAGCGGCTTGAAGTGCACCTTCGCTTTATTGACCAGGCGGAAGGTCATTGCCCCTCTGCTCGGCGACATCGCTAGGCAGGTCGGCGCCCTCGCCAAGCTCCGCGGCGATGGCGTTTTTCAGCTGCAGCACCGACCAGCAAGAGTGGATCATCGCGCCGGGCTGCGTTGTGGAATGCCAATCCTGACTCGGAACTTTCTCTGCGACCATATCCAAACACAGGAAGATGCGGCTATCGGTATCCGCGCACAGCGAAGTCGGCCCATCAGTGTACATACTACCGACAATCCTTCTGAACAGCGCAATGCATTTAACCTTGACATCTTCGGGGAACTCCATGGACTGGTTATCCTTGATCGACGTCATCAAGGAAACCGTTGAGCTTCCGTCGGCATGAGCCCAATTGTCGATGGACGACGCGAGCTGAAGGAATCTGTCATGCTCGCTCACCTCTGCAATCTTCGCGGCGATGGCGCGGCCAGCGCGCTCGACATGCTCGTTGGTCGGGAAGGGCTTGGTGAGCTCCTTGAACAGAGGCTTCCACTGCTGGAGCGCCATCATGCTAAGGCTGTCGTCATCGGTGGCGGGCGCGGGCGGTTTGGCAGCCAGCATTGATTCTGCAATCCTGCAGGCCTTGGCCCACAGCTCGGTCTTAGCGGCATCGCATACGCCATCGTAGAGGCCGACCTCGAAGCAAGGGATGTCCTTCGCGATTTTGAGCACGGTGGTTGCGTGTACCTCTTTCGGGGGGACAATGCCGTTGATGCAATCCAGGTCAATCAGCATCTGCTTCAGCTTCGGCCCGTGGATCTTGATCGCGTCCGAGGTGTCGATCGCCCACTTCAGCTTTGCCTCCCAATGCCCGCCCGCTGGCGTGAGTAAGGACTGGCCAATGACCTGCATCACCGAGGCGTTACCAGTCGTCCTCTTCGCCTCCTTGTCGAGGACGTGGGCATCGGCGAAGATCGCCAGGTCCGCATCTTTACCGATGGACTTCAAGCGCAGTGCGACCAGCAAGCGAACGACAGTAGTTGCCTCCAAGAAGCATTTGACAAACGCCTCCCCAGGGTTCGCGTCCTCTGGCAAGGAGCTGAACACGTCGTCAGCAAGTTCGCAGAACAAGACGGCGTCCTCAGCGGACGCGGCACCTGCGGCCAGCCAGTTTGAGAACGTGTCGGAGAAGACCCACTCGACGAACGTAGAGGCGACGTCGATGTCGTGCAAGCAGTCTTGCACCAGCGTCACCTCTGTTAGGTCATCCACTTTTGACCGCATTACCTTCGATTCCCCAGACCACGCACGCGGTCAGGAACTGCTTCAGGAGGTCTCGCTTGCGCGCGGCGGCACCACTGCCCTCCTGCTGGTTGGGCTGGCGCCACAGGCCCATCACGTTGCGCTTCGCGAGGCCCCTGAAGGCTCTCGGGGCCAGCACGGCCCCGGCCTCCTGGAGGTCGTTCCACGCGTCGATCAGCTCCTGGTCGTCGACGTTCGTAGAGGACCCCTCGGAGAACAGCTTCGACTTGTTGAATAGGTCGATATGCGTCTGGAGAGTCTTCTTCTCGGCCCCGTTCAGCTTCGTCAACAACTGCTTCGCCTGATGCTCAGCCCGGCCAGTTTTGCAGCCATTGAACCCGCGTGAATAAGACAATTCGTGGATCCAGTACTCCTTGGTGCCGAGGGTGCCGGGGTTTGCACCGAGGTCATCATGCACCGCGGAAAACGTTGTCCTCATGCTTTTGACCGACCCTGGCGAAGGATCTCCCGCCTTCCTCTTGTCGCCTGGGCTGCCTTTGTTGAGATTCGCACCGAAATCACTTCCGCTCGGGCGCCGCGCCTCTGGGCCCAGGTTCGCGCCAGTTCCCGCCTTGCCGTGCTGGAGGAGCCTTTCGACCGTGAGAGGGGGGGCACACCCTAGCGATGAGGCGGCTGGATCTCCCGCCCCCCCGCGCGCGGCGGACGCTGCTGCTAACTCCTCGGCGAGGGGGCCCTGCTCGCTGGAGGCGTCCTCGTCCTGGTCTGCACGAGGCAGCTTCGCACACCTCCGCGCCTTCTCAAGCACCTTCTCCTTGCGCTTGGTGACGTCACTGTGGCTCGGAATGGCCGCGTAGACGCCCCTGTCGAAGGTGTTGGAGGGGTCGTCCTTTGCGCCCTCGTCGTCCTTCGACTTAACGGTCGCCGCGAACAACAGAACCTGCCCGTGCTTCTGGAACAGCTCAGCTGCTTGAGCCTTGAATGCGCCTGCAGCGTATCCCATCGAGGTATGGTGGAAGATCCTCAGTACTGGGTAGTCTTCCTTGACGCCAGCAGGCAACTTCACAGGGTATATGATCAGCGGCCTCGGGCGGTGCGGAACCAAATAGGGGACCAACTTCAGCGTCGTTGGGCTCTTCTCGTATATCCTGGTCACGTCACCCTCAGTGAGAGCCGAACATTTCGTGTACATCTCGTGCCCCACGTGTTTGTTCTCGAACAGCTGCAGGCTGCGCTCGTGCAGATGCGGCGTCGCGGTGCCCAGCACGGGGTGGTTATCGAACAGGTCGTCCACGTCGCCTGCGTCGAGGTGTTTGACGATCTGCGCCCAGGTCAGGTTCGGCAGTTCCTTCGAAGCCCACTTCGCGCAACCATCGCACGCCTTGTCGCCCTCCACGAGGAGCCCGATGCGGATATCCGCGTTCTCGGCGGTCACATCGAAGAGCGTGATCTCCTTGGGCGCGCGAGGCGGGCAAAGCTACGACTGCCTTCTCACCATCGCTACAAGCCTAACCACAATTCTCGTTACCGCCCGATGTGTCCCTGGTGACCCCCCGCGGGTTGGGGGTAGCAGTGGGTTGGGGTAGGTACGCAGTGGGTAGGGGGTAGGGGTGGGGCGGTTCAGGCCCGACAATCCCTGTCGGACTTGCCGCGCAAGTCGCAGGCGCGAGCACAAGCGCCCAGGCGACGGCGCGGGCCACCTCGGCCGCCGCCTCGGCCGCCTCCGCGGGCAGACTGCGCGCCTTGAGTACCCTGCGAACGCCGCCCTTCCCAGAGGTATTTTTTTGAAAAACTGTTTTTTTTTTTTCCTAGCTGCTTCGTTGTTTTCTGAAACCACCTAGTGTGCGGACTAATTGTCTGAAATTGTTTTTCTGGAAAGAAAAAAACACGTAGTGTGAGTGCGTGCGCGCGTGCAAAAAAAACGTGTAAACAACCTACACGTATAAATAGAAAAGTGAGAAGGATGAGGGGGATATATTGTAAGGATGATGATGAGTATTGCAAGGAAAGAACGGAGGATGTCCACAGGAGGAAGGATGGAGGAAAATAAATACTAAGGGAGGGACAGATAAGCAAGAAAAGGAGGAAGAAGGGAGGAGGGATGACGGAGACGCTCGTCCGTTTCGCAGGCGCACCTTTCAGGCCCCTCGAGGTGCGCGTTTTCGCGCGGAGGCCTGCGGGGGTCATGGCCCTGCGCGCTGCGCACCTCCACGATCGCGGCAGCAGCAGCAGCGAGCGCCCGGGCTGCTCCCACTCGTTCCCCCCCACATGTGTTCCCCCCCCCCCTACATTTGTTCCTCCCCAGGACGCGGCCACCGCGTTCATCGACCTCCCGCGCGACACCGCGCAGGCCGCAGCTGCGGCAGCTTTGCGCCAGCAGGTGTTTGATCACGTTGCTCCTCCTCTGCCTGCACATCCTCTTCGTGCGTTTTACTGCTCCACCCTCTGTTCCTCGTCGTCCTGCTCCTCATCCTCCGTCCTCTTCATCTTCGCATGTTCTCGTCGATCGCCGTCCTTACCCACTCCCCGCTTCGGGGGATCACCCTGAGATCCTCCTCCTCCTCCTCCTCCTCCTCCTCCTCATCCTCCTCCTATTCCTCATCCGTCCTCGTGCACTCCTCGAACGGTGGAGACCCAGACGGTGGTCGACTCCGAGCCGCTGGTCGTGTCGAGCCAGCCTCAGAAGCCCATCGACGCAACCTCGAGTGACGACACCAGCGACACCAGGCCGCTCTCGAGTGTAGTGAAGCGCCGTGATCAAGATCCTGATCACACAGCTGGGCCGCAGCAGAAAATCCAGAACCAGGGTGCGGCTTCCAGCTCGTGGCAGCACGACGCCCAGATGCCAGCAGGCTACAGCCAGGTGGTTGGCATGACACCAGTCCCGCCCCCAGTGCAGCGGCACACCCCAGACAGCCAGGAGATGCGCCTCGACGCCAAGGTGCTCGAGACGCACGAGAGGAGGCAGCAAGCAGCGCAGGACCCAAAAACTAAAACAGAGGAGGAGGAGGAGAAGGAGGAGGAGAAGGAGGAGGATAAGGAGGAGAAGGAGGGGAGGAGGAGAAAGAGGAGGAGGAGGAGGAGGAGGAGGAGGAGGAGGAGGAGGAGGAGGAGGAGCAGCAGCAGGAGGAGGAGGAGGAGGAAAGGGGAATACTATTGGAGGCAGTTCCTTGGGGGGCTGCGAAGTGCGCGTCTGTTGCCACTTTCGCGGGCTCCTGGAAGGTCGTTCGGAATCGAGTTGCACGGGGATCTGGCTTGGACCTCGCTGCTCCCTGGGGGGGCTGCGAAATGTGAGGCGTTTCCCACTTTCGTGGGCTCCTGGAAGGTTGCGCGGAGTAGATTTGCACGGGGGCCCAGTTGGGATCTCGCGGCTCCCTGGGGGGCTGCCAGGTGCGCGGCGGTCGCCACTTTCGCGGGCTCCTGGGAGGTCGCGAGGAGTGGAGTTGCACGGGGATCCACTTAGGACCTCGCCCTGCTCGCATCCCTTCGCCCTCCACGCCCGTCCCCGTCTCTTTCACGTCAGGGTGGAAATGTCAGGAGCTTCGGAGTTCGATGACTATCCAAATCTCCTCACCAACCTATCGTTACGACTGCATTTGCAGTCGTAACGATAGGTTGGGCCCCTCCGCCATGTCACAACTGTGCCCCCTGACCTGAGAGCGGCTGAGGCTGCCCCATGTCACAACCTGCCCCCTGACCCCGAAGATCAGTCGTGGCGACTGATCTTCGGGGTCCAAGATGTTGTGGGAATGAGTGATCTTCCTAACCATCCCAGCTACCCTCACCCCCTCCCTCGCCTTCCTCACGGTCGTTCTCGCTTCCTGGCTTCAGGATGGGGCCTCGTCGACACGGCCGGGCGCAGCTCGGGGCCCGGCCAGATATCTCCTGCAGCAGCGCCCCCCCCCCAGGCGGCAGCGGAGACCTCGGAGATCGACAACATTCCAGCGTCGCAGCCGCGCGAGCAGAAGGACCGGCGCACGGAAGGGTAGGGGGAGTTGGTTGTCGTACGATTGTTGTTCGATTGTTATTCGATGTTACCCGAAACTTACCCGAAACTTACCCGACAGTTACCCGAAACTTACCCGAAACTTACCCGATATTTATCCGAAACTTACCCGAAACTTACCCGAAACTTACCCGAAACTTACCCGAAACTGACCCGAAACTTACCCGATATTTACCCGAAACTTACCCGATATTTACCCGACACCTACCCGATGTGCACTCGATTGTTACACGATGTTTACCCGATGTTTACCCGACGTGTACTCGATGGCTGTCGTCCGCCCCCCCCCCCGGCCGCCGCGCTCTCCGCAGGACGCCTGCAAGGAGCGCGAGTTCGAGATGGAGCTGGAGGCCGCGGCCCAGGCCCCCGCAGCGGCCATGCTTCTCTCCACCCCGCCGCCCACATGCGGCCAGTGTTTGGCCATATTCGGCCTCCAGGGATCTTCACTGGGCCCCAGGACCGAAACAAAAAAAAACTCAGGATGAAAAGCTGGCCCTGGGGAAGGTGTGCACCTTTCCATTTCATCACTTCGCCCTCTATCCTCCCTTACTGTTTGACGCTTCGCGTATCCCCACCAGCGTGACGACTGTGCATGGACCCCCAGGGACTGGCAAGACTCTGTTCACGGTGGCCACCATGGACCATGGACGCATGGGCTAGTTCACTTCCCGCGAGGCAGTCGGTGGCCCTCACAGCTGGATCGAATACGGCAGCCGATCAGCCCGCTATCGGGCTCGGGATTGCGCACAATGAGAACAGGCTGGCTGGTGAGACCGGCTTTCCCAACAGGTGTGTCAGGCTCGCGAAGGACGCCAGAGTGGCGCCAGAGATCGCGTCCCTGACCCCAGTGGGACACTTTCAGAGGACCCACGACCGCCCGCCCAAGCAGAACGGACCATCCAAGGAGTTCCAGTCCTTCCGCTCTCAGCTACTAAGCGACGCCAAGTTGGTTATCGCTACCCACGAGGCGGCTGAGTCGCTCAAGCTGGTACCAACAGCTCTGCTCATCATCGACGAGGCGGGACAGGCCCACGAACACATGGCGGCAATGTCCCTCGTCAATGTCATACGGTCAGGAGGGCGCCTACTACTGGTTGGTGACCCCAGGCAGCTACCCCCCACGGTTCTCTCCAGGAAGGCGGCGGATAGGGGACTTTGCCTCTCCATATTCGACAAGCTGTACAATGCACTAGGCGGGGATAACCCAGCAGTGGCACAGCTGAACCTGTGCTACCGCATGCATCCTCTCCTCCTTTCGTGGCCGAACGTGGCCTTCTACAACAGGGCTATTCGGACAGGGCTCACCAATCCCCTGGCGCAGAGGCCTATCGTGGAAGGACTACCGTGGCAGCAGGTACGACCCTGGGACGAAGGGAGGCTCCAGGCGCTAGCTGAATCGGCCAATACCACCACAAGCGACATGGAAACGTTACTACGGGACCTTCAACCCCCACCGCAGCCCTCTGAAGAAAGGCACCGGTTTCTCCTGGTCGACAACCCCTTAGTCGAGGTCACCTCCAATCTTCATTCTGGCTACGCGAACATCCCAGAGGCCGCACAGACGGTGGACGTGGTGAGGGCCCTCATGCCTGCCATGGAAAATGGGACCACAGTCCTGGTCGTGGTAGGCTACCAGCTTCAGTGCGCGGTGCTCGAGAGGGGTTGGCCCCAGTCAGGTCGCAGCGTCATCGGCTCCCTCGGGCAGGCTAGGAACAAGGATAAAGGAGATGGCAAAGGCGAATTCAAAGGGCCATGCGACCCCCCTCTCCGCCCCCGGGACCAACGAGGACACGAACAGGTCTTCGAGCAATGGAGCTCCCAATCCAACGGAATCGGACTACAAGTCCAAGGGGTATGCCAGGTAGCTGGGAAACACCTGGCCAGCGGCAGGCTCAGCATCTCCAACATCGACTCCAGCCAGGGCGGTGAGGCAGACATCGTGATCTACCTGACCACGCGGTCCAACTACTTCCACGACTGGGGTTTCATGGACAATCCCAATAGGGTCAATGTCGCTATCACGCGTGCCAAGTCACGCGTTATCATAATCGGGGATGGAAGAATGTTCGGCACGGCCACGGGATCGCACCTCAGGGAGCTCTCGGAATATGGGAGGATGGCCGGGCTCTGGATCCGCTTCCAGGAGGACGACCTGGGCAACCGGACCTCCCTGCGCTGTGACGAGGGATTCGACCCCATCAAGGACCTGGAGTCGTGGATCCCAGCTGCTCCCACACATGACGGGGACGACAGTGTAAAAGTCCTGGACGACGCCATCAGGAAGGCCAAGGCCAAACTGGAGAGGTCATTCACGGACCGCATCGCAGCACCACTGGATGAGCAGTTCTCGTGGGCAAAGATTGGGGCCGCCCTCTCGGACAGCATCCAGGCGCTGGTCGACGACCCACTCATGGGCATCCTGCTGTGCACCATCTCTGGACTACACCCCCGCCAATGGCAAATGGGGGCCACGCCCAGGCAGCCAGGCAGTCTTGACAGGAAGGCATGGAGCCATCTGGGTTACTGCTTTGACGTGGAAGTCGGGATCGACGCGAGCAATCGGGAAAACAACCCCACGTGGGCGGCCATCGTCTGGTTCCTCGGGCTCGGCACGCCATGGAACGACAAGCAGTTTGGGGTCGCGTACGAGTCGCTCCCACCACTACCCCACATGGTGGGCTCCAACAGGGTCCCCAAGAGGAAAAGTCACTGCACCCCCCGTGACACGCTCCATCAGTTTCCAGCGGCATGGAGCTTTACTACCTGCAAGTGCCGTCGGCACAGGTTGCACCCAGGTATGGTGAACCTGAACGCCTTGTTTAAGCACGAGGGAATCGATACAGAGCTCACAGGCGCGCTTATCTATGCTGGCGGACAGCCGCTCTCCCCACACGCACTCAGAGTTCGACTGGTGGTCATGATGTTGCAGTTACGCGAGCCCCGGGCCACGCTATGGCCCTTCCCGAACCCCGAGGTCACTGGGGACATTCTCGAAGCAATGATGGGCCTGTGCCTCCCGTGGCAGGAAGCGCACAGAGAGTTCCGCACGCAGTTCGCCACGACGTGGGGTTACCAACTGGCGGACCTCGAGAATCTCCACGCCAAGCTCGCCCAGGTCATTCGCCACACGAGTACCTTGGCAACCTTCACCCACCACCACAAGATTGCTGACAAGCACGGCTGTCCAAAGACTTGGGCAGGGATGGAGTCGCGCGACTTCACTTCGAAAGCTCCCCTACGCGTACTAGAAGACATTGTGCAGCCAGCTGACGTGAACCGGCTGCACGACGGAGAGTGCTCCATCTGCCTACTTCACACCGCGCTGCCAGGGTCGGAGATCGGGCTGGGATGCCCACGTATCATGGAGGACCTACAGTACAAAGGCGGAGGGATAGCCATCTCTAACCACCGCCTCGACGAAGACATCCCCGCCCCACCCGCCCCAGGTACTACGCTGGTTCCCCCCGTTGTGCACGATGGGCGCTTCAGCAGGCTACAGAAGGAGGCCGCGCACAGCTGCGATGGATGCCACAGCGGGGGGCTCCACGGCTCCGCAGGCACTTGGGAAGACGACTACGCCCGCGAGCTACTCGCCCAGAACCGCCTGCAGGCGCACACGAAGGGGAAAAACTGCAGATGGCTCTGCGAACGCTGTTGGGTAGCCTCATTGGAAAAGAAAAACATTTCTCTCCCTGAGCCAGACCCCGCGGAGCGCTTCAGCAAGAAGTCCATGCAGCGGTTACTGCAGGAGCACAAGCGCAGGCTACTGGACAACCGGGAGCAGAAGAGGGCAAGAACCCTCCCATCCCTGGACGGGCTCCCACTGGGGTTGCAGGAAACAAAGGACACAGCAGCCGCGGTCTCCCTCAAGGAGCTCCTACTTCGCACGACGCGCCACTACCGCCCCACCTGCGCAGGCACCACGCTGCCACCACAAAGGCTTTCAGACGGCAGGTTCGGTGCAGAGGCGCACCGTAGCAAATGCTACTCGGCCAAGTGCGACTGCCCCCCCCCCCCCCCCCCCCCCCCGCCCCCACCCCAGCACCCCAGGTCTCGAATGGCCGGCAGGCACACCCGCCCTGGGGTGCTTCATTTGGCGCCCTGAAGAAGGCGCAGAGTGCTGTGACCGCACAGGCCTCCCAGCGTGGGAAGCAATGCCATCGCTGTGGATCAAAAGGCAACGGAATGCCAGCTGGGCCTGCAGGAGATGCTTGGTGTACATTTGGGACGTCGCACCCAGCACACTCAACAATGTGCTGGGCGCATGCTCCAACGAGATCTACCCCCCCAGCCACTTCCCCACGGCGACTAGCGAAGGCGCTGAGGATTGGGACATCTACGACATGAGTGAACACCTGTCTCCTGTCAGCACATCCGCAAACGAGGGCTCCTCTGCAGGCAATCCCCCCGGGCTTGGGGCACGGTCGGTGAGGATCCCCAATGACAATGCTACACTCGGGTGCGCTCTGCCTGCACTCCCTCCACCCAGCGCCCCCCGGCTGCCCGCGCACGCGACCCTCCGCCTGGAAGGGGGGCAGTCGTACAGGCCAGTCCGCAAACTTGTGAGGTTCCTGCTGGAATGGAACCACGAGGTACACATTCGTTGGTCGACTTCCGGTGGGGAAAGGGATGGAGACAAAGTGGGTGAAGACAGCGATGAATCGGAATGGCCGCACAACCAGCTGCTGCGCTTCCTCCACTCCATCAACGGGGACCAGATCCCCAGGAATGGACACCCCCCACACATTCCGCGGGACGGCCATAGAGCTGCAGCAGCCAATGCCATCGCGCAGCTGGTTGGGAGGAATGAGAAGTTCCAGGAGGCCCGGCGCTCCTTCTCTGCCGCGCTCGACTGCCAAAGAGGGCAAGACCCCCGGCGGCAGCCGTTGGACACGCTGCACCGCTTCTTATCCCTTAGGAAAGACGATCTCGTAGGGGGAACGCTGGAGTTCCTCGCTGGCGAGCGCGACGCCGGGAGCAGCAACGACGCCGGAGACCACTCCCCCGCCGCTGCCTGGCACAAGCGCCCACCAGCCTTGGACGGCCGCACCCCTGGCGATGACCTCCGCGAGCAATCCCCAGGAGCCACAAAAGCGACCAAGGAGATAAAGGAGGAACCATCCCCTGGCAGGGACTCCCACGGTAACTGCGACAATCCGTCCGAGGTAGACTGGGATGAGGACAATCCAGAGAGGGCCGTCTCCATGGTCGACAGTCCCCCGCAGCAGGCCGAGGAAACCGAAACCAACGGCCCCAGCGACAGAGACGGCTCCCACAAGCGGACAGTGCTGTGGACAGTCCCCCCCGACAAGGAGGAAGCGGCCACTTGGGCGCCATGCGCGACGGCCCGCTTCCGAGAGGACATGGAAGAAGTCCGTGACAACAGGAAACTAAGAGGGAAAGGGAGCAAGCCAGACTGCCGTCAGGAGACTCTCCCAGAACTCGCAGCTCCAGCGCACGAGACGCGCCCGACGCCCAGCCCCCGGCAGGACAGCAGCCCAGAGAGACGGCCGCGCCCACAGGCAGAGCCACTCCCACCTCCACATCAAGACGACCCCCTGGGAGGGCTCCCCATGTACATGAGGTCCATCGACGAGGCCGACATCCAGAGGGATGAGCCAGCCCAAGAGAAAGTCACCAGACTACAGAAGACACTCGGAGGCGCATTCAACGGGGCGTGGACAGGCTGGGTCCGCAGGGCAGGCAGGCAGCCTGCAAGGTCTGCCTTGGGTCGACATCCATTCGGACCCCAAGAGGAACACAAGGGAGCTGTGCGAAGAATTCCTGCGGGCGTGGGAAGCTGCGGGCTACGACGCCTATAAGTTGGTGAGGCACCACCATCTCTGGGTGGAATGGCAAAAGGTCACCGAGAAACATCGTAGCCTACTACATCGCAGCGCAAGGGCCAGCGCACCCAAGGGGCAAGACAGCAAGGGCCACCCATACCCTTGGTCCGACAGCAGCAGGACAGCACCCACCCACCCCGTCCCACGCGACAGGGCAAGCCACCGCGAACAAACCCAGTCCTCTAGCACACACAGCGGGGCTTTGCAGCAGCACCCGTGGAGCAAGCCCAGAGCCGGCACAGCCGCCCCGCCAGCGTACACCGACTACAGGGAGACCACCTGGTCGGGAGCATCCAGCTCTGGAGCCCCATGGCGCCCAAGGCCGCGCTGGGATGGGTGGGACCACCAGGATAGTTCCTGGAGGTGGGCGACGTGGGGGAACAGGGAGAAAAGGACCGCCCCGAAAAGCGACGAGCAATACGCCGACAAGCGGCAGTGAGGAAGGGAACTCGGGCGCCGGTAGCCCGGCAGCTGGCTTGGCAGGGGCCCCCCGACCAGGGCAGGGCCGACACTACCAAAAGCCGCCAAGGCGCACGGCGTTGGGCTTCTGGGACAACGAGTGACCCCCTTCGCGGAAGACTTGCCGCGCACGTGTGCCGTGGGACTGTCCTCCCCTAGGACGGTCCCACCTCAGACGATGTCCTGCGGCTCAGGCCGCTCGCCTCAACCTCTCGCTTCACTTTCCAGTTCCGCGGCTATCGGCTGCACTCCCCATCCCTCGTCGCCACGTGCTATCTATTGCCCTGCGGCTATCGGCTGCTGACCCCCTTCCTCGTCGCCACTGCTTCTACACTCAAGACTGCGGCTATCGGCTGCTAACCCCCCTTCCTCGTCGCCACAGGGGAGCGACTTCCACTGGACCTCAGCTCACCGGGAAGATGAGTTGCGGTGGGCCCCATGGCCACTGGGTTCCCACCATGCGGCCACACCTGTCGACACAGCCAGCGACAGGACGTGTTTCACCGAAGCAGTGGGCCACGGGGGCGGACTGATGTTACCTCCTGGGGTTGAGGTATCCCCCCACCACCGCGATAGTTCCTGCGTTCTCGTGGGCCTTTAGCCCGTACGGCCGGCTGAAATAGCCCCGTCGTCGGTTCGGCCGCATTGGCGGCCCGTGGTGTTCCGAGAAGGCTCGCTCAAGGCGCTTTCTCCCGCTCTCGGCACGCTCCACTCAGTCACTTTGCCCGCGCCGTGTGCGGGCTGGGACGCATCGGACGCTGGCCTCGGCCCCTCCATGTGCCCCATCCTCTGGAGTCGGCAACGTCCAGTGATTTCCACGTCGTCGCTCGCAGGAGCGGCTATCACCTCTGACCCCCTTACACATGGGCGTGTAGACAGTGCGGTCGGCAGTTTTGGACTCATAATTTGGCCGCTTGCCGGCCCGTGGCGGACACGGTCGTCGGCCTAAGGCACCGCCCTGACGCTTGTGCTAGACGTTGGCTCCTGCCACAGTTGGGCCTTCTGGGAGCGGAGGCCCCACGCCGCCTTGGTACCTGCGGCCATCGCGGGCGCCCTCTCCTGTGCCTGGCTGGCACCCTCCAGGCATTGGCCCGAACCCCCTCGGTGGCTTACACACTGGCCCACGCCCTGGGAGGCAAGTGAATGGTTTTGGCACGCTTCCGCCTGGCAGTCGGTACTCCACCTGCGGGTCCGACCTGTTTCCGCCCGCCCCCCTTCTGCTGGCACACGCTCAGCGGCTTTGGGGGTCCGCGTGGTGGCACCTGGGCTTCAGCTGTTGCCTTCGCGGTTGCCCTCTTTTGCTGACACATGCTCAGCGGCGTTGATTATCTGCAGGTGCACTCTGCGCGATGTCGCGCCAATTATCTGTCGCTGTGCCCCAGACTCGGTCACTCCGCCCTCTGGATTTCTCCTTGCGGGCCGCGAATCCAAAGTATCCCCACCAGCCCATCCAGAAACGACGCACATGAGAGTTGACGGGGGGAGAGAGGAAGAAACGCGCATAGTCAAACAGCGAGGGCGGCATGGGAGGCTCCGCGGCCATCTCGAGCCGTTTTGGAACGGTCTTGGGGCCGCTTGGATCATCTCGGGAGCCATCTTGAGCTGGCTAGGGCTATGAGAGCCATCTTGGAGGTCATCTTGGGCTCTCTGAGACCCCGTTGGCGGGTGTCTCTTGGAGCCTCTTGGGGCGCTCTTGGGGCCCTCTTGGGAGCCTCTTGGGAGCCCTGGAGCGCCTCTTGGGGCCATCTTGGAGGCGGTCGGTCAAAAGAGGGTGGATCCTAGATTCCCCCCTCCCCTCGAAGGCTACGATCCTTGTGAGGTGCGTCAAAAAATGGCCCTCCCAGGGGCAGAAACAGGAGCCTCCAACACCTCGCGATCTCTCCCAAAAAGCTTCAGGGAGGGGAGGGGGAAGGTCCCCCTCCCAGAAGAGAAGAGGGGTTGTGGAAGCCCTCATTAGACCACCTGCCGCCCAAAGGGCTGGTGAGATTCACCCATCCGATATCCTCAATTTCTGCGTCATCCGTCCTCCTTCAAACCTTGTCCGACATCCTCTTCTCGTCCATCCCGCAATTCTTATCCGTCTCCTCCCTCCATCGCCTCCGCATCCTCAATATCCTCATTCCTCATTCCCCTCCTTCCTGTCTCATTTCCGTGGCCATATGGGCACGAGGGAGTCGTGCATGATGACGTCCCCAGGAGAGACAGAAATCGAGCTCTCGGCCCTCGGACACGCCCTTCAGCCTTCAGTTCAGAAGGCGAACTTCCTCAAATACAGACATGGCGCAGGAGATGGCACTGGTGTCCAGAGGAGCGCCATCGAGGCGAATCGCGACCTGCTCCAGCGGCTGGCGAAGGTCTGATACACAAAACCGATCCCAACAGTTGCTCGACGAAGGGCAAACAAGCCACCAACAACACCACCAACAGCAACAACCGCAACACCAACAGCAACAACATCAGCAGCAGTCGCACCAGCAGCTGCAACATCAGCACCACCAACACAAGCACCAACAACACCAACAACACCAACAAACCCAACCAACAACATCAACACCGCCAACACCAACAACGACCGCAGCAACAGCAGCAGCAGCAACAACAACGCTGATAGCGACGATGATGATGATGATGACAACAATAACATCACCAACAACAGCAATGTCAGCAACATCATCAACACCACCATCATCAACAACAACAGCCGCATAGCCAACACTAGCGCACATGCACAATGCACACAACCACAGCATCAACCGCAACGACAACAGCAGCAACAACAATAACAATACCACCAACACTACCAGCAACGGCACTAACAGCAACAACAGCAACAACAGCAAACACAACGCCATCAACAACAACGACAACAGCAGCAACAGCAACAACAGCAGAGGCTGGTAGGGTAGTGAAATGATTCGGTGGTCGATACGATTGCACGGGGGTCGACTCAACGTCGAGCTGCAGCGAATGCCCCGACGATCGTGTCTACCAAACAGGTCAACTCCACGCTGTCCATCAAACGCAAGGAGATTTCAGCTGCCCTCGTCGCCGTGGCGAGCCACAACAAGCTCACGTTCAAGAGCAGGCAGGAGAAGGACGAGTGGAAGGATGAGATGAGCAAGCGGGTCAAAGCCATGATTCGACACGTTGCTCAATATCGCTGCAAGGGCTCGGCTCCGAGCTGGTTCACCAAGCTCCGCCTGGACAAGGGCGACCTCAAGGGCCTCGACTCGGACGAGGAAGAGGGAGAGGAAGCGGCGGAGGAGGAGGCCGAGGTCGACAAAGTCGAAGACGACGACTCGGACGAGGTGCCGATCGTCAACAAGAAGCCAGCGGCCGCCCGCGCCACCGAGAAGAAGGAATCCATGACGAAGATTGGTAGGGAGGAGGTGATGTACGACTACGGGTACGACTCGTGCGCGAAGATGGCCTACAGAGTGATCGCCGGCCGCAAGAAGCAGTTCCCAGAGCATGCCGTAGAGATGAAAATCCCGAAGAAATCGCAGCCCACGGACGCCATGATCGCCGTCTTCAAGGACAGCAATGGCGTGGCCACGGAGGTCGAGATTGGCAGCGTCACGGTCGCCAGGTTCAAAGCAGCGAAGGAGGGGGAGGAGCAACTGGTCATGAAAGGCGGCAAGAAGCTCCGTGACCCCGCCAACCAGGGCTGGTTGGGCAAGACCTCCGATGGCACGAAGGTGGAGGCCCATCTCCGAAGCAATAACAGGAAGAACTACCCTCCACAGAAGTTGACGTGCATCAAGGTCGGCGACGACCAACTGCTGCAAGTCGACGTCAAGCACTTCGCCACGAAGCTCGCGGAGGGCAAGTCGCTGGAGCAGACTGCCCTGGACTGGGCGTCAACCCTCGCAAAGGACTTCGCCAAAGGCAAGGTCGACAAGGAGGGGGCGCTGGAGATCAAGACCAAGTTCTTGACGGAGATCGGGGCGACGAACTTCCGCAGCGGCAAGCAGCTGCCGCACATGAAGGTGCTCAAGAAGCCCGTGGGCAAGGACGTGGCCGTGACCAAGAAGGCGCTGCAGGCCAAGGCCGCCACGAAGCCAGCTGCCGCGGCCGTCGAGAAGGAGAAGGTCAAGGCCGAGGTGAAGTCGCACGGAGGCGGCGGCCAGCAGGAGGCCGGCGTCGCGGCAGGCAGCAGCGGCACACCAGCGGATGCAGCAGTGGGCGACGGCGCTCCAAGCACTCCGAAGAGGCGCTCTACTGGCGCCTGCGACTCGCCTCCACATGGCGAGGGCGCGAGCAAGAGGGTGAGGGCGCTCTCGCCGCCGTCTCCCTCTCGGAGCGCCTCCGACGAGGATTAGATGGGCCTGCTGCGTAGATCGCTTGAGCCACGACTCAACGATGAGCAGGTGGCGTGATGACCAGGGCAGGGGAGGGGCAAATGATGAATAGGAAAGAGCGGGAGTGGCAACGGGACTTAAAGGGTGATATGACATGTATAGATATACCCATATATATATATATGCACAGATGGGTAGATCCCTAGAGAGCCAACAACAGAAAATAACAGTAACAGCCCACACAAACAACAAACGAAACAGGGAAGGGATGCGATGTCAAAGCACACGTCTCACGATGTATGCCTGCCGCTGTTTCTTGAGCAGTTACGAGAGGGAACTGTTTTGCATCTCAGGGCCGAGCATATGTTCAGAACTTGTTCGCCTGTGACCGATGTTCGAACAGTCGAACATGTATAAGGTCAAACCACATCGCGCCTCGCCCGCTGACAGTATCATGATGACACCGAAGATGCAGGGTGGCTCGGATCTGCGTGAGGCAACGAGATTTCCCTTCGGCTCCCCTGCGCAACACTCCAGGTGTAGTTGTCCTGGTGCCTCGCGCAGACATTCGCCATCCTCACGTTCGATATCGTTAAGATGTCGCCCCGCCCACGTCGTCGTTTTCCATTTGATCCCAGTCGTGCTGACTGGGGGGACTTCGAAATACTCAGGGCTCATCGATGCGCCCCGAGACGGCACTCAATCGATTCTCCGATCGATGCCCGTCGACTGCGCCACTTCAAGCCAACACTGTATTCTCGGTTGGAGGCCTCCAAACTGTTGACGCTTCGCGAATCCCCAACAGCACGCCGATCGCAGGAGGGCCCCAGCTCGAGACCCCGCGAGGCACGAGAGGACCAGCGACGGCGGCGGCTCGCGGTACGAGCGCTTTCCCGCGCCCACCCCGACGCCCCCTGAGCGCAGGCCCCATTACTCTCGCCTTACTGGCTCTTCGGAGCAGGACGCACTCAACATGCTGTCCTGCCCTGATGGAGGCGGCCCAATGTACAAAGTCAGGCTGGGCACCGTCGAACTCGAAAGTCCCGACGAGACACCAGCCAGTCGCATATCCAGGCTTCAGTCGCAGCTGGGAGCAGTCTTTTGCGCACTGTGGACAGCGAACACGCAGCGCACCCTGCTCCCTGGATGGAGGGCGCCCAAGTCCGACCCGAAACTACACATGCCCTCGGATATCATCAACTTCCTAGAGGCCTGGAAGGACTGCGGGTACGACGCCTACGAGATGAACAGGAGGCTTGGCTATGATACCGACGAGAACAAGATACGAGCCAACTACCTGCGTCACTCCCAGACAGACGACTGGAGCAAAGGCGGCTATCGCCACACGGGCTGGCGCGACCGTGCGACAAGTTCCTGGGACACCTGGAGCAGTTGGCAGGGCGAGTGGCGCGACGGATGGCGCGAGGATCACTGGCAGGCGGGTGGCAAGCGCGGCGGAGGTTACCCTGATGATCGGGATGATCGAGAGGAAAAGAGACTCCGCTGGAGAGACTGAACTCCCTCTCTGCCCTCACCGCCCCCCCTTGCCCGCGCCACCACCTGCGCTTCACAGCGCGCCTCCGCGGCCCTCTGCCGCCCTGCCCCTCAACCTGGGGCAACTCTGCCTCCCCTCCCCTGAGCGGCACCGTCTCTCACCCTTGGCCTTGGGGTGCCGTTCGGCAATACCGTCTGCTCCGCGCGTGACACCGCGCATCTTGCAGACCACTTGCCACTTGCATCACTGCCTTTCTCCACCGGTGGCCGACGCCCTCTCGTCACTCGGCTCCTCTCCCCCCGCCTTGTTTCACTTCCTGAATCCCAGCGGACGCTGCCCAGGCCGCGCCGCGGGCCCCTAATCGCGGCGCTCTGCCGCCCTCCACCCGATGCGCGCACCTCCTGCCTTTGGATCCAGGTGCGCGCTTCGGCAATACCGTCCACCGCTTCCCCGCAGTGGACTCGCGGCCACAGGCCCTACTGTAGTTGTCTCACCGCCAGCCCTCCCGGCCTGTCAGTGGGCCACGGCTCGCCTGACCACTGGCTTCCCCCTGGACTTTCTAACCGAACGATCGGCCTTCCGCCGTCACCCTGGACCTTTCAAACAAGAAGCACGGCCTTCCGCCGTCATCCTGGATCCATTGGCTCTGAGGGACACGTCTCGGGTACAAGGCGTCCTCGTCCCTCTGTGCTAGACGACTCGGTTGGGTATCGTTGGGCCACCTTAGATGTGCATACTCCTCGAGGTCTGCCGTGCATCGTGCTCTTCTACGCCCTTCCACTCGTCGGATCTGGGCCGTCGCATCTCAGTTGTGAATGTCTTGTCTTGTCTTCATGCTCCACACCCTGGATGCGCTTCTTGCGTTGCCACTGGCTCGCCGTCAGCTTTTTCCGTTGGTCCTTGTTCCCAGTCAGCCTGTGGTACCCTTCAGGCTCCATGGAGCGGTGCCCTCTGGACTCCCATTGCTGGACGGTTTCCTACCGCGACCCTGGATCAGTGGCTTTGTGGGACTTGCCTGGGTATACACGGTCTCGTTCCGCCTGTGCTCTCCGTCCCCTTGGACTGCACTGTGACACTGTGGTGTGCACACGCCGCGTTTCGACGGGTAGCGTGCATCAGGTGCCCTTCCACCCGCTGGGTCTGGGCCGAAACATCTCGGTGTGGTAGTCTTCTCGGAACATGGATACACCTTGATGTCGTTCTGGCGCCGCGGCTCGCTGCCGCCGTCGGGATCCTCGTTGGACTTTCCACCTCGTCGTCTGTGCTACCCGGCAGGCTGGGGCTGACGTCCTCGGGTCGTTCCCTTGTCCGCACCTGGACGTTGGAACGTTATCGCGCCATTTTGGCTGCGCTAGGTGGTCTCCTCATTTCTCAGATCGCGGTTATTCATGTTCCTTCCCCTATTCATTGAGACGACCACTCGGTTGCGGTTGCCTACCTCAGGCCTGTTGGACGCACCTGCATGCCCGTTCAGGGGCTGTCATGGCACCTGGATTGCATCGGCTTCGGCCCCCTGGACGCTGCCGTGAGCCGCCTGATCCGCGGCCCTGCGCGCGTTAGGTAATTTAGTTGCGTCCGCGGCCCGTTCGCGACCTTCCGCCGCTGGCGCTTCCGCCTGCGGCTGTAAAAAAAAAGAATCCCCAACAGCGTCCTCGGAATCGTTCCTACTTTCCGCTTGATTTGGTGGGAACGCTCGCGCCATTTTGGCTGCGTTGGTCTCCTCGGGCCTGTCTTAGGCTCCCTGGATGTACCTTTGCACGTTCTCAGGGGTTGTTCAGCAAGCTCCCTGGATTGCATGTCGGCTTCACGGTGCTCATCTGGCTCCCTGGATGCCCTTTGCACGCCCGTTCTGGGGCCCGCAGGTTCCCTGGACTGCACGTAGGCTCTGACGCCTTAGGACGCTGCTGCCTGCCGCCTGACCGCGGCCCCACGCGCGCCCGCCGCTAGTCGCGGCCGCAGCCCGCCCGCGACTGCCCGCCGCTGGCGCTTCCGCCTGCGGCTGTAAAAAAAATCCCCAACAGCCTGTCCAGAAACGATGCCCAGAGGAATTGCCTCGATCAAGGAAGTGGGCAGCACACAGAGGAAGCCATCATGAGACATCTTGGGGTATCTTAAGCCATCTTGGAGGTCACTGTGGGCTCTCCCAGGCGCTCCCGGTGTCATCTTAATCAGTGTCCCCCCAAGAGGCCAACATGTGGCTAAAACCTTTGTTAACTCAATGTTTTGACATTCTCGCCGAGGCCCCTTGGAGCATCTTTGGTGCCTCTGGGGGGTCTCTTGGGGCCTATTGGGAGTCTCTTGGGAGCCTGTTAGGGGCATCCTGGGGGCCTCTTGAGGCTTCCTGCCCACCTCTTGGGGCCATCTCGGGGCACCCTTGGGAGCCTTGGGGGCCATTTTTGGGCCATCTTGGGTGGTATCGATCACAGGAGGGGGTACTAATTACAGTCCCCCCCCAAGAAGCCAACATGAGCCCAAACCATAGTAAAACCAATGATTATGGCTTCCTCGCCGAGGCCGTTTTGGACGCTCCGACGACTCGCCGAACCCCCCGTCCAGGTCCAGGGGAGGGGGTAGGGGGAGGGGGTAAACCCCTCCCCGAAGGAGAAGAAGGAGGGGCGAAAGAGGAAACGCTCAAAACCACCGACGCCCGGAGGGCTGGTGGGATATTATCGCTGCTCACTGTTCAATCGGCGAGACATTGTATCGTTTTGCTTTCCATGATTGGCAATCGTCAATTCCGCAGGTGGTCTCGGTCGGACATCACTCGGCTCTCGGACATCGACGATGCTTCCACGAGCTTGCGAGATCACCCCATCCCTTGCCCGACTCTCCTTGCCCGAACGCGCTGGCGCCAGGCGATGCTGGACAAGGGGAAGGACAACCAGAACCCGAACGTGGTCACCATCCAGGCCGTTCGGCTTGCCGCTGCTTCCCCGATTGTGCCAATTGGGTTTGCCTAAGGTGTTCAGACTTAGTGCAGCATCGGATTCTTACGTTGTCCTTTGCTCGGGGGTTCCTGGGGTTCCTCTGGTATTCTTACGTTGCCCGTTGCTCAAGTCCCTCTAGATCCTCGGGTTCCTCGGGCTCCTCGGATTCCTCGGGTTCCTCGGGGCAATGCCGAGCCAATGCCCAGCAAATGCCCAGCCAATGCCGAGCCAATGCCAAGGCCAAGCCAATGCCAAGCCAATGCCAAGCCCATGCCAAGCCCATGCCAAGCCCATGCCAGGCCAATGCCAAGCCAATGCCTAGCCAATGCCTAGCCAATGCCTAGCAATGACAAGCCAATGCCAACCAGTGCCAAGCAACGCCAAACAATGTCAAGCAATGCCAAGCAATGCCCAGCAATGCCAAACACTGCGCCCATGCAAAAAGAACCCGTTCCCTAATCCGCGTGCTTCTGCTCCCGCTCGTCCGCGGAGCCCTTATCCCCTCGTGACCCTATTCCTAATCATCCTCATCACGTCCCGCTCCTTCAACCCCTCCCCCAATCCTTTCGTCTTCTTCCTCCTCCCCCTCCGCTACCTCGCCCGCCCCGCAAGCCCACCCCCTCAAATAATGGCGGGGTGCACGGCAAAAGCGAGGACACGGGGCGGCAGGCAGCCCGGTCAGGCCGAGCTCGGTGTAAGGAGGAGTAAGGAGGAGGAGGTAGCAGATGAGTAAGGGAGATGAGGATTAAGTGGTGAGGGCCATGAGGAGGTACGATGCAGAAATGGAAATGATGTCGAATATCGGCGATGATGGTTAGCAGCGTTGGCAACACCAGCAAAGACATCATCAAGTGCGGCACCACCACAGGCGCAGGACTTCGAAACGCAGCTCATGAAGGCGTTCCTCCAGTCGAACGTAGGGCGGGAGGATGCCGAGGACAGCGACGGCGAGGACGAGGAGAGCATGAAGGCCAAGCAGGAGCTCGAGGACTCCAGGGATCTCAACTTGGAGCTTGCCGCCGCCAGCGGCTGGGACACGGGGAGCCACACGCCCATCGGCAAACGGTACGCGTTGTTCCGTGCGTCCTGCGAGGCAGAGCAGAAGCATTACGAGGCGCTCTCCGCGCGCCAGCGCAAGCAGAGGGTCAAGGACTGGGCGAAGGAGATCTACGACAGCTACCAGGAGCGAATCCCCAAAATTACTTCACGCTCCTAACCCCATCGTAACTAGGTATATCATGAAAGGAGTTGCCAGGCAGACGCAACAACAATTCAAGTGTGGTACGCGCCAGTATTCACGGCCTGAAGAATCACATCTACCCCTCTCATTCTCCCCCCCCCTGCGCAGGAGAGGCGGAACAAAATCATCGAGCGCATCAAGACGGACAGGTCGACCGGCCAGTACTTGACCTTCGAGGGCTTAGTCACCGCCGCGATGGGCGGAGGTGGCGGCCCCCCCACGAAGGCGGCGGTGCAGGGGGCCATCAACAGGGCCATGTACTTGATCCGCAAGGAGGGTCGCCAAACGAGGATCGACAAGGAGAGCAAGAGGCTCGAGTTCAGGCGCGCGTTCACCTCCGACGTCGTCGAGCACGGCACCATCAATCGCACGAACAGGGAGGAGCGCATGGACGCGCAGAGGCGCACTCACCTGCCTGCGGAGCCTTCGTCGGACCGTCCGACGCCCGCCCGCGTTGCTCGCGAAGTGCCTGCCGACACGCCGTCACCCATAACCAGGCCGCAGCAGCAAGCAGACGGCACCCAAGAGCAGGTATGCCAGCCGAAGCGCTCTGACCAGCAAACGATCCCGAACGGCGCAGGCAAGGGCAAGGTGGCAAAGGCAAAGGGGAAGGCCAAGCCCAAGCCCAAGGCAAAGGGGAAGGCCACGGCAGCTACATCCAGGACGGTCATCGTGAAGGCAATCAGTGCTGTGCAGGAGCACGCTGCGACCATGCAGCGGGCGCGTTTCCTCGAGAAAGAGATCATGTCGAACACGGCGCGGGGGTGGGCCAAGGACGACCGCTTCAACGGGAAGTTGTCGCGTCAGATCCAGAAGTGCGACAACAAGCTGGCCGAACACACTGACCTCTACAACCTGGCGATCTTCAACACGGCCCTGTCCCAGGAGTTCATCAACGACGTCCACGGCTCGATGAGTGCGATCGAGGAAGTGCTTGACGAGATCCACAAGGTGGAGGCCACCAGGCAGAGGATCCAGGCGATCGACCACGAGGACCAGCCATCGCAGTAGGACAAGCAGCAAGTCGTTTCGGTTGCAGGACGGTCACTGCTCCTGCAGTGAATGATCCGTGGCATAGGATGGAGGACGAGGATGAGGAGTGATGCAGCGATGGTGGAGAATACAATAGCGACGATGGTGATGATGATACTGAGGGAGGTGGGGAGGTGGAGGTGGAGGCAACTGCGAGGCTGACCAATGACTCGATGGCTGGGTAGGGGAGCTCAGGAGGTTGATGGAGGACTAGGAGAATAAGGGCCGTGCAACAGCTTGAAGGGTGAAATGCACTCGAGAGATAGCTGCACTGGTCCACCACCCTCGCTCGTCCCTGCTCCATTCCGTTTCCTCTCCTCTGTATTTCATACTCAGCCCTCCCTTCTGCTCGATCTTCCACCCCTCCGCCTCCTCACGCTCGTCTTCGTGGGCTGCGTGGACGCAGAGAGTGACTCCTGCTGAGCACAGCGGGCCCATTTGAACTTTTCTGATGGCGTCAAGCCACATTTGCTTCCGTGGGGACGGCGGTCGCACGACTCTGATCGCGACGAATCGCTAGACAAGCTGTTGAGGGGCGCTTCGGCGCGCAACAAATGAGAGAGTATGGCTCTGCTGCAAGCAACTGCTCGCGTGTGTCTGGTCAAACGACGTCTCCTACAGGCAAGCCTACGCTAGAAACATGATGTGTTAGCGTTGACTCCAATAGGCAACGCCTGTTGCGCAAGCGGGCACCCACCAGGGAAAAAAAACTAGCAAATACCGGGTAAAAAACGGGTATGTTTTACCCGCGGCGCTCCCGCTCGAGACATTCTCACAAAACTGGCCGGGTAAAAACCGGGTAAAAGCCTGGTAAAGACCGGGTAAATCCAGGTAAAAAACAACGCGTCTCAGCTCTGCAGTTTTCATTTTGAACTGGTCCGTGGCTACTGGATGAGCCGTCCTCCGCCTGCCCCCCCTTGCCCGCTCCATCACCATACCAAATTTAGTAGCTCGATTGGGGCAAAATATGTCATGTGCGGGGCTGGGCACCGCGCGGTAGAGAGAGAAGAACCTGGCCCGCGTGCCCCGTGCGATTGTCGAGCGTTCCAACGAGCTGCCTCCAGCCCTGACGGGCTGCCCCTGCCCTGCCCCCACCCTCGTCGGACACGCACTTTCAGCATCGGAAGCCGCCCCGACCCGCTCTGAAACATCCGAGCTCGCAAATCAACTGTTCCGTGTCGCATTGGGCCAACTCCGAGGCTCGCGAGAGCCCTCCCCCTGATGCAGGCCCGCGTCTGTCTCTCTGCCGCCTCTTCCTCGTCGAGCCGAGTACTCCACCTCGTCTGGCTCAACGCTCTCCCTGTTTTCGCCTCGCTCCCTTTCCTCGGCCTCCTCCGCCGCTGAACGGAGTCGCGGCCTCTCCACCTCCTCCCCCTCCTCGTCGTCCTCGAGCGTAGCAGGGGGCGGACAGTCCTCCATGAGCACCTTAGCCACCGCCAGCGCGGGGGCGCCTCGACTGGCAGCGGACCGCGCGAACCTGGCCTGCCGCTTCGCGGTGGCTGAGGACGGGGTGCGCGGGGGACGGGAGAACCCTGAGCGCGTTATACATATTGCACGCATGCACTACAGGCTCGAGGGACTCGACCGACGGATTCAGAATTCCAAAACGACCTAATGGACAGTCAGAGACATCATCAGCCAAAGACAGACGGACCAGGCGCCAGAAACGAGCACAGGTCCAGAAGTGCCAACACGCGTTTTGGGCCCCAGGGCAGCCCAGGAAACAGCACTGCACACACTGAAATCTATTTGGAGTGACCCAGCTTCCCGTGAGCGTTTTAAAAATCGCTAAGCACCAGGAGGGAGGGAGGGGGGCCATCACGGCGCGCAGACGACCGAAATCAATGTCATCGATCTGGGGTCGGAGAGCAGGGAGCCACTGGAGGAGTCGACGTCGAATCGTATCTGCAATGTCATTTGGGTACAGCTGCGACAGAATCTCTTGATACAGCACTCTCTGAGGACGAAGCCGGTGGAGGGGGAGGTCCGGGTGACCAGCCACATGTTCGTCGAGCCTGGCGCACGCTGCTGTACATGCTGGCCCCAGAAGCTCATCATTCGGGAAGCCCTGGGAGGCCTGGTCGAGGGCGCACGCAATCGGGGTGGACTTCCACCACTCTGGAGAGCACCTGCCCTCGATCTGAGCAACGAGAGGAAGGTGTTCAGCCGCAGCAGCCTCCAGCCTCTGCAAGCAACTTCGCCACTCGTGGATCGTGAACTTACTCATTCTGATCAGCTGGGCGGCGTTCGATGCCAGGACACCGACCACTTTCGGGCCGCCGTATCTGTGGAGATCGAACCAGTCCCCATGAGGAACCGCACAGTAAGGCACCTTAAACACCCGCGACAGTTGAGCAAATTCCTGGCGCCGAAGATGCCGAGGAAGAAGCATACATTGTCCCACATAAGACAGCACCGATACCGCTCTATTGTTATACAGACTTATATTGACTTGACCAGCCGCTCCAGGCTTCGCCAGCATGGATCATCTACTAAGATATTTTCGGAACGGAGATCCCCAAGACTCGCACTCAACTCCTGGACCCAACCATATCCCAAGATATTTGACCTTATCCGCAATCTCAAAGTCGGCCCACTCTGGGATGTTCCGTGCTAGCCACGTGCGGAAGCGCTCAACTAGCGCTGGCGTGAGCTGGCCGCCCACGGGGACGATGCAGCACTTCGGAACCTTCAAAAAGAGGTGCGCGAATATCTGCGCCTCCTTGACAATGCTGAAGACGGGGCCTAGCAACTGGACTCTCCTCAGGATCATTCCTATGTCGTCGGCGCAGGCTCGGGTACGCCCCTCATCAGGCCCATCTAAGACCAGCCGAAATTTCCTCAGGAACGGGTCGAGGATGATGGAGAAAAGCAAACCCGAAGCAGGACACCCCTGGATAATGCCTCTCGTCACCCAGAACAGCGGCTCTCTGGCATCCCCAATACACCCCAGACACAACACATTCTCGTACAACAGGATCAGAAACGCTTTCAAGGGCGGGGGGATCTTCAGCGACATGATGACCATTCTGACCCACTGCTGCGCCGTCGACGGGAAGGCCTGCCAAAAATCGGAAAATACACCAGTCGAGGAGCCTCCAGGCCGAACGAGTCCTACTTCTCGGGCAAACGCGTCCAGCTCAACGATGTTCTCCCCAAAATTTCGGCACATTACGAACCCTCTCTGAGACGAATCCAGGAACTTCGGCACAGTGATACTTAAAGCTCGGCAGCACACACTCGTGATGATTTTGTTGTCGCTGTTTTTGAGCCCCAGGGGTCTGGTGTTCCCCGCCTCCCTCGTGATTTTGACCGAGTCCTGAGCCTCCTCTGCCTTCGGGATGAATGCGCCAAGGAGCTGGTTGAAATCCCACGAGACCGATCGGCCTTCGAGCGAATACAGCATACTATCGTACAAGACGTCCGCTCCGCGTGGTGCATGAACCCACGCAGCGTATGGCAGCATATCTGGGCCAAGGGCAGAACGCTGAAGTCGGCGGAGGTGCGAGAGAAGAGAGTCGTACGTCGGCATCGGGAGGTCGAGCGCGTCAATATGTACAGGATGCGCCGCCAGAAACTCCGCAGCAGCTGCAGCACCAAATTCACGGCCTGTGAAGACACTCTCCCAGTGTCTCCCGAGCTCACGCAGCATCTGCGATGGCTCCGATAAGATGTGGCCGCCAGGGATCCGAACACCAGCCAGGGCGAGACGACGGTCGAAGGGGGACCAAAGCTGGGAAACCTTCTGAAGTCGACGAGCACGTGCCCGAAGTTGGTGTTGCACGTTGGGGTTATTAGTTTCCTCGGCGGCTTCCTGGAGCTGGATATGTTTCTTTCTCGAGACCTCGGAATGGACGGCATTCGACAGCTCATGGAACATCTCGGAAGCGACGAGCGAGACCGACGAGCTGTTGTAATCGATGTTAATGTGGTCCCTGGCCAGGAAATGAGCAGCCTGCAGACGCTCAGCCAGCCGAGCGTCTTGACGGAAAACCGCATGAGCCACACTGCGAAGCACCATATATCTCGCCACGGCTGACCCAGGACGCCTAATAATGATACAGTCTCTAGCATATCTGGACGCTTCAACCATCAAGGATTTGAAGTACTGGTGCTTCACCCAGGGCTCGAGGGTGTGCAGGGGGGCGGCCTCGACAGCCATTCGGATGAACTTCTTGTACTCTGCCGAGTCACAAATCTCCTTCGGAATCGGCCTGTGTCCTGCCGGCTGCGCGCCTCGAATTCTCAGGGTGACTGCAACAGCGCCGTGGTCCGAGATGTGCTTAGCTTGAAGGGTTTCAGGTAGGTCCAGGACCTCGCCTCCCGTGGAGCACTGCGCCAGGACCCATCCAGGACACGAAAGAAACACACGATCGATATCAGAAAGCCTCTTGAGGCCGTGGTGGTAGCGGGTGGGGTCTTCGATTTGGCACTCCGTGAATTGTCCTAGAAGCTCGCGCCACCCAGCAGGAGCAACAGGAGCAGCGTTGTGGCCAGCAGCACCATGGACGTCACTCTCTGGCGTGAGTCCGTGCATCGCGATGCTGCCGAAGTTGAAATCACCCGCCAGCACGGTCATGCACGAGAGAGGGTTCGCATTCGAGAGGAGGGGGTCGGCTCCGATCGCATCCAAGACTCTACGCTTCTCTTCGGCAGACAGGTTCTCGTTATGAATGTTGTAATGGGAGATCCAAACAGAGTTATCACAATTCGCAAATCTCGTACTCAGTACTCTTCCAGGAACAATGGGGAGGGAGGAAACTGTAGGACGATTCACACCGCAAACGTTAAACCTGTGTTCTGAATTCTGAAAATTCGGGAAGAGGGCCACAACACCACCTGCATTCGGGGAGTCAGGGAGGAAGGAGGAGGTAAAGGAGAAATCCTCGCGTGCATGATGGAGCATGTCGCTCACTTCAGCCTCCGTGCCGTGCGTCTCCTGAACAGAGACAAGCGCACCAGGCAGCAAGAGCCGAGACAGATAGCGGCGCCGCTTCAGCCTCACTCTGATCTTGTGGTGATGCAGGGAACTGGCGTTCCATGTCGATACTCGAAGGGGTACTCGCCGCTCGTCACAGCAGCCACTCCAGAGCACCTGGATGGTGTTAAAGATTCCACTTAGTCGGCTCCGCTTCCTTGATGAGTACCTGCTGGATCGCAGGCTCCAAGAGGCCACGCTCGAAGCCTTCAGCGGCGAGGCTCGCGTTGGCCCACTTGATGATGGGGTTATGGTTGCCTTCCTGCGGCTCCACCTGCACCAGCGGCTTCCAGCTGATGGAAACCATCCCCTTCTGGCGGTCGGTGAACACCTTCTTGTCGGCATACAGTGTATTGAACACTTGTTTGATGAGCTTCGTGTACAGCTCCGTCTTGATCTGCTTCGCGTTCTTGTCGGGGCCAACATATAATTCCGCGCGACCTCCAGTGACTGATGTCCCCTGAAATTGTCGCCGCTGACCGCCAGGCACCTGAGGACGAAGAGTGCCAAGCGCTTGAAGGACTTTCCTGCTCGACCATCCAACCGCGCCACTGAAACGAACCAGGAAGCGACGGCCGGTCGGACCCCCCTCGATGGCATACTCGGTGTCGGCCAGGCTCTGCTCCATAAGCAAGGGCCGCAGCGCGTGGAGGGCGTTCTCCTTGGAGATCTGGTCCTTGCTCCTGACGACGATGACGCAGGGGTCGATCTCCCTCTCCCAGTTGGCGGAGGTGATCGGCGGGGGTGTGGCAGGCGCTTCAGAGCGGACCACTCCCAGCTCCTCACGGATACGTTTGACTTCATTTTCAAGACGAAGTATGGCTTGCTGCTGCTGGTGTTGCGCGGCCAAGACTGGTGCAACACGATCTTCGACTTGCTTGGCGAGGCCTTGGACAGTGGCCACGACCTTCTGCTGCATGCTGGCCACCTGCTGCTGTAGTGCGTTGACAACCGCTTGGCACTTCGCCACGTCGGAGGCCAGCTCGTCCTTGAGTGAGTCGATGTAGGCTGCCAGGTTCTCACCGCCCGAGGCCTGCGACTCTCCAGCCTCGGGGACAGGATGCTCGACTGCCGATGATGCGCGGCGCTTGGCTCCCACGGCGCGGGACGGGCTGTCCCCGTTGTTGGCCGCCATGGCTCCTGACTGGGCTCGCTGGCACTTGCACGAACGCAAGAGCCCACCAGCGCCCACAGGCCAATCAGGAAAGACAGAAAGAGAGAAATCGGGGAGCGCGCCGAGGCCCCCGCGCTGCCAGCTCGGCAGCGAAAAGCTTGGACCAGCTCGGGATAAATCCCAAAGCTAATCAAGATCTGGCTAAGTCCTTAACCTTCACTCGTTTAGCCTTGGGCCAAAATGGCTACGGACCCCCTCCTCGTCGTCCTCCTCCTCCTCCTTCTCTCCCTCCTCCGTTTCGTCCTCCTCCTCCTCCTCCTCCTCCTCTTCTGCTTCATCGCCCCCCCCCCGCCCTCCGCTCCCCCGCCCGCCGCCATTGCTGCGTTCTCGAACGTGCTCCACGGGTTCGCCTGCATTTTGCGCGGCCAGACGCTCGAGCCCGCGGAGGGCCAGCAAGGCGCGTCGGAGGCCGCCAAGGCGGGGGGGGGTCAGCGCGCGAGTGAGTTCCAAGATGACGTCGAAGCGACTTGAAGAGAGGCCCCAAGAGCCCCCCCCCCCTCCTCCCAGACTGAACCTGGCGCGACCCCAATTGGGGTACAGTTTCCTGTTGCATAGGCGCAGTGCTTGGCATTGCTTAGTAGTGTTTGGCGTTGCTCGGCATTGCTCGGCATTGCTTGGCATTGGCTTGAAGTTTGCTTACCCTTGCTGGGCATTGCTTGGCCTTGCTTGGCTTTCCTTGGGATTGGTCGGCATGGCTCCGAGGAGCCCGAAGAAACCTGGGCGCCAGAGGAACCCGCGAAAACCCTGCCCAAAGAACCAGACGAACCCGAGCACCCTCCGAACAAAAAGCAACGTGCGACTCCGAGGCGCCAATCCTTAGCCAAGTAAGAACTCCTTAGGCGAACATAATAATGGAAAGTTTGTGAGGATCCGAAACTGGAGGCCCGCGGTGGATGACCAAACCAATGCCACTCAAACTATCATGATGCATGGCTTGCGTTGAAAGGAAACTGCTGGCCTCGCTCGATGTGGGTCACACGTGTGAGATCGGATCGGGCGAGATAACTCGCGACTCTGTTATGTGGGTGGATCTAGTGTAGATGGCGTTCGCTTGAGACACCATAAGGGTTGTTAACGAGACATTGAGCATGCAAGCGCTCGTGTCGACGATATGTTGGACATGCAAGCACTAGAAACTTATCAACACGTAAGGTGTGGTCATCGCTTGAGACACCTTCGCGCGCCATAGCCTGTCCCGACACTTGCACCGACGCCCCGAACCACGCACGCCCGCTACTTCTCTACAACGAATCCCGCACGCGTACCAGTTCCCACCCAAACACCCCAAACACATGTATAGTCAGTAGCCGTTTTCGCTCGAGCGCAGCTGACGCGCAGAGCACCGCACATGCCAAGACGGCGTGAACAATTCGGATTCGAGAGCAATTCCCCTTCAGAGTCGGAGCACGTGTTTTCCTGGGAGCGCGACCAGCCCGATCATGCACATGACGATGCGGCATTCACATATTCGACGGGTTTGGAGCAATACGTTCTGCGATTGTACTGCACTGGTACTCTGAGTGCGAAAGATGTATGTTTGATGTCCCACGAGGCGATCACCGCGGGGGCTCGTGGCGGGTCATTGGAAAAGTTAGCGTTGGGCCCTGGGAGGCAGAGAGGTAAGTATGCGCAGCACTTGCGTTCAGTATTGCCCGAACAAACACATGCACCCGAACGGCATTATCTGGATGTCCCCGTGACCAGCCGAAATCATGGAACATCAAAGTCGATTCCGGCATCGCCGCCCCATGAATGTTTGGACGCAGAGCTTGAAAGGTTGCGGGCCGAGGGAACGATGATAGAAAGCATGCTCGTGGAGCCGGAGTGGTCCGACGTGCATGAGAACCACCCGCACAGACATCGGCCCTCGGACCCTCGCCCAGCGCCCCCGATTGCAATTTACTTGGACGGTATCAAATACACGAGGTCGATGGGCCCTGGCCGTGCTGATTCGTTGATGGCGGTGACATTTTACAATTCGCAACGCCCGCGCATCCCCGCCAACCCATCCAGAAACGACGCCCACGAGAGTTGACGGAAGGGGAAGTGGAAGAGACGCGCATAGCCAAACAACTGGTGAGGCTTGGGAGGCTCCGTGGCCACCTCGAGCGGTCTTGGAGCGCCTTGGGGCCGCTTGGAGCATCTTGGGGGCCATCTTGAGCCAGCTTGGGCTATCTGAGCTATCTTGGATGTCATCTTGGGATCTCTGAGGCCGCTCGGGGACCTCCTGGGGGCCCCTCGGGTACCGCTTGGAGTCTTCTTGTTGTTCTTGGGGCGCTCTTGGAGCCTTCTTGGGGACATCTTGGGAGCCTTGGAGCGCATCTTAGGGCCATGCTGGAGGCGGCCGGTCAAAAGAAGGGAGGCCCTAGAGTTCCGCCCCCCCCTCGGAGGCCACGATCCTCGCGAGGGTGTCAACCATTGGCCCTCCCAAGGGCCGAAAAAGAAGCTCCCGACACCTCGCGACCCCCCCCCCAAAAAAAAAAAAAACTCGGGGATGGGGATGGGGGGGTTCCCCTCCCCGAAGGGGGAGAGGGGTTGTGGAAGAGGAAAGAGACCATCGCTAGACCACCGCCCAAAGGGCTGGTCGGATTTGTGCACGAACTCCAGACACATCATTGCTGCGCAGAGCAAACGAGAACAATGCAAGTGCGGCTGCCGCGGCTGGGACACGATATATCCTGTTTTCGAATACATTCGATGGTCTATGGAGGCGCGGCATAGCTAACAGATCGGAACAAATGGAGTGGCACAGGGAAGCGAGGGCGGCAGGGGAAGTGAGGGCACACGTAGCAGAGAGGGGGGGCAGGAGGAACGAGGAGTGGGATCGATGAGAGGAAATTACCAATCATCATCGAACTCAATGTCGATATCAACACCGTCACAAGTGAGCAGGATAATTGAAGGCCGAGGTAACCAGCTGATCCTTCAATTCGTGAGAGTACCACTCCCCCTCCCCTATAGTATAGGGGAAGGGGATGGGTACTCTCGCGGCAATCCTCACACATGTTTGTTGTTCCGATCTTTAGCGGGATCCAGGCGGCAACGAATGGCACCAGACCTGTGCACCACTGGGACGGGAGCCCGTGGCCGGAAGAATCAGTTTCGGTGGAGCTGGCGTCGCGCGATTTGAGCGCGCGGTACCTTCTGGTTCAAATAAAAGCTGATTGGGTCGAGCTGAGCAGCACGCTGGTGTTCCCAACGTGGTCGTCTTATCATTCGCCTTACTTTCTGTGTGCATGCAACAAGGAGTTTTTATTCAATTTCACGAATCTCGGGTTGACGTTTTCCTCCTGGGGCGAACGAGAGCGCGGCTACCTAGACGAGTGCAGCAGCCACGAGATCGAAGTAACAGTGACAGAAGTGACCCGCTCCTGGATTCTTGAGATCGGCTTGCTTCATTACTCGAAGGACCGCCAGGCACTCGGACGCGCGCTTGGTGCAGACCTTCCTGCATTGCGTCTCCAGCGAGGCGACAGGTTGGAGCCAGGCCCAGAATTGATGGACACAGCCAGGTTTGAAACGCGCGATCTCCCATTTCGTCGCACGTTCTGGAGGGTGCGCAGAGACGCGAGGAGGCGCAACACATCGTGGACATTGCGTCGGAACCCCTTGTTCACGCCGAAAAAATAAAAAAAAAAAAAAAAAAAACAAATGAAGGAGAAAAACAAAATAACAAATATAAAAAAAAAAAAACAAAATAAAAAAAAAAATAAAAGAAAAAAACAAAAAAAAAAAGAAAAAAATAAAAAAATGAGAAAAAAAAAGAAAAACTAAAGAAAAAAAAAAAAAAAACAAAACAAAAAAAAAAGTAAAGGAAAAAAAAAAAATAAAAAAGAAAAACAAAAAAAAAAAAAAAAGAAATACCAACAAAAAAAAAAGAAGACAAAGAAAAACAAAAAAAAGCAAACAAAAAAGTAAAAGAACAAAACGAAAAAGAAACAAAAATAAAAAAAGAAAACAAAAATGAAAAAAAAAAGAAATAAAAGAAAAAAAAGAGAAAACGCTCGGCACGACACCCCACACCGTGTTGCACCTGGATACGCTGCACACCTTATATTTGGGATTATTCCAAACACTTGTCTTGGGGGTTATACTTGCTGTCATCAATGCCAACGTGTGCGATATAACTGGGCCGATGGAAGTTGCGCGAGCAGAATCTCTTAAACGTATTCTCAGTGACTACAAATCATGGGCAGACAAAAAAAACGCATTGACGTCAGCTACCAACTGGCTCAGCTGACACCACGTATGATCCAAGGGAAAAAGAAACCTGAATTCAAAACGAAAGCTGCGGAGACAGGAGTATTGCTTCGGTGGGCGACACACTACTGTAATGAGCCAGGTGGATTGGCGTTTCCAGGCCGCGCAACTTTTGCAGCGGCGGGGGTGGCTTTGATAGACTACATGACAATTCTCCGCAGTCGCGACTTGAAGATTGGAGGGGAATATTGCCAACAACTTATGTATTTGTGCCTTCGGCACCTGGCATTAATGGAGGATTCGGGGTGCAGATTCTTGCCAAAGGCGCACATGCTTGTGCGCATCACTCAAAGGATTTCCTCGCAAGGCACCCCCCGTTGCTATTCAACGTTTCTGGATGAAACACTTAACCTCTGCCTCGCTCAGATGGCTGCCGCGTCGCACAAGGCCAATTGGGAATTGAGCATATTTCAAAGGTCGCGCCTGTTGCCCCTGGTCAAGAAGAATTCAGCGCTTGCTGCGCTGTGACACATACAATCATCCACCAGATCACCAATCATTCTAGCATAATCGCGATAAGGATGTAGGGAGGAGTAAGATGAGGAGGGCGAGCACGAGGATGCGGATGGCGAGGAAGAGGAGGAGGAGGAGGAGGACGAGGAGGAGGAGGAGGAGGATAACGATGACGAGCGGAGGGGAAAGAAGGACGGATAACGAGAAGAGGAGACATATGAAAACGAAGAACATTATGATCTGAAGAAGGGCGGCGGGTGCAAGCAAGTGCTGAGGTGGCCCCACTTGGGCCCGCGCCGAAAGTCACTCTTATGCGCAGGGCCTCCTGGGGCCGTGTCTCGGTGCTCTTCTGATTGGTTGCAGCTGGCCAACGTGGCGTTTAACGTTGCAGACCTGGTGCCCTGGCCCCCACTTTAGATCCCCGCGCGTCCCGCATTCGAGCGGCCCCCCTGGCCCTGGCACGCCCCAAACAAACATCTGGCAGGCGCGAGCCATGCAGAAGCTGCGCCTCAAAAAGCGGATCACCGCGAAGATCAAGGGCATCGGCAAGTTCGGCTTGCAGCTGGCCCTCAAGCAGAAGAGCATCACCGACTTCCACGAACACAATGGCGACTGGCAGGACAGCTCTTCCAATCCAAAATGGGAAGGGCGATGGAGGATCTGGCAGGGCAAGGAGGAGGCGGATGAAACAGTCGGGAGGTGGCGCAAGGGGAAGAGGGGGGCAAGGTAGGGAAGAAGGAGGCGTTGGAGAAGATGGAGAGGAGCTGGAGGAAGCTGAGGAGGAGGATGGCGAACGAGGAGTGGCAAGCAAAAGTCGTCCGGCCTGGTTCCTGGGCTTCGCTTTTTTTCCCAAGCTCCCCAATTCAGCTTTCACTGCAGGCGCCCTCCTTCGCGGCCCCGCGCCCCCACCCCTCCGAGGAGTTGGCGAAGACGACTCTGAACGACTGCGGCGGCCCCCCCCCCAAGAGCATCACGGTCGTGGCCCCGCGCTGCGGCTTGGAGACTGCGACGATTGCGCTCAAGGAGGCCCCGAGTTTGAATCGCGCCGAGACGTCGGTTGGAGGAGAGGGCAACTTGTGAGAAGGGCCCCGACATTTCGGGGCGAGGGGAAAATAGAGATAGGGGAGGGGCCAGGAATTGTGAAATACCCCCCATCACGGCAGATGGCGGCAGAGGAGTTGGTTGGTACATTCCCTCACGCTGTTGAGTTCTAGTCAACATGTATACATAAATCTTTTGTGGCTCGCGGTACAACATTACTATCCACGCCCAAAAGTAAACTAGACTGATACGCCTAGTGCTGCATAATGGGAAGTAGGAGGAGGAAGAGGAGGAGGGGGCGGAGGAGGAGAAGAAGAGAGGAGGTGGAGGGAGAGGATGATGATGAGGGCAAGGGGAAAGACGAGGTGGAATAGCGATGACGTTGGGAAGAGGAGGGATGAGGAAGGAGGAGACGCAATAGCCGTCCATTACCTCCTTCGCCTCCCCGCCCGTCCCAGATGAACATCCACGTGCAGAGCCATTGCTACGACAAGGAGGCCTGGTTGCGGGAGCAGGCTGTCTGGGTGGCCAATGGCGACCCCGCGCACGTGCACATCCCATCCGACTTCACGCAGGCCAGCTATAAGGAGATGCCGGGGCGAAACTTACCCGATACTTCCCGAACCATGCCCGAAACTAACCCGAAACTTACCCGAAACTTACCCGAAACTTATCCGACACTTACCCTAAACGTACCCGAAACGCACCCGAAACGCATCCGACATGTACCCGAAACTTACCCGCCTAGTCATTGAGGACGGGCCATGGGGTCAGAAGCTTCACACTACCTGTGCACTGCACCGTCGCCATCCTTAAGATCCTTCTCTCATCGCGCCCTTCGTGCACGTTCCACCTTCCCTTGTTCGCCATCCACCTGCCCTAAACTTGTGCGGTTATTTCGTGTTCGGTGTGTTACTACTTTCTATTTGTATATAATATACATATATCTATACACGCATCGCTGCATTCCCCTCTCTTGTTATATATATATATGTATGTATGTGTATATATATATATGTGCCGCTCCTCCTCTCTCCATGTCTCTGTCTCCCATATATATATAGCTATACACATGTATGTAAATACATAAATGTACATAGCCGCTCGTTGTGCATCCCCAGACGGCGCTCGCACTCCAGGGGCTCGAATGCCGCTGCGAAATGTTTGACGTGCGTTGCTTGTTTGGCCGTGGAGTTGCGCACAAGGCGGGCCACGGCCTCGTGTAGCTTCTCATAACCTCCCGCCCCACAGGCCCCGTGTCGGCCACAAATGCTTCGCCTCCTGTTTGTATCCCGACCTGCGGGTCAGCGGGATCCAGCTCCGAGGACGCGGCCTCGCGTCGCCTCCTGTGGCTTTCTGTGTCCTCAGACGTGCCCCAATGGGCCCGTGTCTCCCTAGGAGGGTGCCCGAAAATAAGTCTAGCCCTGTGTTATCCAAATGATGCCTGGCTGGTCTATATTATAGTTGGCAGCGCGTGTGAGCCTGGTACCCGAGAAGGCGCGCATGACAAAACACATGCACTCTACAGACTTCAATCGTTCGGGGTCCACGCGCTGGCATTATTAGATTGTCATTCCCTCTCAATCCCCCCTTGCTCTTGCTTGCCTTTCTTCATCTCCGCCATTCGCCTTCCTGCGCGCCATTCATTTCGGGTGAGTTTCGGGTCCATGTCGGGTAAGTGTCGGGTAAATTACGGGTACGTGTTGAGTAGGTTTCGTTCGGATAGGTTGTGTGATTCTGCTCGTGGGTTGGAGGGCGCTCACATCGGGTGCGACCTTGCGTCGGCAGCCCAGGTGAACCTGAGCGAGCTCCCCAACGCTCACATGGTCATCGCAGGGCCGAATTGTCAGCCCTTTGCCCGCAGCGGCGATCAGGCCCGTTGGGCGGACTCCCGCGCGAATGTGTTTAGCAAGACTTTGGATTGTATTGAGGATCAGGCTAAGAGACAGGGCTCTGTGCTAGAAGTGTTTATAATCGAAAATGTTCTGGGCATGGCAGATGCGAAAGATAAGGGCCCCATTCCAGTCCAATTTGTGGAGAACTGGCTCATCGGTAAGCTCGGGCCAGAGTGGAAGGTTTGGACTTGGAAGGTCAGCACAGCTGCACTAGGATCTCCTCAGAATCGCTGGCGGCTGTACATTTGCGGTAGGAAGGTCGATCGTTTCTCGATGCCTCAGCCAGATCTGCAGCCGGGTCAATTCAAAGTGAAAGGGATCACGCTCGAGGCAGTGCTTGACCCTAGTCTTCCGCGCGAGGACGCCAAGCTGACTAAGAAGCAGAAGGCGAATCTCGCATACTATAAGAAGGTTCATGCTAAGGACCCAAGAGGAACAATCGCAGTGTGCGACTTGAGCCGGTCTCACTCAAAGCAGAAGACCCGCCTGCAGAGTAGGAACGACGGTCTCGTTCCCACCCTCACAACTCGCAACCGCCATCTTTTCGTGTTCAAGGTTGGCCATGATAACGAATTCTATCGCTATATTTCACCCGTGGAGCGTTTCATGTTGCAGGGATTCTCTCCCGAGGTGGTCGAGATCCCTGCGAGCAAAGTGCTTGCAGCCACGGGCAACGCGATGTCTGTTGGCGCCATTGGCATCACGATGGCGCGCTGCCTAATGGATCGCATTGACGTTCCGCCCCCGTCAGTTGTAGAGCTTGACTGAACTGTGGAGTGGGTGAGCTTTTCCGAGATTTCGACCATGCCAATTTGCTGTTATGCGTGGCGGCTCAGCCGCTAAAACAAAGTGGATTGGTGATGCTATGATGAGTGGAACTAGGGGGCATGAGGAACGCGGGAACGAAGAGCGAGAGAACGAGGAGGGCACGAGGAGGAGGGCAGGAGGAGGGAGAGAGGAGGATGCAACTCAAGCACCATCCACGTATTTGCGTTAATTTGAAGCGCATGCCGCCAGGCGTCTCTCGAGCCCATCGGTGAGGCTCGAGAGGGAATGATGCGAGATGCTGGGGGGTGGTGGAGTGGGCTGGAGGGAACCGAGTGATGGGGAACATGGGGAGGGGAGAAACAAGAACGCTTCTTAGTGCACGCCACGCTGTATGCAAGAGAGCGCTGAGCAACTTACTTACTTACGAGTTTTCGGCTGCATGCTCTCGTGGCCATCGCCTGTGCTGTACCTATCTGCCTGCGGTTGAACAACTCGGCGTCGGACGGCCCCGACACGGTGCGAGGGCGGCGGCAGGAGACGAGTGCAGACGCTGCGTCGGTGGATCGAGTTGTCGAACAATCGAACATGCCCACGTTGATAACATTTAGGCGTGGATGTTTGCTCCATCTGATTAAGATCGAGGCTTCGCCGACCCGACACGATCGCCGCGCTTGTGAATTATTGTTGGCGCTTCGCGAATCCCCACCAGCCCACCTAGAAACGATGCCCAGAGGAAGTGCCTCGATCAGGGCAGTGGGCAGCACACAGAGGAAGCCATTCTGAGACATCTTGGGATACCCCGAGCCATACTGGAAGTCATCTTCGGCTCGCCCAGGCGCCCCTGGAGTCATCTTAACCAGTGCCCCCCCCCAAAGAGGCCAACATGTGGTTAAAACCTTAATGAAATCAATGATTAGGCATTCTCGCCGAGACCTCTTGGAGCATCTTGGGTGCCTCTGGGGGGTCCCTTGGGGCGTCCCTGGGGGTCTCTTGGGGGCCATTTGGGTGCGTCTTGGGTGCCCAATTGGGACTTCCTGGCCACCGCTTGGGGCCCTCTTGGGACACCCTTGGGGGCAATCTTTGGGCCATCTTGGGCGAGATCGATCACGGGAGGGGGTGCGCTTCTTACAGGCCCCCCATCAGGGGGCCAACCTGGGGCCAAAACCTTGGTAAAACCAATGATTATGGCTTCCTCGCCGAGGCCGTTGTGGGCGCTCCGACGACTCGCGGAACCCCCCGCCCAGGTCCAAGGGGCGAGGTAGGGGGAGGGGTAAACCCGTCCCCGAAGGGGAAGAAGGAGGGGTGAAAGAGGAAACTCTATATACCACCGACGCCCAGGGGGCTGGTGGGATTAGCAAGTTCTCGGAACCAGGGCTCCCGCTGGAGACATCCTACTGGCAAGCAATTGGTAACAATAGTGTAAGCATCTGGTGTTTAAGATGAATAAGGACTTAAATGGCTTTCTTCCTCGGTATCGTTCCTCTTCCTCATCCTCCTCCTCCCCCTCCTCCTCCTCCTCCTCCTCCTCGAGATCCTCCTCCTCCTCCTCAACTTCCTCTTCTCCCTCCTCCTCCTCCTCCTCCTCCTCCTCCTCCTCCTCCTCCTCCTCCCCCTCAAATTTGTTTATCCTTTTCCGTTTCCTCCTCCTCGCACGTGGCCATTTTGGCACTCGGTACGTTTGTCTCAAAATCATATGGCCCGAAACGCGCGCGACTTGTGCTCGGAACGCCGACGATCCTCAAGCGCGCGCTGGCGATGGCCGCGCGCACCCGCGCAAACACAACAGAAACGCCACACGTGCATACGCGCGAGTGCGCTCGCGACTCGCGCGCCCAACGCGCTGCGGAGCTCACCAGCCCGCTTGCGATCACACGCGTGACGTAACGCGCTGAAGATAATTTTCTGAAAAACCCGTAGCGCGCGCGGGAAATGTTTCAGAACAAATCATCAACCAGCACAAGTTTCTGAAATAAAACATAAATTGAAAAAATTTCAAATTTTCAGAAAAAACACCCCTCCGCCCTTCTGCGCCGCGGATGCGTCGGCCGCGCCGAGCCGACCCACCAATAGGCGGCCGACGCGGCTAGCTGACCGATCAACGGTCTGGAATGTATAATGGCACACCGTGCCCAACTGACCACTTGCTCGTGGGCTGAAATTGATGCTCGTGGGCTGAAACAACGCGCCTCGAGCCAAGCAGCTGCGACGAGGCGCGCCCCTTGGGGCACCGCAAAACCCCCGAGCTCGGACACCAAACCTCGCTGGCCCTCATGGTTTATAGCTTAGGAGCTTAGGATTTTAGGGACGCAACTGCCAAACCATGGTACCGCGCGCGGGCCACGGGCCACAGGCCAACACCCAATGTTTTGTTCAATCAAAAGCGGCTCGCCCCGACACCGTTCCACAATGGATGTTTCGACAATGCCTGCGCGTTGGCAGTAAGCAATACCCGAACACCGCCATGCAAATCACTTGGCATGTAGCCTGGGCGACATATCTCTAATTCGGCCCAGCCCCCAGCAACCGCATCCTCAATTACCAATATCTGAGCACGCCTCCTCATGATAGGAAGTGTTACACATCTAATTGCAGCATAATAAAATGCTAAAAGGTGCTGGCTGCTGCGCTCGAGCTCCCTCATCTGGATGAGCCTGCTCACTAGATCTTCTTTCGATCCCGACGTATCTCCGTTCATCCTAGATGCCCGTTGGCGAAAGTCGTTGATGGTAAACTGTCGAATCACGTTGGCATCGCGTGAGTTGATTGTCTTCCTGAGGCCATTGGGTACCGGTTTGACGTCCGAGTCAGAGCGCGTATCTTCGTCATGCTTCTCCTCCCTGATCTCCTTCACACCTGGCTCAAACAACGTTCTGAACTTCCACCCGAGACCGAATCCGATCACGAAGCTGATCGCGCAACTCATGACGAAAAAAATGTTCATGAAACTCGCCATGCTCATCTCTGCGATCGTAGAGCTGCTCCCGTCCAGTTCGACAACGGCAAGCTCACACCGAGACCACATGAACTGCATAAGAAAGACATACACCTGCAAACGCATGGAGACACGGGCCATGGTTCGAGCTCTGGATCTCAGCTACTTGTAGCAGTATGCTCCAATGTGGTCACCCCCTCGCCCCCCCCCCCTCCACCTTGTTCTCGCGGGCGACTCTAGCGCGCAGGGCTGCTGCTGAATGACTGCGGGAGTGGCGGGGGTGCGGTGGGGGGAAAGGGGCGGATGGCACTTGTTGGATGGGCGATGACCACACTGGCGCAAACAATGAATAAGAGGGCGCCAAGATAGCGCAAGCAGGTTGCACGGCAGCCTTGCAGTCACAATGCTATGTGAGACGTCGAGCACAATGATTGACAAACTCCGCTCGTTTCGGCCAGGGGGGGCCCCCCCCCCCCCCCGAACCCAGGGCGCCCAAACAGGCCACGCGAGAACTCCAGGGGCTACCGATGACTGTCGGGGCAAGACCCGCCCAAGACGGGCGGAAAAGCTGCCGGCGGCAACCAACCCCAACCAAACCCGCAACCCTTGGTCACGAAATCAGACCACGGCCCCCAGCAAGAGCGCCACACACCCCGGCAGCCGATCTACCGGTCCGGCCTCGAGTGACGGCCGCAGGCGGCCGCGCCCCAGGGACCCGCAAACCACAGCACGCGACACAGTACCACGGAGTCGGAGCGAGAGGGGATGCCTAGGGCCCAGGGCCCCAGGGGAAGTCCCCATCCCCTCTCTCCTCTCTCTCTCTCTCTCTTCCCTTCTCTCTCGCTCTCTCATCTCTCCAATCCTCTCTCTCTCTCTCTTCTCTCTCTTCTCTCTCTTCTCTCTCTTCTCTCTCTTCTCTCTCTCTTCTCTCTCTCTCTCTCTCTCTCTCTCCCTCTCTCTCTAGTCTCGGCTCGAGAGTGCCCTGCACTCAGACCGCAGCCGCGACGCGAAGCGCCCCGCCTCGGAGTCAGACTCCCAGGCCTCGCGAGACCGGAGGGGTCCCAGCAGGACCCTACTGATACGCGTCACCTCTCCGCACCAGAGTGCCCGCAGCAATGGCCCCCAAGAAGCCGGAGCGCCGTCACTCTTCAAAGCAGCCTCCGAGCTCCCGCCCCACGCGCCCTGCTGCTGAAGGGTCCCTCCTTCAACGCAAGCAGGACTGCATCGCAGCGTTCAGGCAAGCGGGGTCTGACCGGCCCACGGCCGCCTATAACGGGCTAGCCGAACTGAACGCGGACGAGCTCCAGGCAAAGTACGACATGCACAAGTCCAACACGAAGAAGCTTGGCAGCGCCCTTATCCGCATGTGCGCCGCCAACCAGATCAGCTACACGCTCGACCACTACCAGCGCAGCAAGCCTAAGCGCACTGGCGGTGACACATCGCACCCACCATCGGGCCCCGCACGTCTTCAGGCTGCGGACACCCAATTCATCGCCTTGGACCCTGCCTTTTGGAAGGTCCCTGTTCTTGCCGAACCCACCTCGCCTGACGACGGCAAGACGTACAAGCCCAGCATCAGCCTCCACGACTTCGAGAGTGGTGAACGGCTGCTACAACACCACCTCGGGCAGGGCAAGCGAGCCACGGGCCAGCTCGCGATCGCTGTCATGGGCCCGAAAAACGACAACTACGTCGGTACCGAGCTCGCCGTCCCCGTCCTGAAGCGCCACCCCAAGGCGCCCAAAGTGGTCCACACGCACGTCCCCGTGATCGTGTACCAGCTGGGCACCAAGGAGGTCGCCTGCACGGAAAAGGTAGCCCTCGCCACCATCGACCCCGCCGACCACGTCTGCTGGATTCGGGCGACCATACACGAGACCGAGGCCATTGCCACAGTCCCCTCCATGCACCAGGCCTTCGAGGACCAGTTCTCGGGAGGTGCCCCCGTGAACGGTGGTCCACGCGCCAAGGGCCCTTTTCGGGGCGACTCCGCTCCACAGGACAAGGCGCGCCAAAAGCACAAGGAGTCCAAGAAAGACGCTCGCCGCCAGGAGCTCGATAGCCAGCTCCAGGACACCTTCAAGGCCCTCTTCCACGGCAACTTTAAAGCCGTCACCATCCTCGAACCCTGCAAAAGCCTAGGCAGGTTTGGATCGGGCGTCGGAAAGAGGTTCGGCGTCAGTCTCCAAGCGGTCGACAAGGTCCTGGCGGGATCAGGGCAACTCGGTGCCACCTACGACCTCAGCAACGTAGGTGCAGACGAGCCCACCGCCGACAAGTATCAGACCGTGTGGTTCCCTGAGGGACACAACACAATCACACAAAGCCAACAGACCAGCAGAAAACCACACATACAACGCAGCAACAACCACCACAGCTAGATCACACAATAAACAAGCAACACACAGCACACAAACAAAAACTCATCAAGCACAAGACAACAGTACGAACGGATCAGCCCCCATCACGATGGCAGGCGCGTTCCAGAAGTCGGTGGAGCTCAAGGCCCTGGGAGTCGTCAGGCACGGCAAGTCAGGCCTGCTGGGGATCCGTGTTCCGCGGGGGTCTGACGTCGCCAAGGCCGCTGCTGTCAGCATCCGCGGCTGCGAGGCCACCCTCGCCAAGACGCGCTACCGCATCACTGGCATTGCGTCACGCCACGCCACGCTGACCCAGCTCGCCAAGACTCTCACGGGCCCGTCCGTCGAATGGGACTGTGAGGTCTACCACACCGCCTGGGACCCAGCCACTGCGGCCCAGTTTGCCCTAGTGCGCGCCCATCGGCCCCCACTCACCTATACGGTGCAGGTCGCGGGGTGCTCCATCCCGTGGAGCATCGCCGAGGCCCCGCTGGCTGAGGTGGCGCCGAAGCGGGACAACGTTGCCATCGTCACGCCTACCACCATCACAGAGCCTGCGACGCCGCCAGCCGGTGGTGGCGGCTTCAGCCCCGCCACCGGCACACTCCTCACCAAAGCGGCCCAGAGCCCCTACCTCCACGACCTCAGGACTGCCACGCCCAAAGGCAAGGGCGTCGCACCGCTCCTGACCCCCAAGGAGGAGCCTTTAGCCAAGCGCCACCGCTCCTCCAGCGGGAAACGTGACGCCACGCCGCCCGCAAGGCCACCCCGCGCCCCAGGCCGCAGCTCTTCTGCGCCCCCTCACGGCACGGGCGGAGCCGCTGAACCGACGGCCGCCCCAGGACCAGGTGGCCACGACCCCTGGCTTGGCACGGCGGCGGCGGAAGGAGGGGGCCACACCGAAGGCGCCGCTGCCACAGCCGCCGAAGTACCAGGTGACGTCGTTGACGTCGAGATCCTCTCATCAGGCGATGAATTCAGCGTGGCCTCCCACGAACTCAACACCTTCGGCGAGCGCTTCGCATCGGCCTCTAAACCGCCCGATGCTGCCACGACCCGCATCCAGCACATGGAACAGCAGCACGAGCTACTAGCCACCACGGTTGATAACATGCAGATGCAGCTTGCGGGCGTTCTCTCCTCCCAGGCCACACTCACGGAGCACGTTTCAGGGCTGGAACGGGGGCTTGCCACCGTCGTCACCCATCAACAGACGGCAACCGCCGACGCCGCTGCACTGCGCGGCGACATCCAGACCCTCCTCGGGCACCTCACGGGAGGCACCATCCACCTGCCACAAGCGGCACTCTGGAAGCTAAGAAGGAGGAAGCCGCAGCGGCCGCCGAGCCCGCGGCAGCCTGCAGTGCGACCGACCAGCCAGGCCAGGCCACCCCAGGGACGGGGCCCCCAGGGGCCGACAAAGGCAAGGACAAGGGTCGGGCCACCCAGGACCCGTATTGAAGGTGCCTCAGAGAGCCCGCCTCAGCCCTCCGAGGAAGCGCCTCCAGAGGCACCGCTCCCCTCTTCGCGTCGTATCTCTTTCTTGTTACCTCATGTCTGTTTCGGCAGCAGCACGCGCAAGCTCTCTGGTGTAGGGACACCCGTAGTCTTGCAGGGGGCGTGATTGTAGCGATGTACATGAGCATTCAGGGGTGTATGAGGACGTGTGCTGCCACGCAGCTTTCGGCTCATCGCTCGCGCCGCCCGCCAGGCCTCGCCATCATGCGGCGCCTCGCCTGCGGCCTGGCCCTCCCCTCGCTGCCTGGAGCACACCCGTCTTCAGGCGGTGCGCCCCAGCACGGAGGAGAGGCTTTCCTGCGACATGCGGAGCGTAGGACGTTCTTCTACCTTTACGATACAGCATCTACAAATACGATCACAGCGCCATTTTGGACCCGATCGTGAACAGCACCGCCGCCGCTGGTCCGTGCGGCACCGGGCTGCTGGGCGCCCCCGCGAGCGCCTGGCCTGAGCAGCACCAGGGGCCCTGCCCCACGCGCTGCCCCCCTGGGACTTCGACGGCTAATACTATGCCTACGCCGAGTACCAGCACGTCTCCTACGAGCACGCCCACGTCAACTACGACACATGCATCGCAGTCGACCGCCGATTTTGCCGCAGCTGAGCTGACTCCTGCGTCCTCCGGCCACGCCTCGCACCGCATGCAAGTTCAGCTACGAGGGCTACCATCACTCAATACGACGCCTGCGGTCGACCGTCGTACAGCAAATCCTCGATGGCACCCTGTCTTCAGCTTGTCCTCGACCGTCGTGCAGCATATCCTCGACAGGGCCGCTGGCAAGGCCCAGGCACGCAGTGGCGGCTTCAGCCCCGCTGCAGTGCCCTGGCTGCCACCGCCCCCGCATGAGGCAACGCGCGCCGCGCACGACCACCTGCGAGAGTTACCACCGACCACGACGCCTGCCGCCGTACGTCGCACCGTGTACCCTCCAGAGTGTCGCACCCCCACAACGTGCCGACCTGACAGCTTCGACATTACTGACAGCGGTGGGTCGTGCCACGCTGGAAACCACGCCGCTGTGCCAGCGCCGCAGACGGCTCCACCGTGGCCCCCACAGACCACAGGCGCCTCGCTGCGAGCCATCTGGCTCCTCGTGCCCTACCTGTGCATCACCGTGGAGCCCAACGCGCTATGTGGGCTGCTAATTATGGCCGTGCTGAGCACCCACGCACACGGCCTGACTACCAGCAACACAGCGAGTCCCGCTTCCCCTCTGTGCGCCAGGGGTGAACCTGATGAGGACCCCGCCTTCTGGCACCTGATGAACATCCGAGCACGGCTCATCCCGTGCCCCGCGGCGTGGGCACCAGGTGAGGACCATCAGGGCGTTTACTGGGCATGGCTCGAGGACTGCGTCCCGCACGTCCTGGCGACGCTCCATCTGCCACAGTACGACCACCTTTTCCAGGAGGACTCCGCGGAGAAAAAACGACGCCCTGCGCCACCGCACCGCGGTCGACATGTGCGAGGATATCTGGCACAGAGCGGGCCCCGACAGACAGCGCACCAACCGCAACCTCACTCGTATTCAGGGCAGCCACGAGTACCCCACCCGTTACCTGGGCCTCCTTCTGGAATACCAGTGCGCTCGTGCCCAGCTCGTCGGCCCTGAGGCTTTCGCGGCACCACTGCCGCCATACCTCTCACGGGCCCACGCCTTGCTGCCAAGAGGCCTCCCTCCGCCCGACCAAGACGCCCTGGCGTATCTCGTGGATGCGATCCCGCACCACCCGCCAGACCTGCAGCCGCTGGTCGAGGCGGAGCTCGCCGCGGCACCGATGGAACCGCTAAACCTACCACCGCCCGCTGGCCCCCCGCCCAAAACGCCACGTGTGACCAGCCCGCGGCCGACGCTGAACCGCTTCTGCTCCAGCACGCAGCTGCCAGCGATATCAGCAACATATCCCTGGACTCGTTCCACGTGTCTGACGATAGCCAGAACGACTCCATCCACGACACGGAAACCCAGGACCCCGACGGCACGCCACCGCCAAGTGACGCTGCCCAGCGCGACCGTGACAGCGATCCCCACACAGGGCGCTCCCGGTCGCGCAGCAGTGCGCCCAACAACTCGGCCCAGGCCGACCCCAGCGCACAGCTCAGCGACGCCGAAGGTGCCACCGCCGCCGACGAGCCAGGCAATGCCACCGCACCGCCAGCTCCCACCAGCCCGCGCAGTGGCGGCTTCAGCCCCGCTGCAGCACTGGCTGGACCTGGGCGTCTTCAGACCTCAGGTGGCAGGACCCCGTCCCGCACCCTTGTCCGCCGAGCTAACACGACTGACTCCAACTCCAGCCCCGTCGACCACTGGCAGGCTGGCCTCGACAACGATCCCATCGAGGACGCGGACCCCGACGCCAGCGGCTCCCAAGAGGCCCCGCACAGCGCAGCGGCCT
>CAUYUJ010001592.1:317500-327603 GCA_963575745.1 Prorocentrum cordatum | reverse complement strand
CCCAGGCACAATGGCGGCATGGGCCGAAGGTCATTAAATATTAAGACCCAGGCCCCAAAAATGCTGGCCCCGCACTGGCCTGCATTTGCCTGCTCCGCGGGGCTGGGAGGCAAGGAAACAGCTCAGCAACCAGCGGGCCTACCGCGAAATCGTCACTTCCTACCCCGAGGGCGCTCGCGCGAACGCATGCCACTGTCACTGGTCGATGCAACGACGCCGCCGACGTGCGATCCGATGGCGCGCGCACGCGCGCGTCCTGAGCAGACCCCCTCTGCGCTCTTCTGTCATGCGAATGTGCAGCATGAGCACTCTCTCGTCCATGACCGCAGGGGGTCTGGCAAGTGTGGGGGACCAGGGGTCCTCTTGGAACCGGGTCCTGGACCCCAGGGCTTTCCACGGGACAAGCTTTCAACTCCGAAGCGATGTTCGATGACCCTGGGGCCCTGGGAAGGCCCACGAAATCCGAAGCCGGCGAACAGCCTTCAGGATCCCATGAACACGTTACTCATTACTGCATGGCGACATCCACGAATGATGTGCTCGGACGTTGGCAAGATTGGGTTTAGTGGAATCTGGTTTAGTGGTGTGTACCGGGGGACGCCCTCCCGCCCCATTCCGCTAACCGGAGCTGTCGCCGCCCGGAGAAACTCCAGCTATGGCAGATCTGGTTTAGTGACTCTGACTATTTTTTGGGCCTCGGAGCCCAATCACTAAATCTGGCTCCCCTGCCCGGGGTCCTGGCTCTATCCGAGTGTTGCGCGTGGGTTCAAGCCGCACGCGCGTGATCTGCGGCCGGACATCCACATTGGCGGTTGGGGCGGCCGGGGTGAGGGGCAACGATAGGGCGGGACTGGCATAGGGGGGGATGCATCGACCTGGAATCGGCGCTACATCGCCGATAGATCGGCGATAGGCCTCCGCTAATGAATCCGCACCCTCCTGGCCAGGCTGGGGCTATCGGGCCCCTATCGGCGATCAATGGGAGATTGGGGGTCGATGCATCCCCCCCTGTTGTTGCCCCTGACGGAGGCTCGCCTGCGGCCGGCCAGCCCCTGCGCCGCCCGTGCCCCGCGGGCCAGCGGCTGGCGCCGAGGAAGGCCTGCTACCCCCGCGGGGCGGCCCACCGCCCCTGCCCGGCGGCGCCAGGGCCACGGGAGTGTCGGCGGCGAGCGTGCGGGGCGTCTCGGGCGGCGGGTACACGCTCCTGCTGCAGACGTTGCCCGCGTCCCGCCCAGCGCCGCTGGCGTCGACCGCGCCTACAGAGCGCGGCGCTGCGCCCGCGGCGGTGGCGCCCGCGGAACGGCGCATGGAGGAGGCCCTGCCAGAGCTCCAGGGCCTGCTCGGCAAGGGCAGCCGCCTCGCGGGAGCCCTGGGGACTGCCAGCTCCAGCGCGGCCGGCTCTGGCGCCGAGCCGGCGCCGCTCACCTCGAGCTGGGAGGCCCCCGGAGCCGCCAGCAGCAACACCCTCGGTTCCAGATCCAAGCCGGCGCCGTCGGACGAAAGGTCGCTAGAGGCCTTGTTCGGAGCGGAGCGGGGCCGCGAGGCGGCCGCAGGGCCATCTGCGGGGCAGTCGCCAGGGTGTCCGAGCAGGTCGGCGGGCGTGCCCCTGCCTGGAGGCGCCGAACGTGGTCGCCCGGAGCCGCGTTGCACCGCAGGGGCGAGGTGCTCCGCGCCCGCCGCCGCCGCGGCCGCCCGCACGGCGGCCACCCGGGCCGCGGCCCTGGCGCGGGCTGGCGAGCACGCCCGCGTGGCGGCGAGGTCTGCGCGGGGCGGGTCCTGGGGCCGGAGCACCTCCGCGCCGCCGAGGCACACCGGCAGGAAGCGCTCGCCGACCCTGACCCAGCCGTCCCCCTCGTCGACGCCCACGACGGCGGAGCCCCAGGCCGCGAGGTTGCCCCAGTCTTGGTCGTCGAGGAGCTTGCTGTGCCTGAAGCCGAGGCCTAGCGTCTCGGCTTGAAGCACCGAGTTGTCCACAATGTACTCCACGGTGTGCACACATGCGCGAGCTGCCAGCTGCCGCCCTGCGGGGTCTGGCCCCAGCATCGCAGAAACCATTGTTGCAGGCACAACTGGGCGGAATGTCCGCCGACCCCCGCATGGCCAGGGGTGACAAGGCGCGTGAAATTCGCCGGCCCAATGAGCCAGAGGCGCGCTAAGATCTCTGGTAACAAGATAACAACGTTTCCCAACCATCCTGTGGTGATGGGTCCTCGTTTTGAAGAGACAGCGCCCCGCGTCTCTCACTCCTCCTCCTCCCCCATCCTCCCTCCTCCCGTCCCCCCCCTCACTTTGACACACCCTCACACGTTTCGTGGCCCCATAGGGAGGTCCCCCGAAGGCCACAGTGCCACTGCCCGCATGCGTCACGCACACCTAATTTCGGCACACTCCTCACACGTTTCGTGGCCCCATAGGGAGTTTCACCGAAGGCCCAGTGCCACCGCCCGCATGCGTCACGCACACCCATTTCGGCGCACCCCTCACACGTATCGTGGCCCCACAGGGAGCTCCACCGAACGCCCCAAAGCCACCGCCCGCATGCGCAATGCACACCCATTTCGGCACACCCCTCAAATGTTTCGTGGCGCCTCAGGGAGCCCCACCGAACGCCCCAGTGCCACCGCCCGCATGCGTCACGCACACCCGTGTCGGCACAGCTCTCACACGTTTCGTAGCCCCACAAGGAGCTCCACCGAAGGCCCAGTGCCACCGCCCGCATGCGTCACGCACACCCATTTCGGCGCACCCCTCACACGTATCGTGGCCCCACAAGGAGCTCCACCGAACGCCCCAAAGCCACCGCCCGCATGCGTCACGCACGCCCATTCCGGCACACTTCTCAATCATCTTGTGGCCCCACAGGGAGCTCCACCGAAGGCCCCAATGCTACCGCCCGCATGCGTCACGCACACCCGTGTCAGCACAGCTCTCACACGTTTCGTGGCCCCAGATGGAGCTCCACCGAACGCCTCAGTGCCACCGCCCGCATGCGTCACGCACACCCGTGTCGGCACACTCCTCACACGCATCGTGGCCTCATAGGGAGCTCCACCGAAGGCCCCAGTGCCACCGCCCGCATGCGTGAAGCGCGCCCATTCTGGCACACCCCTCACTCGTTTCGTGGCCCCACAGGGAGTTCCACCGAACGCCCCAGTGCCACCGCCCGCATGCGTCACGCACACCATTTTCGGCACTCCCTTCACACGTTTCGTGGCCCCGTAGGGAGCTCCACCGAAGGCCCAGTGCCACCGCCCGCATGCGTCACGCACACCCATTTCGGCGCACCCCTCACACGTATCGTGGCCCCACAAGGAGCTCCACCGAACGCCCCAGTGCCACCGCCAGCATGCGTCACGCACGCCCATTCCGGCACACCCCTCACTCGTTTCGTGGTCCTATAGGGAGCTCCACCGAACGCCCCAGTGCCACTGCCCGCATGCGTCACGCACACCCGTGTCGGCACAGCTCTCACACGTTTCGTAGCCCCACAAGGAGCTCCACCGACGGCCCCAGTGCCACCGCCTGCATGCGTCACGCACACCCGTGCCGGCACACTCTTCACACGTTTCGCGGCCCCAGATGGAGCTCCACCGAAGGCCCCAGTGCTACCGCCAGCATGCGTCACGCACACCAATTTCGGCACATCCTTCACACGTTTCGCGGCATTACAGGGAGCTCCACTGACGGCCCCAGTGCCACTGCCCGCATGCGTCACGCACACACGTGTCGGCACATCCCTCACACGTTTCGTTGCATCACAGGGAGCTCCACTGACGGCCCCAGTGCCACCGCCTGCATGCGTCACGCACACCCGTGCCGGCACACTCTTCACACGTTTCGTGGCCCCAGATGGAGCTCCACCGAAGGCCCCAGTGCTACCGCCAGCATGCGTCATGCACACCAATTTCGGCACATCCTTCACACGCTTCGCGGCATCACAGGGAGCTCCACTGACGGCCCCAGCGCCACCGCCCGCATGCGTCGCGCACACCCATTCTGGCACACCTCTCACGCGCTTCGTGGCCCCGTCGGGAATTCTAGACGCTTCACGTATCCCCACCAGCCAATCCAGAAACGATGAGGTGATCAGGGAAATGCGGGAGCAAAGAGGGGGACGGTCGAACCGTGCGAAGGAGGGAGGAGGAGGAGAAGGAGGAGGCTGGATGGATGGATGGATGAGGGAGTGGGGAGCAAGAAGATGAATATGATGATGATGATGATGATGATGATGATGATGATGATGATGATGAGGAGGAGGAGGAGGAGGAGGAGGAGGAGGAGGAGGAGGAGGAGAAAGAGGAGGAGGAGGAGGAAGAGGAGGAGGAGGAGGAAGAGGAGGAGGAGGAGGAGGAGGAGGAGGAGGAAGAAGAGGACGAGGAAGAGAAGGAACAGGAGGAGGAGGAGGAGGAGGAGGAGGAGGAGGAGGAGGAGGAGGAGCAGGAAGAGAAGGAGTAGGAGGACGAGGGCAAGCAGAAGGGTCAGTCTCTTGGATGCCTCTCGGAGCCTCTTGGGAGATCTCTTGGGCGCCCCTTGGTGGCCTCTTGGGACGTCTTGGGTCTCTTGGCAGTCCTGGGGGGTTCTTGGGCGTGTTGGGTGCCTCGGGGGGGCCTCTTGGGGCCGCTTGGGATCCTCTTGGGGGCCTCCTGGGGGCCTCGTGGGGGCCTCATGGGGCCATCTGAAGGCCATCTTGGGGCCTCTTGCGGCCTCCTGGGCGCTTCTGGGGCCATCTCGGAGGACATCGATCAACGAAGGGGATGGTCGGAATTCGACTCGCCCCCAAGAGGCCAACATAGGGCCAAAACCTTAGTAAAACCCATAATTTTGGCTTCCTCGTCGAGGCCGCTTTGGACGCCCTGACACCTCGCACCCCCCGCCGTCCAGGTCAGGGGAGGAGGTAAGGGATAAGGGTCAAGACTCCCTCCCCGGCCGCAAGCCGTCTCGCTCACTCCCACCCGCCCTCCCAACACATCCGTAGCACCCGAGCCTGGCCCGAGCCGCAACATATTCAGCACTCGTCTTTGGATGGGCAACTACTGGGGGCGAATCCGCCGCCGCCGCCGCCGCCTCCCCCGCCGCCGCCGCCGCCGCCGCGCCGCCGCCGCCGCTATCCGCCGCCGCCGCCGCGCCGCTCGCCCGCCGCCGCCCGCCGCCGCCGCGCCGCCCGCCGCGCCGCCGCCGCCGCCGTCACCGTCACCCCCGCTGCCGAATCGCCGCCGCCGCAGCCGCTGCCGCCGCAGTCGCTGCCGCCACAGCTGCCGCCGCCGCCGCCGCCGCCGCCGCCGCCGCCCGCCCGCACCGCCGCCGCCGCCACCGCCGCCGGCACCACCGCAGCCGCCGCAGCCGCTGCCCCAGCCGCAGCCGCCGCAGCCGCCGCCGCCGCCAAGTGTACTCTGTATTGTTTCTTAACAGGGATGGTGGCGGGAGGCCGCATCAGGTGCGCTGCGCATGCTCCGAATTTGGAAGCAGAGTGTGTTTTGTATTGCTTTTTCTACCAGGGATGGGGGGGGGGCCCTCATTGTCCTTGGTTGGCTCCTAGTCGCCTGGGGGAGGGGGTGTGTATTAATAGGGAACGATGATAGCCCCTTCTCGAAGGGGAGGAGGGAGGGGTGGAAGAGGAAACGCCCTAAACCACCTACGCTCAGAGGTCTGGTGTGATTCCACCGACGGCCCCAGTGGCTGCTTTCGCATGCGCCCACCGGACAAATTTTGACACACCACTCACACGTGGCCCTCTAGGGAGCTCCTCCGAATGCGGTGCATACAACGACGGTGTTCACAACTGCATATGTTTGTGTCTTTCACAAAACAAATTTTAATTCGCGCGCGCGTGGCGGCCCCTAGGGACCCCTGGATGAAAAAAATACCCCAGCCGATGCCCGGGCAATGCTCGGGCGATGCCCGGCTGACTCCCCCAGGGCGCTCCAGGATCGCGCCAAGAGTTATTTTCTCAAGCCAAAGTGGTCTGATCACAACGAAAACTGCCAGGACACAAGGTCAAGTCGGCTTGGCTGCTGGGTTTTGTCTGGTAGCCTTGAGCAGGCTCGGAAGATAAATTACAAATCGCAAATGAAACTGGAAAGTGTGTAAAGGTGTCTGGAAAGCTCGAGCACGGCTGCCGGTCCAGCCAGGCATGACAAGGAGGAGCAGGAGGGGGCGAAGGCGCAAGAAGAGTGCCGAGGCACGCGGGTACAGCTTTGGACGAAGTCCTAAATTTGGTGGGGGCGAAGCAGTGCCAAGCCCCCGGGGGCCCACGGGGCCCGAAGAGGAAGGGGAGGGGGGGAGGGAGGGCAGAGACCAGAGACTCGCCGCCCAGGAGTCAACTTGCCAACCTGGCTTGTCCGAGCGGCGCCCAATTCACGAACACATGATGACCCGGGGCGTCCGGTGGCACGTTGTTTGCCACTCTGTCTAAAACCAAGTTGCACACCGAGTCCGCATCCGTATTGAACTCACGGTACACATGGTCTATGCGCACCTCTTCTACGGATGGGAGACGGCGCAACCTTTCAAGCATCGCTACGGCGCGCTTGTAAGCTGGACGCAGCGCAATGCACGCACATCTCCACTCATATCTCAACTGCCGGGCCACCAATAGAATCCAGCAAAAAGCGCATTCTCGGGGCAGGATTCTCGACAGCATGCTCAAAGGAAAGCAACACCCCTGCATACTCAGCCTCGTTGTTCGTTACGTCTCCGAGGAACGTGCCACAACATGCAACTACGTGACTCTCACCTGCGTGAAAACGCACGCTGCCGCAAAAGGATTGGCGCTGCCCCGCTGCCCCCTGATGACGAGCGGCCCCGTCTGAGGCATACATCCTCCACCTGGGCTTAAAAGTAGGCGCGACCCTCGTTTTAACTCCGCGCCTTTCTGAACGCGTTAACTCATGAGGGCTGCCCGCCAGCCACGGGCCTTCACTTAGGCGCCGCACGTGGCGAAGCATATCTTCATATGAGAAGAACACGTGGCCCTGCAAAAGTAATCGACGTAGTCGCGCGATGGCGGTCGTGATCGCCAGCACCTGCTGGAGACCGGAACCTCCGCCAGGGTGCTCCTGGAGCCACACCTGCGGGATCGCGCCAAGAGGGCGCCGGGACGCCCCCTAAACGGCCCAAGAGACACCGAGTCGCCGAAAGATCGTTCCAAGGAGCTCAAGATGGTCTCCAGATGGTCCAAGAAGCTGCGAACAAAAACCCAAGAGAGCCTCAAGAGGCTCTCAGAGAGGGTCCCAACTAGCAAAAATCGCCCCATCCCCTACTTCGGAAAACGTACATGTTTCGCATGTGCGACGTTTGGGGGTTCATAGCGTCCAGAACTGCCCCAGAGGCCTCCAACATCGTCCCAAGACGGCCCAGCACGCCTCCAAGATGGGCCCAAGAGAGCCTAACAAGGCCCCAAGACGACCCAAGAGGGCACCATGACGGCCCTAGAGGCGCCTCAGACGGCCCAAGACAGCCCCAAGAGGGGCCCAAGAGGGGGAACCAGAAATGACATTTCAATCTTTCTGTCCTAAGGGCCACCTCCGAGACCGCCAGCAAGCCCCGAAGAAGCCCCCAAGAGGCTTTAAGAAGCCCCCAAGAGAGCCAAAAAGAGGCCCCCAGGACGCACAAACGGCCCCCATGAGGCATCAAAAGGCTTCCAAACTGCCTCCACGAGACCCCAACAGGGACCCCAAACAAGCCCCGAAACAAGCCCCTCGACAACCTGCGCAACGCCCGTCGACACACACGCACCACCTCCACACGGAAAAACAGCCGTCTCACGGCAACACAACACTGGCGACGACGGTGGACATTAAGGGCCAGAACCCCCACGACAAGCTCCAAAGCAACTGCCTCACCTCCACGCCTGCTGTCGCACCGCCTCCTGGAATCGACCACCGCCCCGCTGCGCCGCATGAGCCACGAACGCGCAGCGAAACGCCAGCGATGGCACAATACGGGCCTGCGGAATGAGCGAAGCGATTCAATAATTGGCTGTCCCCCTCCCCCTTTTCCCCTCTCCCTAAGCTTCAAATCTAATTCGAGTCCACCCCTTGGGAGGGGGGGCACGAGCTCGCCAACGCACTCCCAGAGCCTCCAGAGCCCCCAGAGAACCCGAAAACGGCCCAAGAGGGCCCGAGCAGAGCGCTGAGACAGTCCAAGAGAGCGTCGAGACCGCCCAGGGTAAACCGGCAACGGTCCACGATGGCTTCAAGACGGCCCACGGGGCCCCCAGGACGGCCCAAGAGTGCTCCCAAAGGATTGACGAGAGGGCCACATGACGCAACAAGTCTACCATTCCCCATGGAACACGTACATGTTCAATGTACCAGTTTTTCGTCTTGACAGCGTCCAATGCGGCCCAAGGGGCCCCCACTATAGTCCCAGGACGGCCCACGAGGCCCTCAAGAGGGCCCGAAGACGCCCAACTACAGCCCCAAGACGGCCCTAGGGGCCCAGACGGCCCACGAGAGCCCCGAGAAAGGCACGAGAGGAGCAACACGAACTGAGATCTCGTAGCCCTTCCCCCTGTTGGCACCAGCAGCCGCCCAGAGACCCCCGAGGCACCCCCAAGAGACCCATAAGAGGCCCCCAAGAGGCTCCCGCGAGGCTCCAAAAAGGGCCCAACAAGGCAAACCAGATGCCCCAAAAGCCCTCGAAGAGGCCCATGCAAGACATTCCAAAAGACCCTCGTATCCATCCTGAAGGCTTTTCCGCAAAGCTCCCAGCCAGTCCCAGGAACCAGCCTCACGAGCCCACCAGGAACTGATAAAAAGCCCTCCCAGAACCTCCACTGGTGACCTGCCAGAAACCCTCAAGCAGCCCCGTGACAAACCCCAACAGGCCCCCTTGCACCCATACTTTCCGTCCTCCTCCTCCTCCTCCTCCTCCTCCTCCTCCTCCGTCGCGGGCATGACGAACAAACACCGCCCACCCACTGAAGTTTTAACATGACTGGCCGAACCCCCTGGACGTCTCTACTTCGTTGGGATTCGGCGGGATGGCGTGAGCCACCTGAATGGCTTCTGCGCAAACTTCAAGAACCGCTGGCTCACCGACTGTCGATGATCTTGGCTGCGTCGACATACCTGTGGAATCACCATGCAAAACGGTAGAGCGGGACATCGATCTTTGCACTCTGGCGTCATCCGGAAGGCTCGCCATAACACAACACATTATGCGTACGAAGAGACCATGGTGTGCACGTGCGTCAAACACTGGCTTACGTTTGTCATATCATCATGAGCCACGCGAGGTTGCACGTGCCATCACGTTGCTTTGTAGCTCCACATTGCCTCGTACAAAATGATCATGTTTCTCCTCCTCAACGTCCGCCGCCTCATCCCGCCTCATCCTCTTCCCCCCAACTCCCCCATGTCTTCCTCATCTTCGTTGACGTCCTCGTCGTCGTCGTTAGCCTCCTCCTCCTCCTCCTCCTCGGCTTTATGCTCATCCTCCACTTCCTGCCGTGCTTCGTCGCCCCCCTCCTCATCCTCAAGTCGTCCGTCTCTTCCCCTCCACCTCGTCCGCCTCCTCTCTCCCCTGTCCTCCTCGGCGTCATCGCCCTCTCCGTCCTCCTACTCTCGTAATCCTTCCTCGCCGTCGTCGTCTTCGTTCATCTCCTTCCTCTGGGCAGTCCTGGGTGCCTCTTGGGCCGTCTGGGGGCCCTCTCGGGCCGGCGTGAGGCCCTCTTGGGGACCTCATGGGCCGTCTTGGGGCTCGATTGGGGTGCCTCTTGGGCCGTCTTGGACGCTGCGAAGATCAAAACACGAATGTGCTAGTAATGTGCTTTCCTACGGGAATAAAGCGGTTCTTGCCTCCTCGGACCCTCTCGGGGGTCCTCTTGGAGCCGATTCGAGGCGACCTGGGGGCCTCTTGGGCCGCATTGACGCCATCTGGGACGGCGCCAGAGATCGGCGCAGCACTTGCCCGCTGGATTCCTTCTGCGGGATGTCAGGACCTCTTAGCGTGCCGCACCAACGCTGCGCCAGAAGAGAGGAGATCTGCCACGGCACGACCTCGCGCAGCCCACGTCAGAAACATGTTATCGCACGTCAGGAACGCTGTGGGCGGCACCTCCTGGCCGCAGCGTGCACGACGTGAGTTGCTCTCAGACTTGA
>CAUYUJ010001592.1:290000-315000 GCA_963575745.1 Prorocentrum cordatum | reverse complement strand
TTGCCGCTCCATTTTGGAGCCACCGGGGCCCCCTAGGCCTCGGGAGGGGTTCTCTGGAGGCCGTGTGGGGGCCTCCTTGGAAATCCTGGGGGCACCTTGGGCCAAGAGCACTTCTGGCAACAATCGAATCGTCGTCCTCCCCCAAAGACCTCCCAAATGAGGTCCGAGTAGACGGGGTCGGAGGATCGCGCCGCATCGCCGCTGCCTCGGCGATGCATCGGCGATGCTTTGGCGGTGCATCGGCGATACATCGGCGACGTCAGCGGTGCATCGGCGACGCCAGCTGAGAGAAAATCGGGTTCCGTATCGAGCCGCATCGCCGATGCATCGCCGATACGGCGAGATCCTCCGACCCCTCTACTCCGACCCCACCTAGAAGGCCTAGACCAGCGTCGTGCTCATGATGTCTCGTCGTCCGCATAGTGCACTTCTCACCAGTCGAATCCGAGGCCCAGCCCCAGCCCTCAAGAATTCAGATCTTGGCCCATTGAGGTTCAGGCCGCTACGCGTGATGCTCTTCCAGGGCCAGGCGGCGGAGGGTCGACGTGGGCTTCCCCTCAATGAGATGTTAGCTAGCGTGGACCCCAACCAATGTGATTCTAGCAATCAATACGGTCCAATCTGGATTGTACAGTCTATTTGGCTCCAACAAAAGTTCCCTTGGAAACTCACAACAACAAGTATATGTGCGCACGCCAATCGGCGAGATGAGTTGTCGCGCGCGCGCGCGTTGAGCGCTCGCGCGCGCGAGATCCCAAGACGCCCCCACGGCTGCAACATGGTTCCAGGAGCGCATGGTTCCAGGGCCGACCCGAAGACGACCAAACAATGGAGCCGCGAATGACGCCGAGATGGCCCGATGGCAACAAGATGGATTTGCGCGCGCCCAGGGCGGCCCCAGAATGGACACGCGACGGCTGCGCGATCCAAGCATGACCGAAATATGATCTCAAAATGACCTCAATACGACCTTGACACGCCAAGAATGCTACAACTGCGGGGCCCAAACTTACTTCGAGCCGATCCTGTCATGGCGGGATCTGCGATCGACCCGGGATATATATTTGTTTACACCATTTTAACTGGGTGGGATTTAAACCTGGCGGAATAAAAATTACGATGTGGAAAAAGGTAGTACGTTAGGCGGGATCCCGCCCGGCCCACGGCAGAAGACTGCATTGCCAGGTTTCTACGGTGGGGAGGGGAGCTCGGACGGGGCGCCATTCACTCCCGCTGTCTTCCGCAAGCGTTCTGACGGCCTTCCGCCGTCTTCCGCCTCGTTATATTTCCGTCGGCTTCCGCGAGCGAGCCATGTGACGAACATCCAAAGGAACTTTCATTGGGCCGACGCGTCCATTTTGACACTCCGCGCGACAGGGATGGCACTTCAGTTCGGCGGTAGAACAAGTCGGTCGCATGGCCAACGGCCAACGCGCGTCAGAGGCCCGAGTGCGCACCCATCCTATGGTAAACAACCTTGCGCACTTTCTTCGCTTCGTGCGTTTTCAGCTACCTCCTGAGTCTGACCGCCCAGGCAGTCCTGGCTACGGAAATGCGAGGTCTCGGCCAGGCTGTGCCGATTTTTACATTCCGCGCGACAGGGATGGCACTTCAGTTCGGCGGTGGGACAAGTTGGTCGCATGGCCAACGGTCAACGCGCGTCAGATGCCCGAGTGAGCACCCTTCCTCTGGTGGACACCCTTGCGCATGTTCTGAATCTGCGCTTTCTGCGTCTTCAGCAGCATCTTGAGTCTGACCGCCCAGGCAGTCTTGGCCACGGAGATGCGAGGGCTCGGACAGGCATGGCTCCAACAGAAGTTCCCTTGGAAACTCGCAACACGAAGTATATGTGCGCACGCCCGTCGGCGAGATGAGTTGTCGCGCGCGCGCGCCCTGAGCGCTCGCGCGCGCGTGGTCCCAAGACGCCCCCACGGCTGCAACGTGATTCCAGGAGGGCCTGAGGCCAATGGCGATAACGCCCAGCCGCCCCTGGGATGACGCCACCCCAACGCGATCCCGCCATGGATTCTGGACCGTCTCAGGCCGGCCAAGAGACGACTAAACAATGGAGCCGCGAGAGAAGCCGAGATGGCCCGATGGGAAGATGGATCCGCGCGCGCCCAGGGCGGCCCCATAATGGACACGCGACGGCTGCGCGATCCAAGCGTGGTCGGGATATGATCTCAAGATGACCTGAAGACGACCTTGACACGACAAGAATGCTACAACTCCCGGGCCTAAACTTACTTCGAGCCTATCCTAGCATGGCGGGGTCTGCGAACGACCCCGGATATTTGTTTACCAATTTTTACTGGGTGGGATTTTAGCCTGGCTGAACTAAAATTACAATATAAAAGGGTAGTAAGTCAGGCGGTATCCCGCCCGGCCCGCGGCAGAAGACTGCATTGCTAGGCTTCTACAGGGAGGAGGGGGGCTCGGACGGAGCGCCATTCACTCCCGCTGTCTTCCGCAAGCTTTCTGACGGCCTTCCGCCGTCTCGTTTTATCCCTGAGATGATCCATCCTCCCTACCTCGTTTCTCATTCCCGACCTCCTGCTGCTGCTGTGATTCGGCCTCGCCCTTCTCATCCGCGTCCCAGTCTTCTTGCGCGCCATCTTTCTTACGATCTTCTGTAGTGCGCCACTCGCCACTACATATGGTCGGCTCATTCGTCAGGAGATGCGTTCCACATGGATGTTCCAGCAAGGAATATGTTCCACATAGATGTTCCACTCAATACGTCGTATTTTTCAAAATGTATTCCCGTTTGCTCCCGTCGTTCAGAGCGAACGGTACTCTCGTACCCGCGCGGGTCTAGTTCTTGGATCCAGATCAATCCTCGTCGTTGTCAACCGCTCCTTTCCCCTGCTCCGCCTTCCCCTGGTCCTCCTGCTCCGTCTCCTGCTGTTGCTGCTGCTGCTCCTCCTCCTCCTCTTCCTCCTCCTCTTCCTGCTCGTTTCCCACTCTCCTCTTCCTCCTGGCCCGTCGGCCGATGAAGAGAAAGTGAGCGCAATGGGAAGCGACGGGCTCAAATGATTAGGATGTCTGATGTGGCGTGAGCGCACCTACCTTGTCCCCCTCCCTGCTGCCTCTCTCCCTGCCCCCCTTCCTCTCCGTCCGACCGTCCGTCCTCCATCTTTGGGGATCTCACCGCCTGGCACGAACATGCGCGGGCAAGAGGGGGTAGGGGAGACGTAAGACTCAGGTACGGGAGACTCGGGTTGGCCCGACGGGGCCATCATGAAAATGACGAGGCCCAACCTGAAATTTGACGCGAACCCCCGCTGCAAACATCACACGAACACCGGACCGTCAAAATCCCAGACGCGCTCCTCGAAAAAATGTGGCAAACCCGAGATCCGGCTTACTCGAGCCTTCCGTTTCCCCGAGAAGGGGGGGGGGTAGGGGGAGGGGGGTGGGCAACCGGCGCTGCGGCTCGACGGGCGAGCGGCAGAGGGATGCAGCGGGCGCTCGCTCCTGCCGCACTCCCTCCCCCATCTGCCCGTGCCCGCCCGCCCCCCCCCCTTGCCGGAAGGCGCCCGCGGAAGGCCTGGGGCAGCAGGGGAGCGAGGCCCCGAACACAAGACACGAGGAGACTCTTCAAGGCCAGGGCTGATCATTATCCTCGTGCCGGCTAGAGGGGGAGAGGAGGGAGTGGCAAGGAGAAGCAGCTGCGAAATCAGCCACACGCAAGGGTGACCCTAGGACAGGATGACCTGTGGTGTGCGGCTTGCCTATCGGTGCGCGCGATGCGACAGAGCGGCCTGCGTGCCTGGGCTGGGCTTGGCGAAGCCAGTCTCACATGTTCACGGTCGAGAAGGTTTTCTGAGCGTGTCGCGGCGGCGGCCCTGGCGACACGGTGCGCCGTGCGAGCGGACAGCTTGTCGCTCCGCTCTCCGCGGGGCGGGGTGGGAGGCACGGAAGGGCTCGAGACGTCGACGCTGGGGTTCGGGAGGTGGAGACGTAACGTGTCGCACCGAAGCGTGGTGGGCCAGGACCGGCGGAGCGGCACTCCAAGCCCAAATTCCAGACCGCATCATGGATGTCAACGTGTCGCAACAAAAATCTCCCGTCGGCGTCTCCGTGGAATGAACCGGGGCCAGGGCCCCCCTCTGGCACGTGCGGGGACTTTGGCGCGGGGTTGCTGAAAGTGCTGGCGCGGTACAAACAAAGTTCCAGCATGCCGATTCCTTCCGCGACATGTTCAACTCCTGCTCCAATTCGGGCGGTTCATGTGCCCCTTGTGACCCATGAAGGGCCGCATTATTGAGCCAGGTACGGCGTGCACCAACTGTTCATGCTCGACATTGGAGATCCCAAACGCCTGCTGGGTCAAGGACCGCCACTCGGAGGGTCGTCTGAAGGCGAAAAGGCAACCCTTTGTTTCCTCACCCCTCCTGAGATGGTGGATCCTCGTTTTGAGCCCGCAGCGCCGCGCGGCGTCCACTCCTCCCTCCCGCTAGCCCCCTCCCGCTCTCTTTCCTCCATCAATTCGGCGCGCCACTACATGGATTGTGTACGATGGCGAGCTCCAACTACAAGTTCAGTCTGGGGCGCCCGCATGCAGTTCCTGTGTCCACCCCTTGTACGGTTCTTGTCCCATAGGGAGTACCACCTACAATTCCAGTGAGGGCGCCCGCATGCGGTCTCCTCCTCCCATCTCGGCACACCTCTGAGACGGATCGTGCCTCCCAGCAGTTCAAGCCAGCCCGCATGCAATTCCTCCGCCCGCTTCGGCACACTCCTCACACAGGCTGTGCACCACCGGGAGCTTTTCACGTATACTTCCAGTGAGGGCGCATGTCTTCTGCCCCCCGCTGATTTCGCACACCCCTCACATGCAACGTGCCCGATACGGAGTTCCACATACAGGTCCCGTGCGGGCGCGCCCGCAGGCTACCCCCACGCCACTTCTGGCTGACCCCTCGCACGGATCGTGCCCCATGGGGAGCTCCACCCGCGACTCTGGCGGGCGTCCTCGCACGCGTGCCCCCGCCCGCCTCGGCACACCCCTCGCGCGGGGCTGGAGGGTCAAAGAATGGCAAAAACACAAACTTTTGATGGCCGCGCGGATCTCCTGGATCTGCGCTGGACCCCCCTCCCGAATTGCGTCAGGAGCGGCGCCGGAGGCGCCGCCAGGGGGCCCCAAAGTTTATGTGTCGCCGCGCCATGTGGTCTGAATGCGTTCACATCGACGAAGCTGGCACCGCGGCAAGCCACACTGCAAACCTTGCGTCCGAGGCGGACTCAGCCCTGGTGGCCGCGGCGCCCGCCCCAAGACGAATGGCCGCGCGTCGGGACAGACGTCGCGGCGATATCTTGATGCCGTTTTTTGGCGGCGCACGGAAGGGAGTAAGTAGGGAGAGGGGGGACGGCTTCTTAGAAGGAGGCTACTTCTTAGAAGGCGCTGGCCCTACATCTACAGACAAGGCCCGCGCCTTCTAAGAAGCAGGGGTGCTTCTAAGACGCCTTCTCCCCTCCCCCTACCCCCCCTACCCCCCTCCCTCTCCCCCCCCTCCTCCCCCCCCCTCTGAGAAGCCTTCCCCGCTCGAAGATCGGGCCCCATAGGGAGCTCCGCGCGCTCTGCGCGCCCTGCGCGCCTGCTCCGCAGCCTCCCGACCCTCATTGCCCCGCCCCCTTCCTATACCTCGGCGGCGAGCCCCCGGGGGGGTAAGGGAGAAGGGGCGATGGAGCGATATCAAAAAAAAAGCGGGGGGGGGGGGGGGCAACAGGAGGAGCCCCCACCCCCCCTCCAACACCGTGCACGAGCAAGGGGGGGGGGGGAGGGCGAAAGGGGGAGCCCCCCCCCTCCCACCTCCCAGAAGGGGCGAAAGGGGGCGAATGGGCGGACCCTCTCAGAGGGCACGGAAGGTCACCGGTCTTCCTGAGAGGTTTTCGAAGCCGTGCCTTGCCCGCAGGCGTAGAACACCTCGCCGCAGGCCTTCGGAGAAGCCCCGCCGCCTGGTGAGAGGGTCTTCTCCTTCGCGCTTCCCCCCCCCCCCGCCGCCGCCTTTTGAGAAGGCCTTCTCCTTCTCACTTCCCCGCCCCGCCGCCTTTTGAAAGGGCCTTCTCCTTCGCGCTTGCGCCCCTCGCTCGCCGCCGAAGTGAGGAGAGGGCCACGCCCTGCGCGACACACGCATCTGCGCAGGGCTGGGCCCTTCGCCGGGCAGTGCCTGCTCCGACCTGGGGACGTCCGGGTGTGGGCCGGGCGGCGTGTGGGAACCACCATCCCTAAGACGAAGCCAGGATATGAGGCGACGAAATATATACATATACACTGCGCCCTGGCCAGGCCCAGCCTGAACCCATCAGCGGTGTATACGCTACGCCCTCCTGGCGTGGCCAGGAGGGCGTATACACAGCGCATGGGTTCAGGATGGGCCTGGCCAGAGACTCTCAATGTATTCTCGGGCGGCTAAATCTATACATGTCCATTGCTCCCTGAGATCTGGCGGCTCTGGAGGATGTCTCGGGCGCGGCGACCTTCTCAGAGCGTTCCGGAACGCTCTGGGAGCATCCCGCAACGCTCTGGAACGGATGTATCCTCGTCCTGGCCCCGCCCGATCACCACCACCCTCGGATGGTTCTCGAAATTGTTCGCCTCCCCCCGCCTTCTGTTGTCGCGCAGAGCGACTGGGGACCGGAAAGCGGATTCCTTCGACCCTCCTGTCATCAGATTGAACAGCGATTGGCATTTTCCCATCTGCGAGGGACGCTCTGCCGAGTCTGCTGGTTGCTCCCAGTGCACAGCAATTGCAGTCGCACGGTGCAAGAATATGCTGTACCCCCTGGAGTGAAGTATCAACACTGCTGCGAGCGATGATGCAGGTGCCGACCAGCCCCACTCGAAGCTGATGAGCACGGGAAGAAAATCGTGAAACTTTAAGAACTCCAACAGAATGCCGACGTCATGTCCCTCTGCATCAACATGAAAGATGTCAGCGTCCGCAAACGTTGCATTTGCCTCACTCAGCAATCTTTCCGGAACGAGGCACCGCACGGGCACTCGCTCAGCGTATTCTTTTAGCCATGGCTCTGGGCTGTAGAAATACAACAAACTTCTCTGGAACTGGGCCTGGTCGAGCGAGGCTATCTCGTTCATTTGCTGGAACTGCAGCAACGTCAAATTAAAATCCTTCCTCAGCCTACGGGAAAAGCAGTGCAGCATGGCCGTCTTTCGGTGACCACCCGCTGGCTTGGACCAGATTGCCTGGATTAGGAAGGGGCTGCAGACACGTTTTCTGCACCGTCAATGCTGTCATGCGGACGCACGCGCGGGGCTTGTGGGGGCCGCGGGTGCGAGCCCTGCGATCGTGGAAACAATGCATGGGATCCCCCCCTGGATCGAGGCCGTCTTCCTAGCCATCGGGCGGTCCTCCAAGGGCACGCTGATGGGGGGGCACAGCTATCACCAAATGGCGAATTTGCCGAAATGTATCTCCATCACGATCTCTGGGTCTCTGGCCCTCCATGCGCTCTAGAACCAATCCCTGGAATCCTTGCATGGTTCTTCCGCAACTCACTCGCAGTTGCCATGCTGTTTCCCACGCTGTTGCTGTCGCCCGGTCCTGATCTCATCTCACGCCCGGCTATGATGCTCTTGAGGCCGATTTCAGCGGTCCGCATACGATCCTGGCCACAATCGTCACCTCCCCGCCCGGGGCGCGGCCAGGATGCGGGTGGGCCCCTCTGGGGCGAGGAGGATCGTGCGATTGTGGCCAGAACCGCCAGCGGAGCGCCATAGCTCCAGCCTCGAAAGCTTGACAGCTGGGCGCACGGTGAGAGACCCAGACATCCTCCGATCTGATTGCAGCCCGCTGCCCCAAGGAGGTCCCGACTCCTTCCCTGGGGGCACTTTTTCGGCCAGGAGCTGTCCCTGTTGGGATCCCAGGGGCCGATGACGGACCCAGAGGCCGGAAGCGAGGAAACACGTCGGGAATGCAATGCTCATGCTATCGGAGATCTGAGGACAGCACCGTGCCCGCACCACCTTCACCACACCGGCGTGCCCTGTGCGTCCCGCCCATGCCGGGGGTGCACGCTGCCGCTGCGAGCACCCTGCTCTCGCCGGCGCCCAGCTGCCGGCCGCGCCGCCGCAGGCCCGAAAGCATCGCCGCGTTCGGCTCCACGAGCACCGCCCGGAAGGCGCCGAAGAAGGGCCGCAGGTAGGGGCCGTATGCTGGGGACCAGGTGGCGGACGGCCAGGTTTAGGTCGGGCGTGTCCTCCTACAGGCGGACCTTGGACGAAAAGTCCCTCCCCCCAAAAAAGCCAAAACATGTTTGTTGCAAAATGTGTTAAGAATACACAAAATCGTCCCCAGACTATGTTTTGCATATTCCTCCTGTAGAGGGACATGCCCAACTCAAGGCCAGGTGGCCTCGATCAGGGCATGGCTTCTCCACCCGGCGGCGGGCCCAGGGGGGAAGCGAGAGGGGGCCCTGGCCCTCTCGGGAGGCGGCGTGGCCTCGTAGAAGTCCTCACGCCTTCTGAGAGTCCTGCTGTGGCTCCACGGAAGGCTCACAGGGCTTCTCAGCAGGGCGCCAGGGCTTCTGAGAAACCGCGCCGCCTTCTGAGAAGGCCTGCCGCCTCTCACTTCCTCCGCAGACGCGGGACACGCGCATGCACGGCTCGAAATCCTGTCCGGATCGGGGCCATCTGGACCCAGCCGGTCCCCGAGTATGCGTGGATCTCAGCGGCAAGGTTGTTCGTGCCAATGCTGATGATCAGGGGGCACAAAGAGCACCACTCCCCCGCGCCAGCACCTAGAGGAGTATTCTCCACCGCCGAATGCGGCCTCTGAACAAAAATGTTCTGGGATCTGACCTTCGCGCAGACGGGGCTACTTGAGCCCCATGATGCCAGAGGATTGATCTGGGCTGCGGTCGTCGACGTTTACAATTAAAGCTCCGATGCCGTCGTGTTCGGTTTGAAATCGGCTCAAGATGGGGGACCTTGACGCGCCACATCGATCTGTGATAGACCCTGGGCCCAAGACTGCCCCCAGGAAACCGAAGATTGCGACTCTGGGCAGCAAGCCCCCATGCTCCGACATTCCGATGTCGAAAACAGCCCAGTGTTTGTTCTAGTCCTCTAGTGGGTCTCGATAATAATTCTCCATTTGTGAGATCGAGACACACGTGTGGGGGCCAACCCTTGAAATATCGAGATCCACCTTGCGGGATATACCGTCCGATTGCGCCCTGGCCCTCGGACCTTGCGCTAGAACTCGGACGCAACTTTCTTTCACGGACAACATTTGAGAGAACTTTCGCTCCTTGGCCGCCAGCCCGGGTGCTCTCTGTGCCACCCCGAAATAAACAGCGGCACCTGCGCCGCCTGCAGCCGCCGCGCGAAGCGCAAGGCCACCGCGGCGCGCAGCTCCTCGCGCTGCGCCCCTGCCAACGCTGGAGCTGCGCGCACCCACTGCTGCAGCTCGCCCGGGTCAGGACGCGTCGGGGACCGCCCTGCGGCCCCGAACTGATGGCCCCGACACCGGAAATGCTTCGGCTGCGGCAGGTTCGCGTCGTGTGACAGCCCCGGCGTTGCCTGCTGACACCGCGTGGACTGTTCAACAGTGAAAGATCGGCGGCGTCTCGATCGCCAGATCATTCCACGTGGGCCGATTCTGGACAACTGGCGACATTCAACCTTGAACGCCCGCGTTGGGGTCGCCGCCGCGTCGACGACATGACACGAACCTGCCGTACAACTCGTCCGTAGCCGCGAGGCTCGAGCGTCCACAGCGCGGGGGGGGGCCTTTGGCGCACGTGCGCCTCGAGATCGATACCATCTGTGCGGAGCCGTTGGGTGGTCCCCGAGGAAAGTCGAACGCGCTGGCGTCTAGCTCGCCCACCGGGGGGAACGAGTCTGCGCCCTTTACAAGCTCGGCACTTCTCCCGCGCCGATGTCCTCCAGATCCCAGCCGAGGGGCCTGGGCCCTTGGGACATCTTGTGAGGGGCAACGACAGGGGGGGGGACTGGCATAGGGGGGACGTACCGACATGAAATCGGCGATATATCGCCGATAGATCGGCGATAGGCTACCGATAGTGAATCCGCACGTTCCTGGGCAGTTTGGGGTTATCGGGCACCTATCGGCGATCAATGGGCGATTGGGGGTCGATGCATCCCCCCTATGCCTATCCCCCCCCCATCGTTGCCCCTGATCTTGCCTACAGCCTACCAGGGGCGGCCATCCGGCGACCCTTTAAGGCAAAACGAGAAACAACAGACAAGCTTTCAGAGGTCCGCGCGGAGCTCCGAAACTGAAGTCTCTGCTAGTGCCGCTCTTCATGGTCTTCGTGGGCAAACCAGAAAATGGTACGGATACAGCTGCTCCCCAGACCTCTTCTGAGGTGCGTTTTGACGATAATTTCGATGCGAATCCAGCGGTGGCGACGAGGGCCTCTAAAGAGGCCCAGTAAGGCGAAGGCGACCGAAGGGTAGCGGTATGGGTACCTCCTCTGATCCGAGGTCCGTGCGGAGCTCCGAAAAGCAAGTCTCTGCTCATGCCGCTCTTCTTTCGGGGGCGTCCAAGAGGGGGGCGTTCAAGACGGGGGGCCTCCAAGAGGGGGGAACGCAAATTATGGCCGGCGGCATGTGCGCGGCCCAGCGGGAGCGGTGGCCCGGGACGCATTGAAACAACATGAGGTGCCATGACATCTGGGGAGATGTCATGGCCCCCGCCATGACATCCGCCCCTCCCTGGTCGTCACCCCCCCCTTCCGGGGATGGACACAACCCCCTTTAGTAAAACGTGGCTTAGTGAAAACGACCTCGGGCACAGACCTGTTGGGCGCAAGCCTGGAAAATGACGGCCGCGGCGCCCTCTCGCGAACCGAAAACGGACAATTCACTCATCAACGTGTCAGGGTGGGGGTTCTGTCCGCCCCCGCCGACTCGCGGCCGCCCCCGATCCCTGGGGCCCCCTGGTGCCCCGCTTCTCCGAGGCACGCCCTCCTAGGCTCTCTGGCCCCGACGGGGGCGGCCCGCGGAGCAGTCGTCCATCTACGGGTTTCCCATACTCCCGAATCATGGGAAACCCACAGGTTGCCGGACCCCCATAATTCCGAATTCTGGGAAGCCCGTAGATGGACGACTGCCTCCTGCGGCTGCAGCTGCAGCTGCAGCTGCAGCTGCGGCTGCGGCGGCGAGCGGGATCCAGGTTCCGAATTATGGGAAACCCAGAAAGGTCGCCAGAAACCCCTTAGGGAATCTGACGACCTATGGGTTTCCCATGGTTCGGCCTGCGAATTATGGGAACCCCATAGGTTGCCAGAATCCCATAGGGAATCTGGCGACCTATGGTCTTCCCATACTTCGGAATTCTGGGAAACCCGTAGATGGACGACTGCCCCCCTGCGGCTGCAGCTGCAGCTGCAGCTGCAGCTGCGGCTGCGGCTGCGGCGGCGAGCGGGATCCAGGTTTCAGAATTCCGGGCAGACCATAGGTCGTCAGAAACCCCGAGGTTGTGTCATAACTCGGCGGGGAGAAGGATGGGAAACCCATAGGTCGCAGCTGCGGTTGCGGCTGCAGCTGCGGTTGCGGCCGCGGCTGCGGCGGCGAGCGGGGTCCAGGTTCCGAATTATTATGGGACACCCATTGGTCGCCACAAACCGCCAGGTAATCTGGCGACCTATGGTTTCCCAGTATTCGGCCAACCCACATGCCGCCAGAATCCCCCAGGGAATCTGGCGACCGATGGGTTTCCCATAGTTCGGCTGGGGAACACATAGATCGCAGCTGCGGCTGCGGCTGCAGCTGCGGCTGCGGCTGCGGCGGCGAGCGGGATCCAAGTTCCGAATTATGGGAAGCCCATAGGTCGCCAGAACCCCCTTAGGGAATCTGGCAACTTATGGGTTTCCCATAATTCGGAATTATGGGAAGCCCGTAGACCCACGACTGCCTCCTGCGGCTAAGGCGGCGAGCGGGATCCAGGTTCCGAACTGTGGGAAACCCATAGGTCGCCAGAACCCCCTAGGGAATCTGGCGACCTATGGGCTTCCCATACTTTGGCTGGGAGCACTATTGACAACCCATGGGTCGCAGCTGCGGCTGCGGTTGCGGCTGCGTCGGCGAGCCGGATCAAGTTTTGAATCGTGGGGAACCCATGGTTGCCAGAAGCCCCTCGGTAATCTGGCGACCTGTGGGTTTCCCAGGATTCGGTTCGGAGAATTATGGGGAACCGATCGGTCGCCATAATCCCCTGGGGGATATGGCGACCTATGGGTTTCCCATAACGCAGCTGAAAGAATTATGGAAACCCATGGGTCGCCAGAATTCCCCAAAGAATCTGGCGATGTATGGGTTTCCCATAATCCGGCTGGGGGAATGACGGGAAACCCCATACTCTGGCTGGGAGAATTATGGGAAACCCATAGGTCGCAGCCGCGGCTGCTGCTGCGGCAGCGAGCGGGATCCAGGTTCCGAATTATGGGAAACACATAGGTCGCCAGAAACCACTACGGAATCTGGCGACCTATGGGTTTCACATAATTCGGCCTGCGAACCATGGGAAGCCCATACGTTGCCAGACCCCCTAGGGAATCGAACAACGTATGGGTTTCCATGAATTCAGAATTATGCGAAGCCCGTAGATGGACGACTGCCTCCTGCGGCTGCAGCTGCAGCAGCAGCTGCGGCTGCGACAGCTAAGGTTGCGGTTGCGGTTGCGTCGGCGAGCGGGATCACGGTTCCGAATTATGTGAAAACCATAAACCATAGGTCGCCATAAATCCATTGGGAATATGGCGACCTATGGGTTCCCAATGATTCAGCTGGGAGAATTATGGTGAACCCATCGGTCACCCGAATCCGCTAGGGAATCTGGCGATCTATGGGTTTCCGATAATTCGGCTGGGAGAATTCTGAGAATTCCATAGGTCGCAGCTGCGGCTGCGTCGGCGAGTGGGGCCCAGGATCAAAATTATGTGAAACCCATAGGTCGCCAAAAACCCCTAGAGAATAGACCGGCCCCATTGGTTTCCCATAATTCAGCTGGGGGAATTATGGTAAACCCGTAGATGGACGACTGCCCCCTGCGGCTGCAGCTGCAGCTGCGGCTGCGGCTGCGGCTGCGGCGGCGAGCGGGATCCAGGTTCCGAACAATGGGAAACCCATAGGTCGCCAGAAGCCCCTAAGGAAACTTGCGACGCATTGGGTTTCCCATAATTCGCGGCGGCGGGCGGGGTCAAAGTTCCGAATTATGGGAACCCCAATGAGGTCACCAGATTACCCGGGAGTTTCTGGCGACCTATAGGTTTCACATAATTCGCCCAGTCCAGCGGCCCCGTGAAATATCACAGAATTGCAGACGCCGCGCAATTATGTAACATTCGCATCCGAATTCGCTTGCGAAGTGGGGGCGGCGGGCAAATTCCAGGATCCGAATTATGGGAACACACATAAATCACCAGACTCCCCTAGGGCATCTGGCGACCTATGGGTTTCCCAGTTTCCCATACTTCGCGGCGGCGATGGGGTGTCCAGGTTAAGAATTAAGGGGAACCCATAGGTCGCCGGATTCCCTAAGGGGGTTCTGGCGACCGATGAATTTCGCATAATTCGCGGCGGTGAGCGGCATCCAGATTCAGAATTCCGGGGAACCCATGGGTTGCCAGAAACCCCACAAGGAATGTGGCGACCTATGGGTTTCACATAATTCTGAATCGTGGGCTACCCGCAGATGGACGACTGCCCCCTGCCGCTGCAGCTGCAGCTGCCGCTGCGGCTGCGGCTGCGGCGGCGAGCGGGATCCAGGTTCCGAAGCAGGGGAAAACACATAGGTCGCCAGAAACCCACAGGAAATCTGGCGACCTGTGAGCTTCCCACAATTCGGCTGGAAGAATTATGAGGAACCCATCGGTCGTTGCTGCAGCTGCAACTGCGGCTACGTCTGCGGCAGCGGCTGCTGCGGCAGCTGCGGCTGCGGCTGCGGCTGCGTCGGCGAGTGGGATCAAGGTTCGGAATTATGGGAGACCCATAGGTCGCCAGAAACCCTTAGGGAATCTGGCGACCTATGGGTTTCCCATAATCCGGCATGATGGGGAATCCGTAGGTGGACTGCTGCCCCCCGCGGATGCGGCTGCAGCGGCAGCCGCGGCTGCGGCTGCGGCGGCGAGCGGAATCCAGATTCTGAATTATGGGGAGCCCATGGGTCGCCAGAAGCCCCTCGGGAATCTGGCGACCTATGGGTTTTCCATAATTCGCGACGGCAGGCAGGGTCCAAATTACCAATTATGGTGGGCCCATCAGTCGCAAGAACCCCCTAGGGAATATGGCGACCTATGGGCCTCCCAGAATTCGCTCACGCCAGCGGCACCATGAAATTTCACAGATTTTGAAACGCCGCGCAATTACGGGGCACTCGCATCCGAATTCGCTCGCGAAATGTGGGCGGCGGGCGGACTCCAGGATCCGAGTTATGGTGGGAAACACAGTAGGTCGCCAGAAACCCGTAGGGAATCAGGCGACCTATGGGCTTCCCATAATTCGCGGCGGCGAGCGGTGTCCAGGTCAGAATTATGGGAAACCTATGGGTCGCAAGATTCCCTAAGGTTTTCTGGCGACCCATGGGTTTCCCATAATTCGCGGCGGCGAGCGGGATCCAGGTTCAGAATTATGGGGAGCACATAGGTTGCCAGAAACCCGTAGGGAATATGGCGACCTATGGGTTTTCCAGAATTCGGATTTATGGGCCACCCGTAGATGGACGGCTGTTCCCCGCGGCTGCGGCTGCGGCTGCGGCTGCGGCTGCGAGCGGGACCCAGGTTTCGAATGATGGGAAACCCACCGGTCGCCAGAAACCCATCGGGAATATGGTGGCCTCTTGGCTTCGCACAATTCGGCTGGGAGAATTATGGGAAACCCACAGGTCGCCAGAATCCATCAGGGAATATGGCGACCTATGGGTTCCCAAAAATTGGCTGTAAGAATTTGTGGAAGCCCATAGTTCGCATAAAGGCTGCGGCTGCGGCTGCAGCTGCAACTGCGGCTGCAGCGGCAGTTGTGGCTGCAGCTGCGGCTGCGAGCGGGGTCCAGGTTCCGAATTATGGGAAACCCATCGGTCGCCAGAACCCCCTTGGAAATCTGGCGACCTATGGGGTTACCATAACCCGGCTGGGAGAATTATGGGAAACCTTTAGGTTGCCAGAATCCCCTTCGGGAATCTGGCGACCTATGCGTTTCCCATAACTTGCACGGGAGAAGTATGGTACACCCATAGGTCGCAGCTGCGGCTGCGGCTGCAACTGCGGTTGCGGCTGCGCTGGCGAACGGGATCCAGGTTCAGACTTCTGGGAAACCCATAAATCGTGAGAAACCCTCGGGCATCTGGCGACCTACGGGTTTCCCATAATTCGGCTGAGAAAATTGTAGGAAACCCATAGGCTGCCAGAATCCCCTAAAGCATCTGGCGACCTATGGGTTTGCCAAAATCCGGCTGGGAAGATTATGGGAAACCCATCGGTCGCCAGAAACCCATCGGGAATAAGGCGACCTGTGGATTTCCAATAATTCAACTGGGAGGATGATGGGCAACCCTTAGGTCGCCTGAAACCCTGGGGAATATGGCGACCTATGGGTTTCCCATATTTCGGCCTACGAATTATGGGAAACCCACAGGTTGCCAGAAACCAATCGGGCATATGGCGACCGATGGATTTCCCAGAATCCGAAATTATGGGGAACCCGTACATGGACGACTGCCCCCTGCGGCTGCGGCTGCGGCGGCGAGCGGGATCCAGGTTCCGATTTATGGGAAACCTTTAGGTCGCCAGGAACCTTGAGGGAATCTGGCGACCTATGGGGTTCCCATAATTTGCGGCGGCAAGCGTGGTCTGGGTTCCGAACTATAGGAAACCCATGGGTCGCTCGAAACCAATACGGGCGTTGCCAGGGACGCTGCCGCGGCGGTCCTGGACGACGCCATGGCGGAGGCGGAAGAGCTCCAGCTGCGCCTGGGCCAAGCCGCGGAGCGCGTGGCCAAGTGCGCTGCCGCCCTGGACAGCGCGCAGGCGGCGTACACCAGCGCCGCGCAGGCCGTGGCGGGCACGGCGGCCCCAGCAGCGGCGCCTGGACGCGAGGATGAGGTGCCCAAGCTCAGCGTCACGGCGATCCTCGCTGGCAAGGCCGCGTGGGCGCTGGATGACGAGGGGCTCTTCGGCCTGGAGTCCCTGGAGGACTACGAGGTCGAAGAAAGCGACCGCCCGGAGGCCCAGAGGCGCCGCGAGGAGCTGCAGGCGCGGTCCGCGGCCACGGCGCAGGAGGAGTTCGGCCAGTCCAAGGCCGAGGCGGAGACGCTGGAGAAGGCGCGCCGCGAGCTGCGAGAGCGCCTCAAGTCCAAGAAAAGGCGCACCTCGGCCCCCCCGCAGCAGGAGGCGGCACCTGCAGCGGGGCAGCCAGCAGCTGAAGGAGCTGCAGCGCCTGTGGCCGCGGCTGCGGCCCCCGCTGCCGCGCCGGCTGCCGCCGCAGCTGCCGCTGGCGGCCAGCAGGAGGCCCCTGCCCAGGCCTCGCAAGCGGCTGCCCCTGCTGCCCCTGCCGCCCCTGCGGGGGCCACAGGCGCGGGGGCTGCGGCGGCGGATGTGCCGGAGGCGGGCCGCCAGCGCCTGGCTGCCGCCGCGGCCGCCAAGCCTGCAGCTGGCAAGGGGCACGCGCCTAAGGGCGGCCGCGGCGGCGCGGCCAAGGACGGCGGCGGCCCCAGCAAGGCTGCGTCGGTCCCCGTGGGCGACGACGAGGACCAATCGAGCCTTTGACACGGGCTCGGCTACGGCGGGCCAAGGCTCCGATGGTTTTGAGGCGGCCCTCGGGCGCGGCGCCCAGCGGCGCAGGCGCGCTCGTCGGGGGCGCCTGCGTGGACGGGGCGCAGTGCATGATCGTGGTCACATCCTGCGGGTTCTGGACTACATGTACTCGACTGGGGAGTACAAGTTCAAGGATGCTGACCTCGCGTGCGGTGCTGGCCCCGATTGCGAGTCGGGCGCCATCGACAGTTGGCCTGTGTCCACCTGGCGCTGCGAGGGCAGCGACTACTACGGCGACTGCTACGACGACGGCGACGTCTCCAGCTTCGGCGGCACCTGCGGGCCTGCCCGCCCCCATCTCTCGAGGCTCGCCCCCACGCGGAGCCACCCCCAATCTCGTCAACGGTGGTGGCCAACGAAGCGGGCACGGGCCATGAGCTTCGACCTCAGGGGCGACGCGTGGCACGACGGCCAGTTCTGCTCAACGTCGGGCACCGCCTCGACTGGTCCCTCTCGCTCGCGGCTTCCTCGGCCTGAGGCTCGGAAGGCACGCGGCGCCGGTGGCGGCCGAGCCGAGGGTCGATCCGCGAGAGGCGGCGGCCATAGCGGGCGCTCCGACAGGAACTCGCGAAGCCCCCGCCCAAAAGCGGCTCTCGCCGAGGCGAGGTCGTCGGTGCCGCGCGATGGGCTTGCCCTTCCACCTCGCGACCCTCGTCGGCCAGAGGTTCGCGATGCACGGGGCGCTACGTGCTGGGGCGGCGCTGGTGGCGCAGCTGGGGAGCGGCCCTGCTGCGCGCGGGCCCCCAGCCACGGCGTGCACGACCACTGTGACGGGCGCGTATCAAGCGGATCGCCTCCTGGTGCGACATGGTGCCCTACGGCGAGGTCCGCTCGTCGTCAGCCTCGCCATGGACTGGTTCCTCCACCCCGCGCTGCTCCACAACCAAAGGCACGCGATGTTCCTGGCGCTGTTGGCGTGCTCGGCGCTGGCGCTGGCTGGTTGGCTGGAGCGCGGCGCGGCCCCGCGGCTCGCGGGCCCCCCGCCGCGGCGTGCGCGACGACTGCGACGGCTACGCGCCAGATGGACCCTCTTGTGCGCCGCGGAGCTCCTCGACGAGGTCGGCTTGCCGTCGGCGCCGCCCTGGACTGGATCCTCGGCCAGAGGCTGGGGGAGCTCGCGGCGCCGGCGGCGGCCGAGCCGGGGGTCGATCCGCGAGGGGCGGGGCCATAGCGGGCGCCCCGACAGGAACTCGCGAAGCCCCCGCCCCAAAGCGGCTCTCGCCGAGGCGAAGTCGTCGGAGCCGTGCGACGAGGTTTCCGCACCACCTCGGGACCTCCTTCGGCCAGGGGCTCGCGATGCACATGGCGCTGCATGCTGGGGCGGCGCTGGCCGCGCGGCAGGGGGGCGGCCCTGCGGCGCGCGGGCCCGCCGCCACGACGTGTGCGACGACTTCGACGGGCACGGACCAAGTGGATCATCCTCTGGGGCGTCGCGGAGCTCTTCGGCGAGGTCTGATCGACGTCGGCCCCCCCCCCCCCCTCCCCCCCTGGATTGGTTCCTCCACCTCGCGCTGCTCCTCGGCCAGGGGCGCCTGCTGCTCCTGGCGCTGGCGGCGGGCGCGGCGCTGGCCATGGGCGGGGGCTGGGGCCCGGCCCTGCGGCGCGCGGGCCCCCTGCCAAGAGGCGCTCGGGCTGGGCGGCCACGGCGCCGGCGGCGCGGCCGCTTCGGATGCTGGGGCCGGGGCGCAGCCCCGCGGCGCGCGGGCCCCCCAGGGTGCCCGAGGGCCCCGCCCGAGGCGCGCCGAGCGGCGCCAGGGCGCCAGCATGGAGGTCATGACCACGTGACACACGGGTCCTCTTGCCTCACGCAGCTGGAGGAGGACTACACCGACAGCTCCGTCCAGGTAATCCTCCGCCAGGAGCACCACCTGAAGGAGGAGCACCAGCTTGCTGCGGCTGTTCGCGCTGCTCGCCGCGTGGGCTGGACCGCTGACCTCATCCCTGCGGTGGCCACAGCGAAAGGCGGCACCTCGGCTGGCGTGGGCATCCTGGTCCGCCCTTGGGTGCACCTCCAGCGGGTCGATTTGCTGACGACCGCATCGCGATCGGCTGCCGCCCGCCTCGGCTTCTGGATGACGTCCGCGGGTGGCCGCGAGGGTGCGCTGCTGGCGTCCGCGTACCTCCACGCCAGTCAGGACCTCAACGACCTCAACCTGGACATGCTGACCAACTTGGGCTCGGTGGTGCGGGCCATGCGACGGCCCTTCGTCGTGGGGGCTGACAGGAACATAACGCTCACCGTGCTGGAGGAGGCGCAGCTGCTGCCGCCCACTGGGGCGAAACTGGCATGCTCCAGCCACGCCACCTGCGTCGCGGTCACTTCAGCGCGGGAGATGGACTTCTTCTGCGTCGACCAGCTCGCAGAGGTCCAGGCCGTGCGACGGTGCGACCGCTGCGCGGTCCGCACCCACAGGGCGGCGGCGCTCCGCTTGGCCATGCCCCCCCCTGGCGCCACGGTCCCCCGCCTGCGCCGCCCGAAACCCTTCCCTGCCAAGAGGCTGATCGGGCCGCAGCTGCCCCCTCCAGGATGGCAGGACGTGATTGCTGACCTGCGGACGGCCACGGCGGCGGCTGGCTCGGATGCAGCCTGCGGGCGCGACCTGGACCGATACGAGGATGAGCTGGCCCAGCACTTCGGCTTGGCAGAGGGCCGCGAGGCGGGCCGCTACCGCGGCAGAAGCGAAGGAGCGCGCCTGGACAGGGTGCAGCTCCACCGCCAGCGGCAGCAATGGTCACCCGCGGCGAAGGCGGCCCCCGCTGAGCAGCACTGGAGTCGGCTTGCCCAGCGTGTGCGCGAGCGGCGGGTCCTCCGACAGACAGGCAGCCACCGGCACGCCAGGCGCATCCAGGTGAAGCTGCTCCGCTTCGTGCCACCCGTGGCAGGCGCGGACCCGACGCCCTGGCAGTCGCGGCGTCGCCTGGTCCGCAGGCTGGACTTCCTGGAGCAGCCCGGAGTGGGCGCGCTCCAGGAGGACCTCCAGCGGGCGACGGGCGCCGCTGAGGGCCGCTCGGCACACTGCCGCTACAAGGCCTGGCTGGACAGGTCTCGCGAGGCCACCGTCGGAGACGGCATGCGGAAGGGCTTCCGCTGGATCCGTGAGACGGCGCCATGGGCGGCAGGCCGCTGGCAGCCTTCCGCGGGCATCCAGTCGGCGCAGCTGGTGGCAGAGGCGGCGGCGCGCCCGCGGCGCGCGCTGCGGGGCGAAGGTGGAGGGCGTGCTGCGGTCACCTGGCCCCTGGACTTGGGCGACCTCCCTCGACTGCCATCGTCGAGGAGCTGCGCCAGGTCGGGCACTCCTTGGGCTGCGACGCTTTCCACCCGCGGCGCGTGGCCGTGCTATGCGACGAGGGGCTCGAGGCCTGCATCGATTTCTGGCGTCGCATGCTGGGGCTGGGGCACGTGCCGAAGGCCCTGGTGGCGATGCGGATGGTCCTGACCAAGCCCGAGGGCGGGGTTCGCACCATCGGGCTGGTTCCAGGAGCCCCACGGCCCCTCACTCGGTAGACGAGGAACACCGCTGGCTCCAGCTGGGCCTCGCCCCACCGTCGGGGCTACATCTACGGCGCGGCAGGTCTGAGCTGCGAGACCTGCGCGCGGACCCAGGCCGCCACGGCGGAGGTGGCGACCCACCGCGGCCAGGCAGCCTGCGCCGTGCTCATGGACCTGTCGAAGGCCTGCGAGCACATTCCCTGGGCGTTGCTGGCCAAGCGGGCTGAGGCGTTCGGCTTCAACCTACACCTGCTGCGCTTCCTGCTCCAGATGTACTCGATGCCGCAAGTCGTCTGCTACCAAGGGGTGGCCGCCGAAGCTTGCGCGCCCCGGCGCGGCGTCGTGGCAGGGCGCAGCTTCGCGGACCTGTGCATGCGCATGTTCTTGCTGCCGAGGCTGGACGCGATCGCGGAGCTGGGCACGGCGCAGGTCGGCAACGTCGTCGACGACATCCAGCTGGCCCAGAACGGCGACAAGGGCGCGGTTCTGGCCAACTCGGCCGAGCGCAGCCGCGAGGTCCAGAGGCGCTGCGCGGCGCTCCGAGGCAGGGGCCGCAGGTCTGCGAGGAACCTGGGCGTGGACTACGGCTGCGGGCGGCGGCCTGGCGCGGCCGCGCGGAGCACGCGCGTGGCCACCGTGATCAGGCGCTCGGCCCGCATCCGCGTGCTGCGCGCCGCTAGAAGCAACGCGCAACAACTCGTCTCTCTCGGTCTCACGCCCGCTGGTACCTGGGGGGGCGGGGTGACGGGGAGGGCGTGGAGTGGGATCGAGCCGATGCGCCGAGCTGCGCATGCCGCCCTATTCGTTCGGACTGCTCGTCGCTCCCTCACCCTTGACCTCCACCTCGCTCCCTCGGCGCCGAGGTCGGTCGACCCTGCGTACGCTTGCACTGTGAGCCCGATGCACTTGCTCGCCCAGGCTGTCTGGGAGTCATGGCTGCCTCGGGAATGGATTGCCAGAGTTTTGTTTGCCTCCGAGGCCACCCTGGCTCGGTCCACCGGTGTACAAAGTGAGTGGGCCCATGTGCGCGGCCCGATTTCTGCGGCCCTGGCTAGCTGTAGCCGCATCGGCTGGAAGCTGGGCCCAGGGGTTTGCACGTTAGGGACCAGCGAGGGCTTCAAGGTTGATCTCACCGCGTCTTGCCCGAGATCTGTCTTGCACCTCGCGCGTTTGAGCACCGAGGACTGGCTGCTGGATCGAGCCCAGCAGAGTTCCGAGTACATGTCTGGTCTCCCCGCCCGCCCATGCCTGGCCCCCCTTCCGCCGCCGATTGGACGGCTCGGCACCAGGCGACTCTGCGTGCGATAGTCTCGAATGTTATTAGGGATCAGGCCCGCAAGTTTCGCCACGGCCTCTCGTGCAGTCGCACGTGCCCGTTGTGTAGCGTCGAATCCTGCCCAGGGACCTTCGAGGCCTGGGTGACAGGCCCGTGCTCAGCGATGTGGGCCTGTGTTCGCGAGTATGACCTTCCCCCCCCCCTGCGGCAGGACCTCGGGGAGCACTCGACCTGGGCCCTCTGGAGGCATGCCCTGGTCCCCGATCCTCGCCCCTCGGTTCCTAGCCCTGCGTCCTCCCTCCTCGCCCAGTGGCTCAAGCGGCCTTGCTCTGGTAGCATCGAAAGTGAAGCCTTCGGTGACGGCTCCTGCACCATGCCTGTACAGGGAGACCCCCGACTCAGTAGAGCGGGCTGGTCGGTAGTCCAGGTAGACGGGCAAGGATGCCTGACTGCCTCCCTGTGCGGCCCGCTCCCAGGGCCACACCAGGCGTCGGAACGCACGTGGCCTCGGGGCCCTGTTGCTTCCACTCGGACTGCGCCTGGGTGGTTTCCAGTTTCGAGCGCGGACGCGCCGAGACTACTGGAACCCAGCGCGAGGCAGCCGACCTCTGGACTCGCATCTGGGATCGAGTGGAGGACCTAGGGGGCGACGTCACAATTGTGAAGGTCAAGGGCAACGCTCGACGCTGTCACGGCAGTGCTGTCGAGCGTGGCCTGATCAAGCGCTGGGGGAACCACTACGCCGACCTCGGCGCTCGGTGCGTCCCTCCACCCCACGGACAGTGTCGCGGTGGAATGGGCCAGGCGTACTTTCCACCTGGTGACTCTCGTCGCCAAGTTTTTGGCTCGGGTGCTGCGCTCAGCGGGCCCCGGCCAACAGGATGCGCCGCGGCACGGCCACCTGCGACGTGCACGGCGCAGGGGGACAGTCCCCACGCTGACGGCAGACGTGGTGCTGCCCGCTGGCACGCACGAGCCTGTGCCGTGCGGCAGGTGATTCCGCTGCTGTTGCTGTTTCCGCGTCGCCAAGACGCAAGATGGCTACACGCCTGCGGCGTGTAGCCCAGGCGGTGGCCACCGCGTGTGGTGCGTGGGCCCTTTCCCTTTCTGCGCGGAGTGCGGAGCCCACTCGAGCGAGAAGGCTTAGCTCCTCGCGCAGCCTTGCCTTGGGGTGGTGCCCCCGCAGACGCGGCCCCGCCTGGGTCGCCTGTGGGAGGGCAAACAACCGCGCACTGGTCTACCCCTGCCCTTGGCCAGCGGCCATGCTAGGCCTCGGTCGTTCGCGGCGGACTTCGTCCTCGACAGCCTGGTCGGAGACCTGGTTGTCGTGGACGAGGTTGCGGACGGTTTGTAGGCCCCTGGCTGCGCCTGCTGGCACTCCCCACTGGGGAGGTGCTCGGGCCCTTTTCCCCTCGGTCGGGCTCGGGCTCACGCCCGGGCCGCCTAGCTGTGCTTGCACGCTTGGCGCCGCGCCTGATGAAAAACTCCTCCTCCTCCTCCTCCTCCTCCTCCTCCCTCCTCTCCTCCTCTCCTCTCCTCCTCCTCCTCCTCCTCCTCCTCCTCCTCCTCCTCCCCCTCCTCCCCCCGCCCTCCCACGATTTCTAGGGGGGGTGGGGGTTCACTCCGCTCGGGACCTCCCGAACGGAAGGACCCCCCCCCTTAGAGATCTTGGGGGGTAGGGGTAATGGATTGCATGTGGCCACCGATCGGAACGACCGACGATCAAGGAACGGGCCCGCGGCCTCAGGGAACGTCGCGCGGGCGAGGGCGAGAGCACCGAGAGGCTGGGGCCTCGGCACCCGCGCGGCGCGACACTGCAGCATCGAGCCAACGCTCAGCTGGAGTGGTGCTCCTCGGCGTGTGGAGGTCCCGCGGTCAGCTGAGCGATGATCAAAAACGGGTCTTACGCGAGATGACATAGCCACCTTGCGCGGCGGCTTACGCGGGCCGCCAGCGCGGCACGCTACGCTGGGAGCGAGGGCGCTTCTGCGCAACCTTGCGCGAGCAGCTTACGCGCCAACGTCGGCGCAAACGACCGTGTTTTTCTGCGTCGCTCAGGTGGCGACATCCGAACCCTACCTGTCCCCACCAACCATGTATTCTACTGAATCGATGGGTGGCAGGGGTTCGAATAGGAGGTTGCCTTCAGAATTGACTGACTCCAGAGTTCATGCTCCGTAGAGTCTACACAAGTACGTAGGATGATCTGTAGATCTACGGAACATGTTGCGTTTCTAGTATTGCTTCAAACAGCTACGTACGTAGTCGATTCTCCTGAATCAATGCTGTAGTCGACTCTCCCGAATCGAAGGGAGGCGGGCGGTAGGCTTCGGACTTCGCCGCGTGCTCGACGAACTCCGAGCCCTACCCCGCCGCCCATCGAGCTGCCCGAATCGCGGATCGGGGAGGGCAGGGCTCGGACCTCGCCGCCGAGGGGGGCACCTCGCGCCCCACGAGCACGGCGCGTGCGCCCTGCACGCGAGGCTCGGCCGCTCCCACCCGCCGCGCCCGGGCGCGACTGCTGGCAGGCACCCCGCGCCCGCCAAGATGCCCAGCGCTCTGCAGCACATGGGCGCCCGCGCCGCGGGCAGGGACCGCGGATGGAGATCCGACGTTACCAACAACAAATTACAGCATCGCGACAAATCACGACGGCAGCCCTGGCCCCCGTCTTTCTGCATCCTTTCTCGAGCTGCATCGGTCTGTGAGAGTCCCGAGGCCCGAAACGGGGTGAAAACGCCCGGTATGAAAACATTGCAACGCCAGGATCTCAGGGCCCTGCCCCCCGGGAAAGGGGCCAGGGACCCCTGGGGCCCGGGGAGAGGCCGTCCAAGTGAGCGACGAAGTGAAAACGTGTCCTCTGCGACATGACACAGCGACCCCACGCCGCGACTTGCGCGGGCCGCCGGCGAGGCACGCTGCACTGGAGACGGGGGCGCTCACGCGCGAGCTTGCGCGCCTATGTCGGCGCAGACGACCCCGTGCTGCTGCGTCGCGCAAAGTGGGGCCGAGGCAGGTGGGGTCGGAGGATCGGCCCACATCGCCGACGCGTCAACGATACATCGGCGACGTCGGGATGAGGAACAAGTCTGGCTCCAAATCGCGCCGCATCGCCGGTGCATCGGCGGTGCGGGTCGGTCCTCCGACCCCACCTGCTCTGGCCCAGTCTTCGGTGGTTAATGGAGATGCAGGTGCCCCTGGCCCAAGGTGCCGCCAGCTTTTCGCTCCATTTGAAGGCCCCTGGGGCCCTCTGGGCCTCCCGAGGGGTTCTCTGGAGGCAATGGGGGCCTCCTCGGAAATCCTGGGGGCACCTCTGGCCAGGGGCATTTCTGGCAACACCCGACAGCTGGGCGGCCTGAGGCAGCCACCGTGGCAGGACCTCAGTGCTGCTCCGAATCGGCCTGGGCGGCCGCCGTCGAGTGGGCACAAGCGGC
>CAUYUJ010001592.1:0-282500 GCA_963575745.1 Prorocentrum cordatum | reverse complement strand
GTCCAAAAACGTTTAAGATGGGAACCGACAGTACACAAAACAGTTCAGGATGGCTGGTATGGCCTCCACGGTGCCTCGAAGTTCCAAATCCTCGCCAAGAGGAAGAAGACGAAGAGAAAACTGCGGAGAAAGATGAAGGGAAAGAGGAGGGCACGGATGAGGAGGATGGGGACGGGGGGAGGCACGAGGGAGACGGAAGAGGAGGAAAGATGGGGACGCCAGCGACGACGCCGACGACGACGACGACGACGACGGCGGCTGCCCCTTTTCGTGCTGCGCGCTGCCCGACGCGTGATGCCGCCGCGCCCGCATGGCTGTCCGCGGCGGCGCCTCCGGCATCGGCGGGAAGAGGAGGACAGGGGAGGAAAGACGAGGAGAGGGAGGAGAAGAGGGATGAGGACCAGAAAAAAGGCGAGGGAGAGGAGGGCAACAGTGATGAGGAGAGAGGGGAGGAAGAGGGGGAGGACGAGGATAATGGGTAACACAAAAAGGTAAATAAACTGGCCAGGTCTGACGGTCATCGGGCCGCGCCCATTCCCACCCTCCCTCGCGCAACATAAGAATCAGTGGTGCAAGTGGAGCGCGTGTTCTAGCGGAAGGAAGGCAAGGAAGGCGATCGCGCGCGGCCCCGCCTCGCACGACACGGCAAGAAAGGGGGGAGACACGCGGTCCGCGCACGGGCGAAGCGCACCTGCGCGGCGCTGCTGGGCGCGGCGAAAAATAGACGACAGAAAATCCACCCCGATAACAACCACCCCGACACGCGAAGCCGTTTCGTAAACGCGCCCATATAAGGAATCAAACAGGGCAGGGCTGTTTAGTAAACGCCCAGAGCCGTTTGGTAAACGCCAATTGTCCGGTCCGGGTGGTTGTTCCTCTCTTGGAAAAAACATGCGACGCGCTGAATCAACGCTGCTACTTTCGCGCGGTCGCTACGTCGCTGACGTTCTCACGATCTCCGGCGACCGAAAACACGTGCTGTGCCCGCGCGGGGCAACATCTCCAGGCGAAATCTGCGTGGGGCCCCGCGGCTTGGGCGAGGCCGACACGTCGCCCGCTCGCACACCGCCCGCCCCCAAGGACATGGCAATGCAAAGCTATGCGCGCGCCGAAGCTGGAACGCGACTTTCAGACGAGTCCTGCGCGACGCTCGGGCGAGAACGACATGCCCACCCACTCGCGCAACGACTCATTGGCGACCCAAACATGTGCGCCACGCTGGGCCACTTCCAGGCGGACTCTGCAAGGGGCTTGGGCGAGGGTGACAAGTCGCCCCCCTCGCCAGTTGCCCGCTCTACGCGACATGGCGAGCGGAAAATGTGCGACGCGCCGAAGCGCGGGCGCTTTTCTTTGGAACGACATCTGCGCGGCGCCAAAGCAGCAAGCACCTTCCGCCCGAGCGCGCGACGACGAAGTGGCGCGACGACGAAGTGGCGAACGAAGAATGGGCGCCGCGCCGACGCGGTAGCCCATCTCGCAGGAACAGTTAGCGCAGACGCCTGCCCCGGCTTGTCCTGGTCCAGTGGGCGAAGGGCCCAAACTTCCCGCCGCTCGCGACCATTTGGCGCCCGCCGTTCCTGTGGGATGAGCGAGGGGCGCGGAGCTTGCGATGACCGCCATGGGCGACGCGGGGCGCCCCCTCCATGCTCCCGCGAAAACCGGGGGCGCGCAAACATGGATTAGCGATCCAAATCCATGGATTGGGGGAGGTGCCCCCCCCCAAAATGCGGCAGGTGCCGCCTCGTTCGGCAGCGGGAATCCACGATTTCCCATGGAAACGGAACCCGTCGCTAATCCGCGCCCCACTTGATCCACGTTAGCGATCGCCGGACAAAAAGCCTCCGCTGCCATCGGCGGGGCGGCTCAGGGCCAGAAATCCCATGAAGGCCGCGGGCGGTCATGCGCAGCCCGTGCCGGGCGCCGCGCTGGGCCCGATCCGGGAGTGAGCTCAAGCAGGGGCCCCTGGGACCCGCGCGCCGGGCAGCGCGGGGCACCGCCCGCAGCGGCCGCCGCCGCCCCCGACCCCGCCCCGGTCGCAGAAGGAGGCGGGCGCCAGCGGGGCGACCGTCGATCGGTCGGCGGCGGGCGTCTCGGGCGGCCTCCACCTCCGCGGCGCCGCCGCGCCAAGCACGACGCCGCGCCGCTCGACGCGGGGGCCCGCCCGCAGGCGCCACTCGTTTCCGCCCGCGCGCAACGGTCAAAAAGAGGCGCGACCCGGGCGCGCGCGGGCTGGTGAACATCCACGTCGATGAATGCGCAACCGCCGCCGCGTCCAGGCCCCGCCGAAATCGGCGCGCCGCGACGCGCGACCGCCGCTGCTTCCGCGCCCCTTCGCCCGATCAGAATGCCATGGTCTGGCGCGCGGCTAGCCTGGACTCGTGACTCACAGCGGCCGCGGAACGGGGCGCGGATGAACGTCGCGACGCAGGGCGCCCCCTCGCGGAGATTGACAGCCCGCGCCGCCCCCAGCGGGGCAGGATCACTCGGGCCCCTCGTGGGCTTCGCAGCCAACGTCGCAAGATAATGGCAAAGTATCTGGCGCAATTGACAAACATGCTGCGACGAATGACTCGCAATTCCAATCGCTGCTTTGATATGGGGAGACGCCGGAACCTGAACTTGCGGCACCGCGCGCCAGGCCGCGTCTTGTCATGAAATTCAGACTCGTCGTCAGACGGGAGAGCAGCGCTGGCCTCCTCCGGTTCGCCCTGCGCGATGTCATCAGATGCCGACCGGCGAAATGCGCGCGCGCTGACGGCGGCTTCGGCTGACTGGACAGCCCCCCGCCGCCTCTCCTGCGGCGCCCGCGCTGGAGCAACTGGGCCTCCAGGCGGTCCATGCATTGCCGCCGCCGTTGGCCATCGCGACCTATCAAATGCGCGGGCGCAGTGGGGCGCTCAAGATTGCCCGCCGCCTGGCCGCGAACGGCGCCGCCGTCTCGCTCGCGGCGACGTCGTCTCGCGTCGCTCGCGCGCGCCGCGGGATTTGCGGCGCCCGCCGCGCGCGCGACGACGGGGATTTGCGTCGAGCTGCCGGGGGGGGGATCTTCTAGCCGCTGAGTGCAATCCGAAGAAACTGAAGGGGGGGCAGCGACGCGCCAGCTAGCGGCGCCTCGTCCGGCCGCGCCTCGTCGCGCCGATTGGCGCCGCCCCGCAGAAGAAAATGATGGCGGATGAGAAACATGCGCGACGCAGAGGCCGCCAAACCGCCTGGCGCCGCCGAAACTGGCTCGCGGAGCACGTCGGACTTGGCCCCCGCCAGAGACCTATCATGCAGGCGTTTCTTAGATCTGGGGAGTTCGACGCCCTAGTTAGCCCCGTCGGCGCTAGTCTGAGGGTTGCGCCGGGTCGCGGGCCACGCGGGGTTGGCTCGCGCGTTTCCCGCGCGCAGACCTGTCCAATTTGCGCATCAATGGCTCGCGAAGGCGAGTCTCTGCGCCCCCCATTCCTCGCGCTGAGTTAAGGCGCCGGGAATGGCGCGCCCAGGCCTGATCCACGCGAGTCGCGACGCTGCAAGAGAACGCCGAGGAAGTCTCGTCGCGCACTTTGTCCGCGGAGCCTCTGTCAAAATTGGCGCCTCGGCGCGCGGCCCAGCCGCGGGCTCGTCGCCGGGCGCTGCGCCTCGCTCTGCGACCTCCATCTCGGGCTGCTGCGCCTTCTCGGCCCCGCTCGCTGTCGCGGGCGCGGCAGCCGGCAGCGCAGCAGACCCTTCTTCATCTTCGACTCGTGGTCTCCTTGGGGCGGCGCCGACGGGGCCGGGGCGCCCGCGTCTGCGCCGCCAGCGTTGGCCTCCTGGGGCGACGCTGGCTTCGCGGGGTCATCTGCCTTGGCGACGCCCCTGTGGATGGCCCGCCCATTCCTGAAAAACATCTGCATGTCAGCGCCCGCGCGCGCGCCTTCTCCGCTTTCGGGAGCCATTCCCGCGCCTTGGACAGCCTGGAGGCGGGGCTGACTACATTTTGTCCAACTCCGCGTGGGCGGACTTCAGCTGCCGCTTCGCGCTGTCGTCGTACTCCAGGCCGTCAGCGTATTCGAACAGCTGGTCGTCCTGCGGCACCTCGAACAGCCGCTCTGGCCCCTCAACCTGCGACTGGCTGGCCGTGGAGCCGCCGACCCAGCCAGTTCGGGCGAAGGTCAGCACGGCGCCGCGCCTGGACAACTCCGCAGAGGCTACGGCCAAGGCGACCTGCTGATCCTTGCATGAATTCCGCCGTGACTGGCGCAGCCCGCAACCTCCGCGCGTTGCCCGCCGCCGAATCGTGCTTGCGGTTGCAGCCCCTCCAGGCGCTGTCCACCTATTGGAAAACTGCCACCGCCGACGGCGGCGGTGGCGGAGCCGTCTGCGCGAGCTTTTCGACTCGCCCTCTGCAGCTCCTCGTCCCTGGTCTTCCATGGCCCCGATCAGGTGCTTCGCGACTGGCTCGGGCTGGACACGCGGCGTCGGCGCTGGCGACGCGGAGCGGCCTCCACGTCCACTGCGACTTGTCACCACCAACTAACCACCCTCCCAATCCGTGAAAGAGAGCCGCTTGGGACTGCCGAAGAAGTTACTTGCGAGAGTCCGAACTTGCTTGCCGCACGTGCCAACGTTGCCCGCCAATATGCGTTTGCATTCGCACTTCGGATCGTACAGGCAGCAGCTCCAGAGACGGGCGGTAGATGGGGCCATAGTTCACGATTGAGCTCTGGCTTTAGTAAAATGACCTCCGAACCCTCCTTAAGCCTCAAGCGGGCGCCAAAATGAGCAGGCACAATCGTCGGTCAACGCAAACTGCTTGAGCGTAGGTGGCTTGAGAGGAGGAGGAGGAGGGGGAGGACGAGGAGGAGGAGGAGAAGGAGTACTAGCAGGAGCAGGAGCAGGAGGAGGAGGAAGAGGAGAAGTCCACGTAGTCAGGGGATGGGTCGTGCAGCAACGCTATGGCTGACCCAGCTGGGAGAAACGCTAAGCTTCCCACCGGTTTGTTAGGCTGCGGGCGCCTGGCTGCTTGGGCGCGGGACGAATCACCTGCGGCATTTCTCTCGCAGACTAACAGAGCATAATGCCTGGCTTGTACGGTAATTCTTTAATGGCCAAGCAAGTGGGGCTGGGCAACAAGCTCAACCCGAAGCTTATGGATAACATGGGAACTAATCGCTGAGAGTTCATGCGCTCGCCGGACGCGAGATTTCAGCTGCTGCATATTCGGCCTCCGAGCCGAGGCCGAGACGGACGATATGGTCGGAGGGGAGGTAAACACGACCAGGGAGGGCAAGGAGGTGGAGGAGATGTGGACACACACAATCCAATGTGATATTGCATCAGGGCGCTGCTCGTATCCAAATATGCACCCTACAGGCCATAATCTATGGGTTGTGTGAGTTGTTCTCCAGGCAACCGCCAGCGTCTTCAAATGAGCCCAGACTCGCATCGGTGGTGACGATTGTAAAAAGCGTGTTTAAAAGCCTCCCACCTGCTCCACATCTTCTCGATTCTCGGGGCAAGCGAGGGAGGGAGCCACGAGGAGAGACGACGGAGAAAGAGGAGGTGGAGGCGATCGGGGAAGAACCGAGCGGAAAGAGCCGAGGAGAAACGAGACTGGATGCCAGGGACGCGCGTGCGACGAGGCCTGGCGGGAGCGGTCGCTGAGGCCGTCGCAGCCACCGCCTCCATGTCCCGCTGTGGGACGATGTGGGCCCGCGGACGCGGCCGCACGCGAGATAGGAACTCTCCGCTCCACTCCCCCATCTGCTGAGGAGGAGGAGGAGGAGGAGGAGGAGGAGGAGGAGGAGGAGGAGGAGGAGGAGGGGGAGGGGAGCGCGAGCGGGAGGAGGAGGGGAGGCAAGAGGACAAGGAGGAGCAGCAACAATCATTATCAGATCCTCTTCCTTCTCAACCTCCTCCTGGTCTTCTCCTCCATTCCCCCTACTCCTCATCCCCCCTCCCCTTCATCCTCCCTCCCCCCTCGCCCTCCTCCTTCCACCTCCTTACAATTGCGCAAAAAGTTGAAAGTGGCAGAAAGTAACAATCGAATGCAACAATCGAAAACCTCCGATCGCTCCAAAACCAAACAAAAATCTTCCTCGTCCCGCCCTCCCTCTCTCCCTACACCTTGATTGCTTCCTCCGTCCCGCGTCCTCAAAAATGATGCCCATAATCTGTCCCTGGATGCGTTCCGACGAAAACCTCGAGGGGAATCGAGCCGCGGCCGCAAGGTGCACCAGAAAAACCCGACCCGCCTGAAAGCGTCTCCCCTGCCCCCCCCCTCCCCTCCCCATCCCAGGAGATCCCAGAGTCGAATCGATAAGTCGGACCGGCGATCAAAATGGAGCGGATCGGCAGAAATCGACGTCCAAGTCGGGAGAAATCTTACCGGCGGAAATCGACAGGCACATGAGGCCTCGACTGAGAAACTGGAATCCAAATTGGAATCCTAAATCGAATCGACAATTGAATCGAATCGAATCGAGAATCGAGAATCGAATCTGTCCTCCCCCTCATCCTCTCCCCCAGTCCATCTCCTCCGCGCCTCACGCTTCGGCGGGGGCATGCTGTCGGCCATGTCCTGCAGCAGCTGCAGGCTGCGGTCCCACTGCTGGCCCTCCTCGGCGGCGAAGGGGGAACAGCGGGAAGGGGGGGGGGAAGGGGGGGGGATGCACGGAGGAGAGACGAAGATTCGCTGGTCCCAGGGACGGGGCACGCGGCCTTGCAGCGTGTTTTTCTGGCCAGTCAGGCGGCGCGCGCTATCCGCCCCCGCCCGCGGCCAGGCTCTGGGGGGGCATTGTCGGCTGCGCTGGCCCCCCAGGGCCAGCGCGCCCACAAGCGACCGCTCCTGCACGCAGGCGCACCCGCGCCTACGAATTGGCATGCCCCTAGCGAGGGCGCGCGAGGCCGGTGCATGGGGATGTGTCAGGGTGGGGAAGGTTGCGCGGAGGAAGGGGGGAAAGAGGGGGGGGAAGGTTGCGCGAAGGAGGCGGGGCGGGAGGAGGAGGAGGAAGAGGAGGAGGAGGAGGAAGAGGAGGAGGAGGAGGAGGAAGAAGAGGAGAAGGAGGAGGAGGAGGAGTTAAAGAAGCCTGAGAAGGAAGAGGAGGAGAAGGAAAAGGAGAAGGACGAGGACGAGGAGGAGGAGGAGGAGGAGGAGGAGGAGGAGGACGGGGAGGAGGAGGGGGAGGAGGAGGGAGAGGAGGAATAGGAGGAAGAGGACTAGGTGGAGGAGGAAAACAAGGACAATGACACTGGGATGAATGTCGGTTCTGTTAGAACTTATGAGTTTTAAAAGGAATTGCTAAGGTGGTGACTGTGTGCACACACCCCATTTGTAAGCCAACAGCATGCTGATATACCTACTTGGTTTGTTTATCATAGTTCGTTAAAAAATCCGCCTGGAGTTCAATAAACCAACATACGCTACATACTAGGCTTAGCGGCTGCTAAGTATGATATACGTTCAGCAGCGCGTTTCTTCCCTGAATGTGATGACATATTTATATTAGGATAGCATAGCTGGTTATCGTATGTGAGCTTGAAACGATGTTAGCGGGGCGTTTCATTTCGACCTGTGATCAACCCAAAAAACAAATGTGCTGATATTTCTTGAAACAGAATATGCATTTTCGTGTTTAACATGTAGCTCCCGACGCATTACAACCTGGAGAACCAACTGGGCAACGAACGCAAACAAACGAGACTTGTCAATTCGAGCTCGGACAAACCAAGATTTCACCATCCATCCGCCGGCCAGTATAATTGCCATCCGTCTAAGCTAAAAGCTCGGGATGACCGCGCGCATCACATCACAGGGCCCGCTCGGTGGATCCAAGACCAACCTGCTTTGCACATGCAAACATCAAATCTAATGGATAAGCGTGAAGGGTGTGCGAGCCATGAGGTACTTGATGGGCCTGGAACGCTTTACTTGCGATGAAAATTGTGGTCCTTGTGGTTGCGGTTGCCCTCCGTCGTTTGTATAGCCGTTCCGGCTCCATGCATCATAGCTGTACGTTTCGAACTTCTCACTTTCGCGCGCCGTACACCGCGGGCACGATGGCCCAACTCACCGAAGCTTTCAAAAAAAGGAGTTCCAGAAGATGTTGGGTTTGAAAAAAGTAAGAGCGAACGATCATTTGGACGAACTTATACAGTGCCTCCGTGATCACAAGTTGGCGTACACAGTGAACAACATCCCTCCACCAGTTTCATCGCTCATATGGTGAATCGAAAGGGGGCTTCTGCTGAGCCCGCATAATGTGCACCGCAATGCTGCTAGGATTCGCGCTTGCGGAACTGACGTGCGCCAGCTACCAAATGCTCCGCGCATCGAGCTGGGGGTCAGCTCCCCCCCCCCCGCAGGCAGCACATCGCTAAGAATAAGCAGCTGGTGGATCGAGCCCAAGGGCTTCTAGCGCCTGCGAATGGGTCAGAGCGCTACGCGACAGCCGGGCGCGAGCACGCCACGGCCTTTTGCAAGCAGGCAGGGGTCCAGGGCAAGACGTCGCAAAAATCATTGCAATGCCATGGCTCAGATTTGATCGGCGCGCGGAAGTTGTTCCAACAAGCACGATGCAAAGTCACGATTGAGAAAGGCTGGGCGTGAGAGGCGGTCCGAGTTGTGATTGGCGAGCTGCGCCCAAGCTTTGCAGTTGTCGCCCAGAGGGCTTTGAACACGCAGAACCATATCGGCGCTGAGGTCGGGGGGCTCGAGACCTGCATGACCTTGGCGGCGAGCGCCAATGACCCAGGGATGCGCGAGTTCGAGGGCTGGAAAGATTTGGCCATCAAGAACGTAGTTTCGCTCAACGCGCCGAGCGCTAAGTACAGCAATACGTTGCTTGAGTTCGTCGAGCATTTCGGCGGCGGCGGCGGCGGCCCTCTGGTGGCGTTCATGGGCTCGGTTGCGAAGCAGTTTGGCTGCAACGTTGCGCTCGGGCAAACATTTTGGGGAGCTTGCGCGCGCAATTCTCGCATCAAAGACCAGCATGCATCCTTTGATTCGGGTGGCGATCGCCATTGCAAGCCTCACGGGTGACATGGCTGAGGACGGCGTGGCGCGCTTGCTGGTGAGAGCTGACGCCGCGCAGGTCGCAGGCAAGCCTGAGATGGCTGGAGCAGCTATTGCTAAACGCATCCTTGGCGAACCCATGGCAATCGCAAAAGGGCTCGACGGTGTCGAGGCGGCCTTGAAGCTGTTTGGGCAGCTATTCCTCAGGGTTGCACCGAGGCCCGCGGGGGAGGAGACGGTGGGTCGGGAGGGCAAAGAGCACGAGTGAGGCGACATGTGCAAATAATTCTTGGACAGCCTCAGCTGCCCTAAGGGTCAGACCGTCACGTTCGACGAGTGGGCTAAGTATGAGGTCTCGGGCGGTGCCGCAGCAACTGCCAAAACGAAGCCGGAGGCTGCAGCCAGCGCGGCGACGCTGAGTGACCATAAGGGCCCGACGTGGATTGCCAAGAAGGCTGGGTACTCGGTCGGGTGCTTCGTAGCCCAGAAGGACGTTGCAGCCCAAAGGCTTTACGCGGTCTTCAACGTCGGCCAGGCTGTCAAGCTTCACGAAGCTGCCAACCGCGACTCGGACCGAGAGCCACGCATTGCTGAGATTGCAGTGGCCGGTCTCATGGAGCAGTGGTCGATCTCGAAGGCTGAGCCGCCAAAGCAGATGGAGGGTGGTCAGCATCGCCCACAGCAGCTGTGCATCGACAAGCAGAAAGCTGCGTTGTACCGAGCTCTTCTCGAGCTAGATGCCAAGCACATGGGCAAGCATAAGTTTGTCTTATGGCGGATGCCAGATGAGTCTCGGGCCGCGAGCGAAAGCAAGCAGGGTCAGCTTACGTTGGTCCCAGTGGCACCACGTACCAACATAAATTCGAAAAACACTGGGTCGGGCAGATCGCTTGGCGATTACGCGGTTGACAGCGACACCACGCTTCAATTCGTTGTGTTGCCTGTGGGGAAACCGCAAGACAACGGCACCACCAAGTTCGATGAAGACACATTTGTGGCTGCGCACTGGTTGGCCGAGTCAACCGACGATAAGTCGCAAACCAACATGGCTGCGAGCCATGTGTCCCGCAGTGGCTTCATGTTGCCAGTGCTGACCAACACTGTCGACGTCGGGCCCAACGTAAAGCTCCAGATGTTCGTCAGGCCCAAGGCTACGGCAGTGCGAATCCACGAGCAGTGCCCCAAGAAGCAGACGAGGTCGTGAGCATCATTCAGCATGCGCGGATGCTACACGTCAGGCGTGTGCGCGCGTGCGTTTTGCATCGCGCGCGTGTCATTATCTCGAGATCTACAGCTTAGACCATCGCAGCACTCTGCAGTGCTGTAGTCCATGTGCTGCCGCGCAGTAGAGAGGGTGTAGACGGTGTGGGGGTGGGGCGGGGTGGGGCGGGGTGGGGTGGGGGGTGTGGGGTGCGCGCGCGCGCGTGTGTGTGTGTGTGTGTGTGTGTGTGTGTGTGTGTGTGTGTGTGTGTGTTTGTGTGTGTGTGTGTGTGTGTGTGTGTGTGTGTGTGTGGTGTGTGTGTGTGTGGTGTGTGTGTGTGTGTGTGTGTGTGTGTGTGTGTGTGTGTGTGTGTGTGCGTGTGTGTGTGTGTGTTGTGCGGTGGTGTGTGCGTGTGCGTGGGTGGGGGGTGGGGGGGGGGGGGGGCGTGTATATGGGGAGAGTTCTTCAGGAGGAGATGAGACGAGGATGAGGGCGGAGGCCGCGCCGTCGCCCCGTCGTCCAGCACGAAGCTTCGATGTCGGACATCTTTCTGCGCCAGCGGGCACGCAGATCAGCCGTGCGCTTGGCAGGCAGTTGCCCCTGTGAGCAACCGTGCATGCACCGCCAGAATAACACTTTGGGCCCGCCCCCCCCCCCCCCCCCCCCCCCATGCCATCCACGATCCCATGTCACTTCGGAGCTTCAGAAGGCATAGCGACCACGTAGGGCGATGAGGGGGGCGGGGCGTGGGCTGGGGGGGGGGGCGAGATGCAGCGGGGGGTCAATGCCATTGCATTTCCTCATCTGCTAGGCCGCAGCGGAGCGCGCCTCAAAGGTTTCATATGAGGGGCTCAGCCTATGGCCCGCCGCCGCGTCCGCCCTCTGCGTTCCCCCATGCCCGCGCGCTCTGCCCGTGGCACTCATTGATCACGTCTCCACGTGCGCCGCCGCCGCCGCCGCCCCCCCCCCCCCCACCCCCCCCCCCCCCCACGCCACCACCGCAGCAATTTAGCACGGAACTGAACGAGGACGCACGTTATAGGGGCAGGGGGGGAGGGCTGGGGGGTGAGAAGGATGAGATAGAGACAGAGAGAGAGAGAGAGAGAGAGAGAGAGAGAGAGAGATAGATAGAGACAGAGGGAGAGAGAGAGAAAAAAAGAGAGAGAGAGAGAGAGAGAAAAGAGAGAGAGAGAGAGAGAGAGAAGGAGAGAGAGAGAGAGAGAGAGAGAGAGAGAAAGAGAGAGAGAGAGAGCGAGACCGACCGGGAGAAAGAGAGTATAGGGTGGATGCTCGGTTCAATGAGATCGTCGTAAACATATGGGAGCAGATTGTGATGCGAAGATAACCGGCAGTGCGACGATGGCGCGAATGACATCATGGGCGCCGAAGACGATTAACATGTGCGACGGGGGGCATCATATTTGCTACAGGCCATGCGAGCGGCCCTCTTGGGTCGCCCTCCGCCGTCCAGGGGTCATCCCGATCGACGCTCTGCTATGCCGTGCTATGCTTATGCATGCCTTTGTGGCCCTTGCGGGCCTGCCCGTGGCCGTTCAAGGAATTCCCCAGCCGGCGGTGCGCCGCGCCATGCAATGCCGATGAGCGCCAGTGCCAGTATTGATTTATGTGATGTCGTTTCGTTTCGGCTTTGCCGTGGTCTATCTCGCTCATCCCATGACCCCCCCCCTCGCCTCGCCCCCCCCCCCCTTCCCCCCCCGTATGGCGCCGTCCACTTCGCGTCGCGCTTCTACGAAGCAATCGCGCGTCAGCCGTTTGGCTCAGGTGAGCGCCTAGCGTCACGACTCGCTGTTAGCAGCATGCAGAAAGCTACGCTTGAACTTTCTCGCACGGTCAAGCCGGATGGTATAAAACCAGTTCGGCTGATTTTCAAGCCAAACGATGCGGCTACAGTAGGTGGCGATACGTTTGTCCGAATCTCACCAGCGCAGTATACATTGAACAGCCTTGTAGCTTATCAGAATGGTCGAGCCCCATCGGGACTGTAGCAACAGGCAGTTGCCCTGAGCAGAGGACTGAAAGCGTTGCTAGCCCAGCGGAATGAACAGCAGTCGGTCGGGCCGAAGCAGGAGCATACTCAGCATGTGAGCAACTTGTTCAAAAACGCCACCGAAGCAAACAAAACTGTCATGTCCCACGCCCAGAAGGCTGACCTCAGGCGGGAACCTGGCGTCACGCGCATGGGCGTGGTAGTTAACGAGATTGTTGTTCAAGTTGAGCTTCCGAGGCGAATTTATGCATGTGATGACCTCTTCGTAGCGTATAAGCCTGAGGCTTTGGCTGCGGTGGTTCACATCATGAGGACAATGGGGTTCGATGGGCCGCAGAAGCGGGAGCGACTGCCTGATCTGCCCAAGGGGGTCCACAAGAGGAGCAGCTTCGCACCTGCCAAGTTTGAGAAACAGGATGGTTCGAACGGCTACAAGAAATGCAAAACCATTGAGAATGCTGTCCAGATCCTAGCTACCGATCACTCCGCCCAGCACGCCGATGACATCACGTACGAAGGTGTTTCCCCGAGTGAGCTCCCCGACGCCGGCGCGCCTGCAAACTCGGAGAGAGGCCGTGGCTGACATAGTTGCAAGTACAGACTAAGCCGAATGGCTGAGAGCACCCGCATGACTGGGGCCTGCGGGCTTCGCAGTTGCGAAATGAGAAAAAAGATTCCATTGCTTGCCAAACCGAGTGGCTGCATTGATGCGTTTCCGTTCGGGGTTGGGGGTCGAGGAATGCCATTGTAGCATGGCCTGTTTTGGCTCAACGTGCAATACTTCAGCAGCACTTCAGCATTGCTTCAGCGGCACTGCAGCAGTACTTCAGCAGTGCTTCAGCAGTGCTTCAGCAGTACTTCGCGGCGCCGAAAGCGGTGGCCGCCAATCAGGCAGCGGAGACCGCTCGCCTGAAGCAGAGGATCGTGGACCTGAACAAGGACAAGGATGCGCTGAAAGAGAAGAGCGACGAGCTGGAAAGGTTCGTCACGGTCATGGCCAACCAGGGCGAGGCCAACGCGCGCGTGAAGCGCATCTTCGCCAATGTGCGGAAGTTGCGGGTCCTCCGCACGAGCACGGGGGTGCAGCGCAAGCCCGCCAGGCTGGGGAGGCTCCAGCGCCTTTCGGAGCTTCCCGCCGCCCTGGGAGCCGCGGACGCCGCCGACGACAACGACGGCGAGGCGACGACCACGTCCTCGGGTTCTGCGGGGCCGTCGTAGGGGCCATCGCCAGCTGGCAGCGGGCTGGGATCGCCGCTTTGGGCTGCGATCGCCGTCGCGGGCAGTGATCGCCGCGGCGGACATCTTCGAGAGCGGATGCCGCCAATGAAGATGCCCACAGCGGCCCATGAATATGCCCGCAACGGCCCACGTAGACGCCGACACTGGCGATCACAGTCCACGGTGCATTAGCTTCAATAGCTCGCGCGAGCTCCATGAGCTCACATGAGTTTCAATATAGTTCATATGAGCTTCAATTGGGGTGTCATTCGCATGTTCTGTGCGCGTGCATGGAATTCTATAACTGATGTGAACGATGAGCTCGTGGTTTGAAAAAGGTTACCTTCCTTTGTTCCCCCATGTGCCGATCTTGACCCAGTTGCGGTGGGGGAGGAGGGGGGGGGGGTCGGGAGGGGGAGGGTGAGTTGTGCGACGCCTCCGACGACGTGCTATGCCATGCCATGCGCGCGGCCCAAACTTCTGACTCATATAGCTATGCTATGCGCGCAGACCGATGCAGCGCGGTGCCATGCAATGCGATGGCCTACTTTAAACAAATTAAATAAGTCCAGACCCGCCCACCCCCCCCCCAAAAAAAAAAAAAAAACATCCCTCAATTTCAGAATGGCCTCAACCGTCGAACAGTTTCACTTCGTCGATGTCGTCGTTCTCCTCACCCCCCCCTCGTCTTTCTCCTGGCTCCGCGGCCTCTCTCGCTCATCTAATGGGGTGGCCCCCCACCTCGCCCACCCTCCATATGGCGCCCCCTACGTCGCGATTCAGAATATATAGCAAAGCAGGTCACAACATGCATCCAACCAATACAAAGCAAACGTGTCAAGCATGATGGCATGCCGCGGGCCGAGGACTTGGGCATGCCCCAGCGCCCACTAGAATCTCGAGTGCACCCGATGTTGCCCTATAGTTTCATGTGAACTAGTTGGGGGTGGACGTGTCTCAAGGGGGCCTCGGAGGTCAGAACGCCGCGCCGAAGACAGGTCCTCATTGGCCCCGAGGTTCGCCAATCGAGAAATGACCCGCGGACCTCCTCCGCACATCCCCCACCTCCTCCTCCGCGCCAGCCGTTTTGGCTGGGGGCTCCGCGAGGGCCCCGCTTCCAGGGCGCGCGGGCCCTGCAGGGCGCGCGGGCCTCGCTTCCAGCGCGCGCGGGCATCGCCTCCAGGGCGCGCTGGCCTCGCCCTCGGGGCGCGCGGATGGAACTCTCCCGCGGCAGGGGCCTGGTCAACGAGCGCAAGACCGGGCGTGGGCCAGTGCAGCCTGAAGAGCCTGCGCCGACGCGGCTGCGGTTGACGCCATCGGGCGCCGCCGACCCCGACATCGCTGCCCTGGCCGCGATCGCGGAGGAGGCTGGCAAGGCAGTGTGCAACCCGTTTCGCCATGCGACGCTCGCTGCGCAGGTGGGCGCCTACGAGAACAACGCGTTCCTCCGGAAGACCGAGGAAGACACGCTGCGCGCGGCGCAGCAGGCGGTGGGGCTGCACTTCAACGCGGGGCTCGAGGTGTCGGGCGGCTGGCTCTAGAAGACGGCCGCGAAGGTCGACGTCGGCGGCGAGCAGCAGAGCGTCTACTTTTTCAGGGCGGACGACGGCTGCCATGCGGCCGCCCCGCTGTGGGCGACGAAGCGGCATCGGCAGTCCGTCCAGGAGGAGAACGGCGCGGTCACCCTGTGCTGTTCGGCGGCGAGCGGTGGCGTCTTCGAGGGCGCACCGATGCAGCCGCTGCGCTTCCCGCGGTGGTCGGCCAGCGAGGCGGACGGCATGGTCGCGGCGAGTGGCCAGCACGCAGTCGAGCAGGCGCCCCCGCGCAAGACCGCCGACTCGAGCTCGGCCAAAGGCGACGCCAGCTCCGCCAAGGGCGCCGACAGCAGCGGCGGCAAGGGCGGCGAAGCCGGCGGCGGCAAGGACGCTCCGAGCGGCAAGGGCGGCCACGGCGGCTGGACGCCGCCTTGCGCGATGCTGATTTCGCACTGCGAGAGCGCCGGCTACCAGGCATTCGAATCGCACGCCGCCGGGTGCAAGGCGAGCAGCGCCACGCTGCGCCAGCCCCTAGGTGCGTGGTATGACGATATGGCGGTTCAGCGTTTGGCTATAGAGACTTGGTAGTCAAATCGAGGTGTCTAGCGTTTGACTACCGAGATTTCGTTGTCAAACGTAAGACCGTCGCCGTCTGACTACCGAGACTTGGTAGTCAAACGCAGGGCCGCATCCGTTTGACTACCAAGTCTTGGCGGTCAAACGCAGGGCCGCCTCCGTTTGACCACCGAGACTTGGTAGTCAAACGCAGGGCCGCTGCGTTTGACTCCTAAGACCTGAGAGTCAAACGCTTTCGACGTCAGTGCTGCGCGAGCTCCGTTCGCCGTCGCGGGAGCCTGTCGGGTTATCTGGCGTGCCTTCAGAGACCGACCACGTGGCAATCGATGTTCGTCCGAAGGAGTGGCGTTCGAGCCACCGGCCTCCCAGGAGGCCTCCACCCAGGGGGGGGGCGAGAGAGGAGGGGGATGAACGCGATGAGGAGGGGGGTGCGAGTGGGGGGGAGGGGGGCGCTCACGAGGATTGACATGCCCCTCTGTCGGCCCAATCGGCCCCCCCCCGATCGGACCTCCCCACCCAATCAGGCGGTCCCTGGAGGTGCCCCCCCAGCCCAAATGTTAATTCGTGGTGATCCGTGCGCTGCCTTTAAGCACCGAGCCACAGGGTGTTGTGCTGGTTGGTGAATTCCGCCCAGGGGCGATTTACTGTGAAAATGTGGTTGAACATTTGTTGGTTGTTGTTTTGAAATCTTCGGTCTGATTCAGATTGTTGCCATGGCTCGGCGCGGTATTTTCGAAAAGCATATCGCCCTGCGTGCTGGCGCCGTCTCGAGGCGCTTTCGCGCGCAGGGTCGCCCGGCGCATTCTCAAGCGTCAACGCCGCCCCTCAAGGCGCGAAGCGCTGTCTTCGGGCGCCCGGCGCCGCCTCGAGGCGTCGACGCCGTCTCAGGCGCGAGGGCCCGTCTTCTTCAGGCGTTTGCAGCGCCGTCGCGAGGCGCTGTCGGAGGCGCGAGGCGCCGTCTTCATGCGCCGTCGACCGCGGTCTGGCGTCTGCAGGCGGCGGCGCAGTCAGGCGCCGCCGACCGCGGTCATGAACGCGCGGCGTCGGCGTGCATTGCGCTGGCCGCGCCGCCAGGCAAACCGACCTCCTCCTCCTCCGTCCACCGCCTGCTTCCTTCACCTTCACCGCCAGAATGCCTTTGCTGAGTGAATCGATCGAACCCCCCCCGCCCCCCCCCCGCCCGCCCCCCGCGCCTCGGTCTCGGTCGACGTCAGGCCCTGGGGTGGCCAAGCTCGCCCGGCGATGGGGCGTGGTAGGAGAGGGGGTGGATGAAGGCCGAACGCCTCATTCGGCACGAGGGGTGGGATGGGCAGACAAGGCCATCCATGTCTGCGCACCCCTCCCCGTCGCCGATGAATTAGGTGAGGTCGGCGACCCATCCCCTCCTCCTCCTCCTCCTGCTCCTCCTCGCCCTCCTCCGCCTTCCCCGATGTCTTGCCCGCCTCCTCGTCCTCCTCCTCCTCATCATCCTCTCTGGCTTGCACCTTGTCTCTCGATGCTGCATGTCGTTCTTGTACCACGGTGCGATCTTGATCCAGTTGCGGAGGGTGGGGGAGATGATGAGGGACCCCCAATGGCCTCGGCTTCTAATCCACGGATCGGGAGGAGGAGGAGGTTTGCGATGCCTCCGACGCTGCGCTATGCCATGCCATGCGTGCGGCCCAAACCTCTGACTCAGATAGTTATGCAACGCGCGCGGCCCGATGCCATGCTATGTCATGCACTGTGCTGGCCTACTCTAAACAAAAACAAGAAGTCCAGACCCCCCCCCTCAGTCATAGCCGCGCGGCTCACGAGCTTGAAGGCTGCCCCCCTCGCGAGCCTGAGGGCTGACCACCCCCGCAGCTTGTTGGCCCACGTGCACCAGTCGCATGACAAGCTGCAGCTTCAGCCCGCCCGCGATGGAGATCACTTGCGTGAGCGGCTTCTTTTTTTTCGCGGGGCTCGCGGCGATATAAGCAGCAGCGCCAACCCCAACCCCCAGGAGAGCTTCGCCGACACTCTGATCAGCATGCTGAACAACAGTACATGCGCTGGGCCAGCCGAGGCCGCCCAGCTCGTCGACGCCTTGGGGGGTGGGCCGCACGGCGAAGAGCAGACCAAGCGGATCATGTCTATCGCCGACAGCAAGGTCGCGAAGGGCTGCGGCCCCGTCAAGCCCGAAGGCCCCGCGAACGAGGAATTGCTTAAGGAGTGGTGATCGTACTTAACGTCGTCGGACTGGGGGGCGATCAATGACCCCAAGGTTTCGCTGAACCGCAAGATATCGACATTGGTCGAACGCGGCGTGGCCGTTGGCTGCGTGTTGAGCCTAGTGAGCAGACGTGCTAGCGGGCCTTAGCAACGTTGCTTGCCACGCATTACGACGCCCCACCCGAGCTGAATACGGTGCACATAATGCCGGGGGGCTTGACACTGTCGTTCAAAGCAGAGAAAAAGGATTCAGGCTTTGCTCGCGTCATGGAATACCCAGCTTCGCCATCCGAGCCTCCACCCGCCATCCCCCAGGCCGCCTACCCGAAGAGCTCGGCTGCGCTCGCAACCGTGACGTCGCAGCGCCCGCAGCAGATGCGCGCGACGCATCGCGAGCAGGGCCGCTCGTTGCATCGCCGACCGGCCCGTTCGAGATGGGCTTGTTTTACGAGTGCCAGCAGAAACTGCCCGAGCGAAGCGAATGCGAAAGCCTTTGCTAAGAAGGAGGCTGCTGAAGCAGAGAAAGACACGGCACCTGCGGTCAAGGCCGAGGCGCCACCGCGGAAACGCCCAGCTGCAGCCGCTGCTACCGCCAAGCCTGACAAGGCCGCGAAGGTCGAGCCTGCCGAGGCGGCAAGGGGCGGGGGCAAGCCCACGGATGCCGACTTGAAGCCAACCCCGAAGTCTAAGATAATGGGTACAATGCCGTCATTGCCAGAGGATGGTTCGCACCCCCCCGCCTGTGGTCTACGCGCGCGGCATCATCTACGCGAGCGTCAAGGTCAAGCGCTTCCGCGCCCCCAGAAAGCGTGGCGATTTGACGCTTCGCGAACCACCGGCAGCCAGAACACCGCTTTGTCGGGATTGTTTGCGGGCGTCGGTGCGCCGATGACCCCCCGCGAAAGAAAAAAACTTGATTTCGCGAGCGATAACAACGGCGATGCGTTGGGCATCTTGGGTACGTCGGGTCACGCGTGCGTCCGCCCAGCCATGTTGCGACGTCGTTGTTGGTCTGTGTCGGGGTCCGCTAATGGGGTGCGACGGCATTTGGTAGCCCCCTGGCGCGGCCTCTCGGGACTTGTTTGGGACGTTGGTTGTCATCGCGTGGCCCGAGGACCGCGGCGTGAACTTCCTGGGCCGCCCGCGCAACGGCCCCCCCCCCCCCCTGCCTCTCCTCGCGCCCTCATCTACATCGCCCGCCCCCCCTACGCGCGAGAGAAGACTCCGAACGCCGCTCGGATCTAGAAACCGATAGTTGAAGGATGATGTTTGCACCGCAGCCGCGCCCAACTCCCCCCCCACCCCTACCCTCCAACCCTGGCGGCGCGTTCCACGTCGCCCCCTCGCTCGTCTTGGAATCGGGTCGCCGCTCGGCAATGATGGCCATGGGCGGGTGGGAAGGCTGGCGCGGGCAACGAGAGCGGCTCTCAGAGCGCGCCCAAAGCCGCGCGGCCGGTCGAGAGTTCTAAGGCACGGGGTGGGCCTAGGCCGACCGCTGAGGCGCGGGCTGCAGCAGCGAAGTCGATCGACGACGCTAATGTTGAGCGAGACGCGCGCGGCTCGGGCCCCACGCGGGCCGCGAGGGATACTGCCACCACACATGTCGGCCAACCTGGCCCTATAGATTGCGACGTTTCACGTGCGTTGACGCGGGGGGAGAGCCAGCTAGCATGCCCATCGCCTGCCCGTTCGCGTCGTTCGCGGCAGCTGTCGACGAGAGCGCAAACTTGCGGGCGTTCTTGAAGCGCCGACTGATGCTTCACATTGAACTTGATTTCGCATTCCAACGAGGCTACCCCAGGGGGCCCCTGATCACCAGCGAACATAATAACATTCCAATCTATAGGTTGGAGCTTCTCGGAATTCGGCGTGGGCGCCCTCAGTCGCGAAGAATGCTGGTTTGTGTTGATGACTGAGTTATCCTGTTCCGTTTCTTCCCTCCCTGCTGGGTTAAGCCAAGCGTTCGCTGAGGCTACCAGGTGCTTGTTCAAGCCTGATGGCTTTGATTTCCAAGACGGCGGCGTGGCTCTTGACGTAGACGGGGATCGCTTCAGGCCGCTCGCTAAAGTGGGCGCGGCGCTGCAAGGGGGCGGCGCTCGCGAAGCAGTCTGGCAAACAAGGGGCGGCGGCGCGTCCATGTTCTGCATGCCGCGTAAGAACATATTCGCGCATGATTCAATGGTGGTTGACGAGGGCGGTTCAGCCATGTTGCGTTGCAACCAAATGCATATCGATCAGCCCGTGGCGCCCGCAGACGATGAGCTTCGCGCGAACGCCAGATGCTTGGAGCGCGCGTCAGTGACACCGTCGAACGATGATTTCGCGCTGTTGCAGCAGGCGTTGGGCTTGACGTTTGCTTAGCGGGGCTTGTTGTTGGATAGAGCCTTAGACAGGCTGATCGGCCCGACAGAAGTGTTGATGCATGACTATATGCACGCGCTGCTCGCCGACGGTGTTGCGAATCTCCTGATTTACATGATTTACACAACGTTCGAGGCCTTCGTGTCATCAGGGCACGCCGGCTGGGAATAATTATCTGATTTCTGGGCAAATTGGGCGTTCCCTGGAAGGCCCCGCGCAGCGAATTTGGCTGGCATTTGCGATGCTGATCGGGAAGACAAGCACAGAAAGGCGAAACACAGACAAATGCCAAGCATCATTTGCTGACTATTCTGGGCGCGCTGCTGCTGATTGCGCAGACAGTCTCACGACCCACGGGCTCAGGCAATGCAGCTTGCGACGCGATGGTTTCCTGCATTCAGATATCGCAGCTCGCGGTGGCAACCAGTCGGGCCAACGTGAGCCCAGCAAGGCTTGTGGGTTGCGTTCGTGAGTGTTTAGATTCGTTTGCTGCTTCTTTTGGGTTTGAATGGTGAACGCCGAAATGCCGCTGGCTTCTCCGCCGCCCCGAGGTTCCCCAGAAAAAACAAGCGGCGATTGAGCTGTTTTTGCTTTGAGCTGAAGCGTGGGATGCCAAATAAGCGCGCAATTGAATTGGCCAACATTTCGGGGCCAGGCAGCATGTCGTTGCTGGGCGAGCGCGTTGCCCATCGCCTTTCTGCGATCACGAGCCGCAGCTTTGATTGCGACGTTAGCTTGGCGCAGGGGCGCAGAGCGCCCGAGAGAAGCAGGCGGCTGATAATGGGCGCATTGGGACTGGAAGGCGGCGATCCCCCAGTTGACGTTGGCAGCGATGCTCGCTTCAGCCAGCTCGGCTTATGCAGTCGGGGGGGCGCTGTGCTATTGAATGGCGCCGATGGCACGCTGGCCGCCCGCGCGAGGCTTCATTGCGATGTCGGTGGAGAAGCTGTGTCTATGATGGAGGTTATGGAGCTGCGCCAGCGCGCCCACGGGACATCAGCGGCAGCGTGGAAAAAATGCAGATTCTCCAGCGGGGCGTTGGGAAACCAAAGCCATTCTGGCTGCAGTGGAGCACTGCGCATGCCCAGACGGAACCGCCGGCGCCATCTTGCCGCTCGAATTTTCGCGGGCATGAGATTCGCTCGCGCGTTGCACCCAAAAGAAAAACAACCTTTCGCACGCGCTTCGGGCCGCCCCGCCGCACAGCCCAACCAGAGACGCCGCCCGCGCGAACGCGCGCGCCCAAGCCATCGCGGCCGAAGGCAAAGAACGCGAGGGGGAGGAGGAGAAAGGAGGAGGGGCGAAGGCTCGTGCACCCGGCGTGTCTTCCTCCTCCTCCTCCTCCTCCTTCTCCTCCTCCTCCTTCTCCTCCTCGTTCTCCTCCTCCTCCGTCTCCTTTCCCTTCTCCCCCGCCGCCCCCCCCCTCCCTCCTCGCGCCCGGCGACCAACCCATTAAATTCACTCGACAAAACCGCGGGGGCGCGACGACGACGACGAAGGCGACAGATGGCGAGGCCGAAGGCGACGGCGACGACGGCGGCGTCGGCGGCAAGCTGACGCAATAGCTCCGCGGGCGCCTGGTCGCGAGAGTTGCAGAGCTCACGCAATAGCTCCGCGGGCCCATTGCCGCGAGAGCTGGAGGAGGGGGTGGGCGGAGGAGGCGGCGATTGCGATCGCTCGGGCGAGGGGCAAGAGGATGGGGGAGGCAGCAATGGCGATCGCTTGGGCGAGGGATGAGGGGGAGGAGGAATAGGAGGAGGAGGAGGAGGAGGAGATGGAAGAAGAGGAGGTGTGAGTTTACTTGATCAAGGATCGGGGTGGGTGGAGCACCGGGCAGGGGCGCGATGATTTCTGACGCGCCGACGACCGCGTTTTATGCGAAGCTGCAGAAGCACGCGCGCTGTTCGGAGCGCGCGCGCCGACATGCGCGGCCACTTGTAGTTTATAGTTGGGGCGGGGTCAGCGTCTATAAAATTTGTATGTCCGTTGTTGCTAAACCTCCGGCTAACCTTATATGTTCGCTAAACTGTAGCTATACCTTATAAGCCTTAGCATGCCCACGATGCATCTCAGCACCCGCATAAACGGGGGTATACTACTCAGGCGACCTACACGCCACTGCCAAGAACCCCTGCGATTTGTCGTGCTACAGCCCTGCCTTCCCACTCGGGCTGGCAGGGGGCATGGCCCGGAGCTCTTGGGCCGAGCTCCGAGGTGGCCCCGCAAGGGAGGCTCGCTACCTTGCATCGCGAGCCCCTTTCGGGCCAGCGCGGGGGAAACGGCTGCCAGCCCTTCCGCGCGCACGAGGAGAGGGGGCGCGCGGGCTCGGCGGGGCGCCCGAGCCGACGGGGGGGGGGGGGAGACAACGGCGCGACCTCAGAAGGAGGAGAGGGGAGAGAGACGGAAGGCCCGAGACCCCGAACTGTTTCTGTGGGCGGGGGGAGGGGGGAGGGGGAAGGGGGGGGGCTGCGTCTGCAGTTTGAATTCCGCGCCCCCCTCTCTCACTCAGCTCACTTCTCGGCCGCGCAGAGAGGTGTTCCATGCATTGTCACACGTTTACTCTGCTGGTACCCTGCTGAAGTAGCCGAAGGTTCCCCCTCGGAGTGCGCGAGGAAGAGCATGCTGCGGAGTGCGCGAGGTACAGCATGCGGGAAGTCGCTGTCATAGGTAGGGCCAGCGAGGAGCACACTGGTGGGCTTATTGATGATCACTTGTTTCCCCTTTTCGACACCCCGCAGTGGCGTACCTGATGGTACTCCAACAACAACCTCTCATTGCGATGGCGATGCAGGAGCACTGTTGTGCCCGCATTGTCCGTCATGAATTGCGCTCCGAGAAACCTCGCCAACGATCCCCCTGGCTGTCCGCGGGCACGGCCAGCTCGCAGCTCGCCTGGATTAGCACTCCGATAAGCCTCGCAAGTGCTTCCTCTCGGCAAACCAGCAGGCTCCAGTGGGTGCGCTCACTGGCGGCCGCTGGATGAGCTGGCCGCCGCCGTCTCCTCCGACTTGGGGTAGCCGAAGTTGTCCGCGAAGATCTCGGTGCCATCCAGCACGGTCTGGGTGCTGTCTTTTAGCTTCTGCCTTTCCTTCAGCCCCTTCTCTTCCTCTGGTCCATTTTGACATCCTTATTCATCTGCTTGATGGCGACCCCCATTACTTCGCAGAGGTTTTCTTCATCGTTCTTCGCAATGTCCAGCGCCAGCTCGCGCCAGCTCTGCGCAGTGAAGGCCCCCTTACCTGACCTTCCCCATTGGGCCACTGGGTACCTTGCGACGAGGTCGCAGGATGCGATCCTGCGCGTCATCGGGAAGGACCGTGGGATCTACTCGAATAGCTCCTCCTGGCTCATCTCCTTGGCCGCTTCGAAGAACTCGCAGTGGCGCTCCGCGATGGCGTCGTCGAATCGCCGCGGTATCCATTCCGCGCTGAACGCTTGACGCGTGGCCCCCACATTGACCTCCACCGCCACCGATGGCCCGCTCTTAAATGGGAAGAACTGAGTCCCGCATCCGATATTTGACCATTGTCCGCAGTCTCCACCGAACGTTTTCTTCATCTTGTCCCCCATTCCTCCGAGAGCACGCCCCTCGGGCGACCCCCCCGCGCCTTCGCCAGCGGAAACCGCAAATGCCGCCCGTCACTCCTCGGGTCGGGACTGGGGCCTCTCCGCCACAGCTTGTCCGGGAAGGCGGGCCCGCGCGAGTGAGTCCCCCCCTTTTTCGTCGCGCATGATGCCCCTCCTGCATGCGTTGAACAGCTGCATGTTGTCGCTCCACTTGTCCGCGGAGCCCAGCGCCTTGAGATGCGCCGGTTTCATCTCACCCTTGTCCTTCGCCGTCTTGTAGCCGCGCAAATCGCGCATCTCTCTCTCTCTCTCTCTCTCTCTCTTTTTTTTTCTCTCTCTCTCTCTCTCTCTCTCTCTCTATAAATATATATGTACACACACACATATATATGTGTATATATATACCCTGCCCCACCTTTTTGCGTGCGGACACGCCAATGATCAGAGTAGGCTAGACCCCCCTCAAGCCCCCCAGCTACTGTGCGCATCGGGATGCAAGGGTACCCTACGCCACGCATTTCCTAGGCGGCAAGCACGCGGCGCCTACCGCGCCGCGCGCTTGCCACCTAAGGCGTGCGAGGTGGTGCTCCACCGTTCGCATACAGCAATCTGGGGAGGGGGCCTACGCGATCTTCTGGGCTACGGCACCAGCAGAAAGCGTGCCTCAACACGGAAGGGGTGGACCGCGGGTGGGAGCCCAAACAGGCTACGGACGTGTTGGGGCGGCGTGTCCTGGCCAAAGGGGGGAAGACGGGTATACGCATACAGGGAACCAGTATACGGACATACCCTGCCCCACCTTTTTGCGTGCGGACACGCCAATGGTCAGAGTAGGCTAGACCCCCCTCAAACCCCCCAGCTACTGTACGCATCGGGATGCAAGGGTACCCTACGCCACGCATCTCCTAGGCGGCAAGCACGCGGCGCCTACCGCACCGCGCGCTTGCCACCTAAGGCGTGCGAGGTGGTGCTCCACCGTTCGCACACAGCAATCTGGGGAGGGGGCCTACGCTATCTAACACCCCCACCTACTGACCTTAAGGCTACGTAGGCCGTCCGTGTTTAACTCCCAACCCCCCCCTGAAAATGGCATATTTATGCCGGTCCTTACTCGGGGGTGTGCGGGGGGGCAAACCACAGGACTGCCTGGGAGGTCTGGACACGCCACCCGCGCCAGGCCACAGGCCTGACGCGGGGCAGGCACCGCACAGGGCGGCCCTAGACGTGCCAGACCCCCCGCCAGCAGCCCCTTGGTTTGGCCCCCCAGCACACTCCCCCACTCCACGCCCTTCTCCAGCCCTTGCCCTCCACACGGCACGGCAGCCTTCCGGGGTCCAAGGACCGTGAGGACGGTACCCAGGAGGGGGACAACACTCTGCAGCCGCCAGAGCGGCGCGGCAACGCCCAAAGGGCAGGCCGCGCAGAGCGTTATCCCCCCCCTGGGTCACCTTCTCACGGCCGCTGGGCCCCGAAAGGGTTGGCACGTTCGAGGAGGAGGCGACGGGGGGAGGCGACGGGAGGAGGTGACACGAAGCGCGAAGGAGGTGAGACGGGCGTGGACCCCAAACAGAGAACGCCCCACACAACGGGCGGGCCCAGGGGCCCCAGGAAACCAGGACCAGCGAGAGAGAGAGAGAGAGAGAGAGAGAGAGAGCCAGGCGGCCCCACGGCGGGAGGGCGGTTGCCTTCGCCGCAGCGAAGACAAACGCCCGAATTTTTGGCAAGCACTGTAGGGCGCAAGCGGTGGCCTTTTACAGTGGCCAGCTGCAGGAGCCGCAGTCCTCGCGCAACGGCGCGGGCTGCCCTGCTCCCGGGCTGGCGGGCACTGAGCTGGCCACCGCGCCCTCGATGCGCAGGCGTGCGGTGGAGAGCCGCGCACCTGCACCAAGGCCGCGGCCTGCCATCCGCAGGAGCACCGCGGCCATCCTGCCGCGGACGATGACTGCCTCCGCGCAGTCCGCGGTCTTGGACGAGCTGACGCGGACCACGAACAGCTCGTCGACGATGTCGCGGTCGACGATGTCGCTCACCGTCAGGGCGGCCGCGTCGAGAGCGCCTGCAGCGCAAGCGATCCCCGCCATGGCCGCGACGGCCTGGGTCGTGAGCAGCAGCACCCTGGGCGCTGGCCCATGCTGCCTCCATGCCCTGAGGAGAGTCCCGCTCAGGCCAGGGTGTCGCCTCAGGCGAGGCGTTGCGAAGCGCACCTCTGCCAGCGTGTTGCTGGCGGCCGCGCTGCCCGCACCAGAGGCCCGCAGGTCCGAGGTACTCCGCGACGAGGGCGTCGGCGTCCTCGGGGTCGCCGCGCAAAGCGTCCGCCCCCGCCTGCTCAGCTCCGAAGTGGGCCAGCAGGGCCCGCGGAGCCCGCCCGTAGCGCCGCCGCGTCTCCGCCGACACTGTCAGGGAAGAGAAGAGTCCTGGCAGGAAAAAAAAAAAACAATAAAGAAAAACAGCCAAAATAAAAAACGGAACAAACAAAAAAAAAAAACAAAAAAAAGAAAACAAAATAAAACAAAAACAATAAAAAGAAAAAAAAAAAAAAAAAGAAAAAAAAAAAAAAACTTATAAAAAAAACAAAGAGAAAAAAAGAAAAAGAGAAAAACAAAAAAAATAAAAATAATATGAACAAAAAAAAAACAAAAAAACAAAAACAAAAAAAAAAACAAAAAAAAAAAAATAAAGAAACAAAAGAAACAAAAACAATAAAAAACAAAAAAAGAAAAAAAAAACAAAAAAATAAGAAAAAAAAAGACAATGAAAAAAAAAAATAAAAAAAAAAAAAAGACAGATAAAAAAAAAAAGCAAAAAAAGCGCGTCCCGCGGCGCCTCACGGGCACGGGCCTGCGGTGAACGGCCGCGCGCGAGGCACGGGTCGCCCTCGCCTCCTGGGCTCCGAGCCACGCGGGGTTGTCCTCCGAGACCACGTAGCCGATCAGTGGGTACATGTCGGCCGCCACGACGACGGCCATCCGGCGCATCAGGATGGGCTGGAGCTTCCTGCTGCTGCTGCGGCCCCTCGTCACGATGGCCGCGACCACCTGGCTGTCGACGAGGTGCAAGAACCTGCTCCCGTGCTGCACGACCTTGGGGGCGCGCCACCTGATCGCCGACGTGGCCGCCTGCAGCTCTCTCACGTTTATGTGGGTGGAGTTCCGCCCGGGCCACGCCATGCTGACCACCACGCGCCACTTCCACACAAACGGGTCCAGGCTCGTCCTCAGCCAACCTCGCGGGCGGTAGGGGACGCCGTAGTCCAGCCTGACGTCCGACCCGCCCTTCTCCGTGCGGCTGAGGTAGTGCAGGACCAGCTGCCTCGCCTCCGCGGTGCCCGGCTCCCCTGGCTCCGTGACGAAGGCCCCCGCCTGGCCCCGCGTCGCCTGGCACTCGCGGACGGGGGGCACCTCTTCTATCGACAGCTCCCTGTCCAGCGCGCCGCGGCGGTGCAGGAGTTGCTGGCACAACCATGCCACGTCGTGAATACTGAAGCTGTTGCCGAGGAGGAAGGCCCTGGCGTCGAAGGCGCCCTGAGGGTTCGAGCCCTGGGTGGCTAGGGAGGTGCACCTCGGTCTCCCTGGCCAAGAGCCGCCCTCGCCCTCCCACGCGACGTCCATAAGCGGGACGCCAGGGCCCACCAGCTCGGCGTAGACCCCGCGGTCGGTCAGCCGAAGAGGCGCCGATGAGGTGACGCCCCAGCTCGTCCAGAACAGGCGCGGCCTGCGGCACGGCACGAACACCGACGAGCACACCAGCGTCGGTCTCACCTGCAGCGCCTCCGAGATCAGCTCCACGTTGACGCTGGACATGCTGGCCATGTTCTCTACGAACCAAACGAGCTTGTCCCTGAAGACGGCGGCGAGGAGAGCCAGGATGCGCGGCACCTCGTGGAACAGCGAGGACTCCCTACCGCTGAGGCCGCGCCCGCCGACGTCGAGGCGTGACAGGTGATGGCAGGGGCTGCCCGCAGCGACCGCCACGGGGTCGACGAGGCCGCCGAACCCCTCGAACAGGTCCCGCACCGTCTCGCTGCCCACGCGGGTGACGTCGCCCCAGCCGATGACACCTGGCCAGCGGAGCCTGACAACGCGCCTCGCCTTGGCGTCCGTCTCGGCCGCGACGTAGGCCGCGATGCGGAAGGGCAGCCTCGAGAAGGCGACGGCGAGGCCTCCGATGCCGTCGAACAGGCCGATGAGCAGCACCGACAACACCCTGCGGACTGCCCTGGCGGGGGCGCGTGGGTTGGCTGCCGCCCACGGTCGGGCGGGATCCTCGGCCATGTCGAGGAGCCTGGCCCCTATCCCCAGCTGGTCGGGGACCGTCCTCGGCACCTGCAAGGCGGCGGCGACATCCTCGCGCAGGCCGGCCGACGTGCACACGCCGCCGCCCATCTCCAACGCGTCCGAGGACGTGACCATGCCGTCGATGCGCGCCCGCAGCGAGGAGGCGGCCAGCGGCAGGACCATCACGCCCATGAGGAGATCCTCCACCATCTCCGCGTCCAGGTAAGCCTCCTGCGCTGAGGACGCAGCCAGCGCCCAGACGGAGTTCAGGACCCCGAAGAGCGGCCGCCTGAACTCGAGGACCCTCGCGAGCATGCCGAGGGCCGCCATGGCAACGCGCCACGGGACCAGGCGCCGCGGCACCGCGGCCAAGCAAAGGCCCGCAGTGGCCAGCGCCTTGGAGGCGGGGGCCGCGAGGCGCCCGCCGACGCCGTCGACGTCCGCGCCCATGCGCTTGACCCTCAGCTGCCTGCAGTGCGCCTTCTCGGCCGAGAAGGAGGCGCTCGCCCTCTCGCAGCTGGCGCGGACCTGCAGCTGGAGGTCGCTCGGGGCCCCTACGAGCTTGCAGGCCAAAACCTCCTCGACGATCTCCGGCGCATCGAAGTCGTCGATGTGGCCCTGCCACCAGCCAGCGTCCTGGCCGCTGCCAGCCCCGACCAGGGGCCGCGCGCAATCCCTGCGCCACTCCCCGTCTAGGGGAAGCCCCGCCCCGAGGGGCGGCGCCAGGCGGCACAGCCGTCGGTGAATGTGCTGGAAGACGGGCACCGCAAGCGACCAGCCCATGGCGATGACAGCCGAGGTCACGTAGACGACGGGCTCCGAGCGGCCAAACAGCTCGCCCGCGAGCGGCCGCCCCACGGCCATGTAGGGGTGCCACGCGGGCGAGACCCGCCACACGAAGAAGGCCCCCTTCTGGTCGTCGCCCGACCACAGCAGCAGCTTCCCGTCGGGGATCACGACCGCCGTCCAGGACGCCGAGGCCGCGAGCAGCGCCGCCTCGCCCACGTGGGCCTTCAGGAGCGAGTTGCCTGGCACCATGTCGGGGATGAGCCTGGTGACCCGCGTGGCACCAGGCGCTGGGGTGCCCTTCTTCTCCACCGCGAACAGGCCGATCAGCACGGGCTCGCCCAGCACGCGGACCAGCTCGCTCTCCGCGAGCGTGGTGAAGATGCTGAGCGACACGAGGTGCAGCACCAGCTCCTCCCAGTCCGCCTCCGTCTCCACGTTCACGCGGGCCCGCGGCGACGGGTCGGGCCAGTCGGACCGGTCGAGGAGCGCCAGCTCGGGGCGGCGCAGCCAGGCGCCGACCTCGGCGCCAACGAAGTCGGTCGCGTCGAGCGTGGCAGCGCACTCCCGCGTGGGCAGGCCAGGGGCCAGCTCGCAGAGCCGGCAGGGGAGGGCCTTCACGCCTGTCTCGCCCTCGTACGCTGACTCGCAGCCGCCCGCCAGCTCGTCGATCGCAGGGACCACGACCATGGCGAGCGGGTCCTCCGCCAAGGCCGCCGCTCGGCCCTTCAAATGCACGTAGACCCGCGTCTGCGCCTTCGACAGGGTCAGCCTGTGGCGCCAGCCTTCCTGCGAGCGGCCGCAGAACGCATAGTTGAGCGCCACCACGCTGAGGTGCAGCCACGCCTGCTCGCTGACCTCCCGCGCCACGGCGCGGCGGCGGCACCTGCGTGCCTTGGGCAAGGCACTGTGGGTCAGCCAGCGGCCCACCTCCTCGGTCGACGGAAGGGGCAGCGGCAGGGCGTCCCGAACCCTCCTGTTCGACGACCCTCCGCTCCCACAAAATGTGTCCGCACGCATGCTGAACGACCGAGCGAAGTGGCCAAGGCTGCCTGGGTGGCGTCGTACTGCTGCTGCCAGCTGCGCCGCCAGGTCGACCGCGACGATGCTCTTGCCGAAGCCGAGGGAGAGCTCGTCGGCCCAGCACTGCAGCGCGGTGGCCAGCGGGGGCTCCGCGACGCCCTCACCCCCCTCGCATAGGGTGGCACGATCTCCGCTCTCGGTAAACCGAGTTTGGCCTCCGCCGCGGACTCCCCCACCAACACCCCTCGCAGGGCTCGCGCCTTTGATGGAGGCATCGGCCACCCTCCCTGAGGAGGCTCCACCATAGCGCGGGGCAGGCGGCAGGCTGCCGCCGCTCAGGTCCGACGGGGGCGCGCCGCCGCGCGAGCTTTGAAGGCTCGCAGGCGGTGCAGGGTGTTCGTCTCCACTGGCTGCTTCGGGAATTCCTTCCGCATCTCCGCGAAGGACATCTTCCACGGCGGTGGGGCTGCCGACCCCTGGCCAACAGACGGAGGCGCCAGCGGCGGGCGCGCCCCCGTCGGGCCCCCGCCCCATCCCAGCGTCTTGGCGGAGGCCAGGCGCGCGGAGAGCTCGTCCAACCTCATCCCGCCGAGCTGGATGCTGCGGATGAGCTCCTCCTCCTCGCTGCAGATGGCCGTGGGATCGTTGCGCGGCGGGATCAGTGCCAACCACCTCGCCGCCGTCCACGAGCCGTCCGTCGTTGCCACCTGCAGCGCCTTTAGGCGCTGGACGATCAGGTCGCAGGCGTGGGCCACCTTCCCCTGCATCAGCAGGTCCACCGCCTCCGCGAGGGTGCGGAGCACACGGTGCGTCTGCACGCCGATCTCCTTCACCGGATGCTGCGGCAGGTAGATCGTGAGGAGGTACCGCAGCGCGATCGGGCCCGTCGCGTCGACGGCCGCCTCCCCCCTCCTGCGAGTCCAGGAAGTCCGCCATCTGCTGCAGGCTCAGCTCCGTGAGGCGGCCCGTGGAGGCGGCGGCCATCCGACGACAGAAGGCCCTCCTCGTGGCCAGGTCGCGCGGCACCGCCGCGGGGTCCAGGGAGCCGAGGCCGTCCCCGCCGCTGCCGCCAGGGGGGGCCTCCTTGCCCTCGCGGATGGCCTTCACGACCGCCTGCGCCAGCTCCGCCGCGCCGCCGCTCAGACCAGCCCCTGGCGGCGCCCGCTCGGGCACGGGGCCCCCTGACCCCTGGGGGCCCGCGTCCGAGGCGGCCCTCGTGAGCTTCGCGGCGCGCTCGACCAGCAGGTCCCCGAGCGACCGCTTCTTCACAGGCTCCTTGCCAGCCGCCTCTGCGCCGAGGGGGAAACCGCTCAAGCTGACGTCCTCAGCAGCCCGCTTCCCTTCCTCGAGGCGCACACGAGCCCCTGCGAGCTTGCCCCCCAGGCCGCCCGCGGCAGCTGCCTCCTCGTCTGCGGCCAGCTCTGAGCCTGGGCCGCGCGACGAGCCACCTATGCTTCGCAAGTCGTCGAAGAGGGCAGCGCCGGGCGGGGCCCTGGGAGGACCTGCTGCGGCTGGCGGGCGACCCGTCGCTTTGGCCACCGCAGCAGGCCTCGCGGGGGCGGCGGCGGCGACCAGCGGCCCGAGGCATGCTCCAGGCCAAGCCGCCTCCGGGCGCGCCTCCTGGCACTCGACGAACAGCGCCCGCAGGTCCGCGAGGCCGAGCTCCTCCCCGTCCGCCATGTGGACCAGCTCGGTGCACGTCCCCGGCCCCTCCACGACTGAGCACGGGTTCCCCGAGCACACGTGGATGAGCGGGCGTTCTGCCACCGCGCTCGGCTGCCCAGGCTGGCTGGCCCACCAGTCCCAGTAGCCGTCGTCGCGGACAAGGAACTCGGCCTTCGCGAAGCGCCGCGGCGGCACTGCGCTGGAGACCCGCAGCGCCCGCCACGCGAACCGGCACTGCTCAAGGCCGCCTGCTGTGCTGCCCGTGCTGCAGTAGCATTCGCCCTGGGCCACCGCCAACGGGTCGATCGGCACGGGCCCGTCCACCTCGGGCGCGGGCGCGACGGCCTCCAGCGCCTCCCAAAGGTCCTCGTCTCCACCGTCGAGGTCCTCGAAATCCGCCTGGGCCACCCAGCCTCGCGCCTGCCGCGAGTCAGGCCAGCGACCGTCCCCTCCCAGTGCTGCCGCCAGGAGCGCGAGGAGGGCGGATGGCGGGCCTCGCAGCAGGCCTCGCGGCCACCGAGACACTCGTGGCCGTGACCCCGAAGAACGCATGGATCCTAAAGCCCAAACAGGCTACGGACGTGTTGGGGCGGCGCGTCCTGGCCAAAGGGGGGAAGACGGGTATACGCATACAGGGAACCAGTATACGGACATGTATTCCAACTCTTGGTCTGCCGCCTTCGGCGCATCTTCGTCATTGACGCCCATGACTATGCCCTTGTTGAGCAGGATGTCATATTCTTCTGCACAGCGAAGGGCCTCCGTCACTCTATCTCCTGCTTGGCTGAAGGCTGTAACTGTCCGCCATTCCATTTACCTAACAACAAAAACTGTTAGGTTTCTGATGGTTTCAAAAGAAAGCATCATGACTCCCCAGGGGGTTCCGGGCAGGATCCGGGGAGAATCCGCGGAAGTCGTTTTAAGCAAACAGTTACACACTTCGTGGTCTTCGAGGTCCCAGAACTCCATTCCTGGGCCACATTCTGAGTGCCCGGAGCCAACAGTAGGCCACTTCGTGCTCTTCGAGTTCCCAGAACTCCATTCCCGGGCCACATTTTGAATGCCCGGATCCAACTGTAGGCCACTTGGTGCTCTTCGAGTTCCCCGAACTCCACCCCCGGGCCACATTTTGAATGCCCAGAGCTTACTGTAGGCCACTTCGTGGTCTTCGGGTTCCCAAAATTCTATTCCTGGGCATGATTTTGAATGCCCGGAGCCAACTGTAGGCCACTTCGTGTTCTTCGAGTTCCCAGAACTCCACTCCCGGGCCACATTTTGAATGCTGAGGCAGGCTGATGTTCAGGCTGAGGCAGGCTGAGGCTGAGGCAGGCTGAGGCTGAGGCCGAGGCTTGAAGCTGAAGCTGAAACAGGCTGAGGCTGAGGCTGAGGCAGGCTGAGGCTGAGGCTGAGGCTGATGCAGGCTGAGGCTGAGGCAGGCTGAGGCTGAGGCCGAGGCGGAAGGCAGACTGAGGCTGAGGCTGAAGCAGGCTGAGGCTGAGGCTGAGGCTGAAGCAGGCTGAGGCTGAGGCTGAGGCAGGCTGATGCTGAGGCCGGCTGAGGCTGAGGCTGAGGCTGAAGCAGGCTGAGGCTGAGGCATGCTGAGGCTGAGGCCGAGGCTGAAGGCAGACTGAGGCTGAGGCTGAAACAGGCTGAGGCTGAGGCATGCTGGGGCTGAGGCTGAGGCAGGCCGAGGCTGAGGCTGAAGCTGAAGCAGGCTGAGGCTGAGGCAGGCTGAGGCTGAGGCCGAGGCAGGCTGATGCTGAGGCAGGCTGAGGCTGAGGCTGAGGCTGAGGCTGATGCAGGCTGAGGCTGAGGCAGCATGAGGCTGAGGCCGAGGCTGAACGCAGACTGAGGCTGAGGCTGAACCAGGCTGAGGCTGACGCTGAGGCAGGCTGAGGCTGAGGCTGAGGCAGGCTGATGCTGAGGCAGGCTGAGGCTGAGGCAGGCTCATGCAGGCTGAGGCTGAGGCAGGCGGACGCTCAGGCCGAGGCTGAAGGCAGGAGGATGCTAAGGCTGAAGCAGGCTGAGGCTGAGGCTGAGGCTGAGGCTGAGGCAGGCTGAGGCTGAGGCAGGCTGAGGCCGAGACTGAGGCTGATGCAGGCTGAGGCTCAGGCCGAGGCTGAAGGCAGACTCAGGCTGAAGCTGCAGCAGGCTGAGGCTGAGGCTGAGGCAGGCTGAGGCTGAGGCTGAGGCAGGCTGAGGCTGAGGCTGCAGGCAGACTGAGACTGAGGCTGAAGCAGGCTGAGGCTGAGGCAGGCTGAGGCTGAGGCTGAGGCTGAGGCAGGCTGAGGCTGAGGCTGAGGCTGATGCAGGCTGAGGCTGAGGCAGGCTGAGGCTGAGGACGAGGCCGACGGCAGACTGAGGCTGAGGCTGAAGCAGGCTGAGGCTGAGGCCGAGGCAGGCTGAGGCTGAAGCAGGCTGAGGCTGAGGCTGAGGCAGGCTGAGGCTGAGGCTGAGGCTGATGCAGGGTGAGGCTGAGGCAGGCTGAGGCTGAGGTCGAGGCTGAAGGCAGACTGACGCCTGATGCTGAGGCCGAAGCAGGCTGAGGCTGAGGCTGAGGCTGTGACTGGGACTGCCGTTGCCGCTGCGACTGTCATCACGAATGCGACTACGACTGCGAGAACAGCAGAATTCTACAACTGGGTTCTCATCTGAATCCTAAGGGGAATGCTTCCATATGCTCCTACACATCGCTATTCGGTTGCTTTGCCAGGATAACTCAGGCCATCCAGGGGCGCTTTTGCCATCTCCTTTGGCTTCCCCATAGGGGTATTGTTTCTTTGTGTGCGAGACTTTGGATTGTGGATATCCTCCTGCTGACAATTATACTTGGGCAGCTGCAATCTGCCCGCGTGCCCGGGCTGACCACGCTGCTCCTCTTCGCCATTCTCTTTTGTTCTCGGCAGAACTGCTCTCTCGTAATATGCTGTTCTCCTCCACGGAGCGCCCTCTCTTCGTCGTTGCAATATCCCCACTTCCCCCCCCCTCTGATCCAGCCCGCAGTCGGCGCGCGCTCTTTTTTCCATTCGCTGCCTTTGCCGCCTTGATCATTTTCGCGACCTGGCTCGTTTCTCGCGTGCTCTCTGCGGCTTTCGATCTGGTGCCCCTTGTCGCGACGCCCGCAGGGCCACGGTTGGCTGCTGGCCGCGAAGGCCATGGCCGACGCGCGCCCCGCCAGTGCGCCACGCTGCTCACCGAGGCCAGCGCTGAGCCAGGTCAGTTGCGGCAACCGAGGAGGAGCGATGGAGAGAGAAGCGCATTCCCAACAGCCCAACTGCCATGTTAAGCACGTCGTGTCTCAGATATGCTGGCCCCATCTCCCCCGCGCCGAGATGGCGCTGCATTCCCGGCTGCCCTCTCACCTCGTAGTGCCTCGTACTCCGTGCCCATCTCCCCCCATTGACCATGGCCCGTCTTGCATTGCCTGCGTGCCGTGCTGCATGCGAAGTACCCCGCCCACCACCTCACCGCATCTGTAATGGAAAGAGGGAGGGGGAAACGCATCGCGTCGCCAGTGTATATGACGCCTTCTACTGACTGGGCCGGGTAGGCTGGGTGTTGCCAGGCAGGCCTTTCCCCGGTGCGCTTCCATGTAAATTAGCTTTGCGCTCTGCTCGGAACTTCGAGGCCTGTTTGTATATCCTACCGTTCGGGGCCAAACGTCTGAGTTTGGTGAGGCGTTCAACGCCCATGCTGATCGACTCCGCTATTCTTTCGCCAACCGAAAAGTCTCTCTCCCTCGTCTGAGCGCCGATGGGCGCGCCAGCCATGCCCAGCTGCCCAGGGGGGGGGGGGCTGAGGCGGCGCCCTCCTTGCGCGATGCGGACGCTGACGTTGGCGCAGCGCGCGTGCTTGCCCGCGTCAGCCGCGGCCTTGCACTCTGCCCCGAGGTCCGCGCCCCCCATAGAAAACCTCGCAAATGCAACCGCCCCCTTGGACCCATGTGGTGCAACGCTCCGAGAAAACCTCGCCAGGGTCACCACTTCCTCCGTTCTCAGCGACGCCGACGCTGCAGCTCCCGCTCCACAATCCTCTGCATATCCAGCTTGGGCGCCGCGGACTGGGTCTTCCTGCCTCCCGCGCGGGCCATCAGCATACCCCTCGCCATCCTCAGGTTGCGGCGCGCGAACTGGCCCAGCTTCGCCATGGCGTCTTCCATCTCGCCGTTCGGAAGCGCCGCTCTGAAGCTGGACCTTGCCCGAACCCTCCTTCCAGAACTCCTGCTCGTCCTCGTTCGGTTCCCTGCTCTTGCTGTTGCGCGCCGCGTAGCTCTCGCTAACCTCGCGCATCTTGACGGCCCCTGCGATCATTGCCTGGCGGCGCTCGCTGTCGTCCTCCATCGGCTTCAGGCAGCCGCGCGGGGTGTCCATTGCCCTGTCCATTGATACTGGCACTGTCGATTCGTCCTCCTTCTGCCATTCCGACGCTGTCTCCTGGACTCCTTCCATGGGCGCCATTCCCGCGCGCGTGCCCGGCGGCCCCAGCTTGCGCCTATCGCCTTTCTCCCTGGCCAGATTCCCGTAGCTCTGCCCCGCTGCCAGCGTTTGACAAAATGCCAAAGTGCTGACTGGCATGAGGAAGAAGTCCGATGCTATGTGGCTTATATGTCTGATCTCCGCTGCCGAGCGGAGGCCCGTTGGTGCGCCCTTGTAGATCGAACTCCTCGTAATTGTTCGCCGCGCGTGACTGGCGGGGGGGGCGGTCTGCGCTCTCCTCCTCCGCCTTTGCCGTTCCCTCCCATCGCCGCGGCCGCTGTCGTTGGCGGGCTGCCCGCTGCTGTGGCGCTGGCCCCTTCCGCGCGCCGCTGGTCCCTTCGTTTTCCCGTGCCGCGCACGCGGTGCTTCGGCTCTCCTTCCATCTCCGCGCTGGCTCCTCGCGCGGGCAGCGGCAATCTCCGCGGCGGCATCGCCGTCTTTCGCGCATAGCGGCCCAGGACGGCGGCAGCGCGCGCGCATCTGAAAGCCTTCCAAGGATTGGGGCCGGCAGCCGCGGAGGGCGCAGATGAGGGGGGGGGGGGGGGGCTCGCGCGCGGGGCGATTCCCGCAGCTTCTGGTTTTGTAGCACATCCCGTGACTCTCCGCTGCCAACGTTACACGGTCCGTCGTGACTTTTCTCGACGCGAAGGAGATCATGCACCGGGGGCATTGATGCGTGATCGCCAGGCTGGGGACCAGAGGAAGACAGTCGCGCGCCGCTCCCCTGTGCCCTGCCAGCGCCGCCGCCGCAGGAAATTGCGCCCCGCGCACCTGCCCCTCTGCCCAAACTCCCCAGTCGCGCCAAAACTGAGCCACCACCTCTCCGCCCGCCGTAATCCCAGGTAGCGCTGCGCCCCATGCTTCTCCGGCGCGGCGTAAGATGCTGGGGCCCGCCCCCACCCGAGCTTCCCGATCCCTCGTGCCTCTCTTGAACGCTGAAATGTCTGACTGCCTCTTCGGGCACCAATTCCATGCGACCTCGCTGACCTCCGCCAGCGCCTGAAAGTCCCTGACCCCCCGCTTGGCCCAGGGTGTGGATGCTTCGCACAACCGCCCATTTTCCAATCTCCCGGCCTGGCATGGGCCGTCCAACTTTGGACTCGCCAAAAACAGCCGCCAGCGCGCCTGCCAAGATCCTCTGGATATTTCACCCACTCTCTGCGCCACCGTAGCCTGCGCATCTTCAGTGCTGTCGAGCAGCGCGGCATCCCCCATCTCCTGAGAACCGCCTGGTCGGCGTAGCGCCCAGTCGCGCCATCCGCTTCTACCCGGCCCATCCTGCCTCCTGCCAATCTTCTCCGAAGAAGGGCCATCGCACTATCGAGTGCCCTCAAGTGACGCTCTGCCAATACATGTGCCGTCAGACCGCTTAGGCCGCCCCCGAAACGAACGCCTGAAACATACTTCTTTTGTTTGTAGTATCTGAAAACCAGAGGCGCCTGCGCTGTCTGTAGGCCAGTTGCATGGCCTGGCACCTCCTCTTTATCTCTCCTGTGTCTCCTTGATTTCCTGGTAGGTGCGGCCCCAATATTCTCATCTCCCTCATCGGCGTGCCCTTGATCTTCCTCTCTCTCTGCAGCTGCCTCGTGGTCCCATCTCGCCCTGGTCCTCGAAGAGCCACCAGGTGGTTGGTCTTGGCTGGGTTCAGGCTCCATCCTCCTTTCTCCAGTATGCTCTATACGCGCTGTGTGGTGACGTTGATCTGATCTGCAATTATTGCCGCATGGGCTCTTGGGCGATCCGAGATATCCTCGCTTCCGCCTAGACGGCGAGCCGAGAGATCCTCGCTGTCTCCAAGCGCGGCCTGGTGTTCCAAGATTACCTCGCGAATTCCAGTTGCTAGAGGGATCGGACCCGACCAGACCACAGTGTGGATTCTGGTGATGTCGTCCATGAACGCGTTGAACGAGAGGTCGTGACCGTGCTCGCTGACGGGGTCCACTGTACCATGTTTTGTCTGCACCTCGTCCCTCTCTCTTTCTTCCTGGTGCCATTGCCCCGCGTACAGGTTGTAAGTATCATTGATCTGTTTAGGGCACAAGGTGAATCAAACTTGCGCCCTTCTCGTAGTCCTTGCACGCAGCCATTCGTCTGCACATTCCGTACCCACCGACGAGTAACGTAGCGCTTCGACCGCAAATTGTAAATCCTCCTCGTTTGACGTGGCGAAGACAGATGCCAACAGGAGGTTGCGGGTCATACTCGCAAATGCGTTTTTTTGGTCATCGTGGTTGCTGGTGATAGTGCTCACTCCTGCTTTCCAAGGTCTCCATTGTGTAGCTTCGACGCAGGTAATCGCACTATCCCTCGATGTGTCTCTAAGCCCCCCTTGGGCCCAGCAGGGATGCTTCGGTGTTTTCCTGTAGTGGATACGTTTGTGGAAAGCCAATCCCATTGAACAGCATGCGTGCGTGACTATTTCCCCTCCAATCCTTTTTTCGATTGCCCTTTTCCGCAGAGGAAAAATATACCTGTGGCAATCCAATGGTGTAGCTTGTGGTTGGCGACACTTGATGAGGATGTTCTCCAGCTTGTTCCTGCACTTCATGCTTGCTTCTTTCCCCAACGCCGAAGATCCCAGCCCAACCTTCTCGTATCTCCCTAGGTGGTACTCTTTCTTCTCTGTCGCCCTTAATGAGGAGGACGAGGGGAAGAGGAGGAGGAGGAGGAGGAGGAGCAGGAGGAGGACGAGGAGGAGGACGAGGAGGAGGAGGAGGAGGAAGAGGAGGAGGAGGAGGAGGGGGAAGAGGAGGAACACACGGGTTGGGGGGGGATCCGATGGAGGGGGGGCAAGCCGCACCGGGCCCGCGGGGGAAGGGCGCATCGGGCACGCCGGGCCCAGTCACTCCGCCAGGTCACGAAGATGGGCCTGCTGCGACCACACGAAGCCCAGAAGCGCACGGCACGCCGCCTCGTCGCCCGGACTGAGGGCGCACAGCCTGTCCACCACCAGTCTGGCGATGCCTCGCCGACGGGAGTCCTGCGCGTCCGCCTTGGCCGCGGCCTCCGCGCAGGGCCCGCTGCGAGGCGGGGGCACCTCCACTCCACGCTCGAGGGATTCCAAAATCTCCGTGGCGCGCTGCAGCACAGACGCGTCCATCCCGGCCTTTTTCGCGCACTCGATCCCGAAGCTCCTCGCAGCCACGCCGGGCACCAGCTGATAAAGGTACGCCACGCCGCCGCCGCCCTCTTCTGGTGGCAGAACCCGCATGCTGCAAATCTGCAACCCTGGCTCGTCCTGGGCCAGCAGGCCGAAACGGAACACCTCGGTGAAGTGCGTTGTGATGACAGCCTTCGGCCCCCTGCTCCAGCGGCAAAGGTGCCTTACTGTCGCTCCGAGAAGCGCCACGCCGTCCGCTGGGTGCGTGCCCTTGCCGAACTCGTCCAGCAGCAGCAGGGAGGAGTCAGTCGCGTGCTTGAGCGCGAGCGACACCTGCGTAAGGTCAATGCCGAACGAGGAGAAGCGCACAGCCGCCCCCTCTGCGCCCTGAATCCTGGAGAGCAGCAGGTCGCAGAGACCGAGCTCGGCCTCGTCTGCGGGCACGAAGCAGCCAACCTGGGCCATCAACACTATCACCCCGACCTGTTTCAAGTAAACCGATTTTCCAGCCAGGTTTGCGCCTGTTACTACCTGGACACGCGCCGGCGCGACGCGGGGAGCGGCGCCGTCGTCGCCCTTGCGTGCAAGAGGCAAACCCAACTCCGTGTGGTTGGGCACGAAGCCGTGGTGCGCCGCGAGCAGCGACTCCACCAGCGGGTGCCGGCCCTGGACGATGCGCAGCACACCGGGGTCCCGCGAGAAGGCGGGCCGCGTCCAGCGGTGCTCCTTCGCCGCCGCCGCGAAGCCCGCGAGCACGTCGAACTCCGCGAGCAGCTGCGCTGCGCGGCAGAGCCGCGGCTCCAGCCGGCGCAGCCGCTCCACCACTCCGAGCAGCAGCTCCAGCTCCAGCTCGCGCGCCGCGACCAGGAGGTCGCCGATCTCGGCATCCAGCCGAGCTGCCATGCGGCACTTGTAGAAGAGGCGGCCGGAGCCCGCAAACTGGTAGCGCCAGTCCTCTGCCGGAGCCGGCGCATCGCGCTTGAGCCGCTCCATGGACTCTGCATCGCCATCCCCGCCACAAACCTCGTCGGCAAGTGGGTTCGGCACCGATGCGTGGAAGCCGATCTGCGGAAAGTAATGGAATACCAATACGTCCGCGGCCCAATCTCCGTCCGGGTGCTCCTGGAGAAGCCGCCTCCGCTCCAGCCTCGCCACCTCTGTGAGGTGGACATCGATGTTCGCGTACTGCTCCCTCACAGCATCCAACTCCGTGTCGACGCCCTCGCAAATGTGCACCTCGGCACCGCCAGCCGGCTGCCCGTCCAGGTCCACGAACCTGCTGAGCATGTTGCCAGCGGCCGCCACGTCCGCCGCGAGGCCCTTGGCGCCGCACAGCGGCGCCAAGGCCGCCACGGCCCTGTCTCTGCGAACGAGCGCGAACGCAGCAGACATGTGCTCCAGCGTGGTGGTAAGCCCGCGCCAGTCCTGAGCGTTGTCGAAGTGATAGTTGCTGAAGATCCGCCGCAGCAGCGCGGCGAGGTCCCGCACCTCGCGGAGCTCTCGGTGCAACTCGCGCAGCAGCTCGTCGTTCCGCGAGCGATGCAGCACCTCCACCGCATCCAGCCTGTCCGACAGGAGCCCAAGGTCTCGACTGGGCTGCAGCAGCCAGCGCCGCAGCGCCTGGCGGCCAGGTACCGAGGCGACGAAGGGCTCCAGGAGCCCAAACAGCGACACGCCCTCCTTGGGGCGGCCCGGCCCTCGGATCATGGAAGGGTGGCGATCTTCTTGGAAGACCTGCAGGGCGCTCATGGTCTGCTAGGGGAACGAACAATGACGTAAACATACAAACTCGGAGATCCGCGCGGATTTCTCGGATCGACGCTGGGAGCCCCTGGCGGCGCCTCCAGCGCCGCCCCTGGCGCGCTCAGCAAAACGCCAGGGAGGGGGGTCCAGCGCCGATCCGAGAAATCCGCGCGGACCTCAGAGTTTTTATGTTTATGTCAATGCTCGGTCCCCTTTCTGCGGGTCAACGTAGAGCACGCCGTCCAGGGAGAACAACCGGACGCTGTGGACGTGCAGCGGCTGCTCTGGGCCGTCGAGGTCCCCGAGCTGCGCGCGGTGCTTCTCCATGAAGCGAACGAGGCCGCCCGCTGCCCGCACGAGCTGGTCGCTGTCCAGGTCCAGTGTGGCCTGCAGGGCTGGACCTAAACGTTATTTTTCGTTGTGTCGTCGTTTTGCTGTTCGTTTTGCTCTACCTGTTTTTCTGTACCTCCCTGCCAAAACGAAAAACAAAGCACAGCCGAAGTCCAGCAAAGCAGCGTTTAGGTCCAGCCCTCGTGGCCTGGCCCCTCAGCGCGCGCCCGTCCGGCGCCGCCGAGTCCTAAGACGAAGCCAGGGCGAAGATAAAAGCGGGTGGGGATACATCGAGAGAATCTCTGAAACCCTGCGGCTCTGGAGGATGTCTCGGGCGCCGCGGCCTTCGCGGTACGTTCCGGAACCTCAGAGCGTTCCGGAACACTCGGAGAGCGCTCTGGAACGCTCTGAACGGATTTATCCTCGTCCTAGCCCCGTCCAATGTCCTCCCCAGTGTGGCCGTGCTCCCACAGGGACAGGAGCCGCTGCCTGCAGGCCTCCGCATCGAACTCGGCACCTTTGAGGACCGCGACCGGGAAGGCCTCCTCCGCCTCCTCCTCCTCCTCGGCCCGCCCGTGCTGCGAGGGCACCAGAGGCCTGCCCGCCTGCGCCAGCAGCTCAGGCGGGGACCTCGCCGACACGACGCACAGGCCGCGGCGGCCGCCCCCCCCCAGCAGGGCACACTTCAGCCGGTGCAGCTGCTCGAACGTCGGGTCGACCACCTCCGTGACGCGCAGCACGCGCTCTGGGGCGTCCAGGTCCACGCAAGCGAGCCCGATGCGCCCCCCGCGGCCCGCGAAGGCTGCGAGCAGCACCTCGACGTCGCCCGCCCCACCCTGTGGCACGGGGCCGCCGCCGTCGCCGCCGTCGCGGCCGCCCTGCGAGGCGGCGCCGCTCGGCGGCTCGGGCTCGGGAGGCGCACCCTCTGCGGGGCGGCGTGGAGGCCCTCCGCTCCAGTCGTCGTGCTCGTGGGCATCCTCGGCGCCCGCGGTGGCCGCGGAGGCCGAACCCGCGCCCGCCTCGCCGCCGGCGCCGCCGCTGGACCAAAGGCCAGCTAGCAGGGGGCGGCGTCTCTTCACAGGTGGCGCCGAGCCTGCGCTGTCCATCGAGCCAGGGGCCGCGTGGATGTAGGCGGTTTCCCCGAAGGGCTTGAGCGACCCGTCGCAGCCCGGTCGGAAGTGACGAGAACGTGAACATTTGCGCAAGACCTATGGAAATCGTACGCATATGCTATTATTGGGCTCTTTCTTGGGGTTCTCGGTGTTTCAGGGTCTCTTGGGGTCGCCCACGACCCCGGGGGAAACCTCGCACGTGAATGGTGGGAACGTGGATCCTGTCAACAAGGCACCTGCGTCACTGTTGCGCGACAGCTTGAGCCAAGCAAGCACCGTGCGAGCAGCGGCGGCCACAGTCAGCTCCGCAGTCACATGGCGTTCGAGAGTCGGGTGGGGGTGCTGCTCCTCGCCAGCGTGTGTCAGTGACTATGTTGGAGCACTGTATACCCCAACGCATGCCAGAGGAACATGTGGCTCAATAGAGTGGGGTAAGGAAACCTTCGATAAGGAAGCCAGGGTCTGGAGGCCGGTGGAACTCCAATCGAGGCTTGGCCATGGATATCACCACCGCCCTCATCAGATCAGGAATCCTCCAGGGTCTGAAGCCTAATGAGCGCATTCGTTAACCTACGCCCCCACCGTAGGTGCACGCGGCATCTGTCACAATGCCTTCTCGGCGCGAAGCAAAACTTCGAGTGAACGACGACTCGTTTCACCCAAATTAATCAATCTATGGCTGGGCGTGTCCCATGGCATCATCAGTGAGACACCACGCCCTAGTTGCACAGTGACACGTAGGATCGTCTCCCAGTGGGATGCACATCATTTTACGCCTCCTCTGCTCTTCTACAAGTAATGCTTGGATAGATCAAGACTGTTGCCTCTGCCTCCGATGGCCCAAAGAAGTAGAACTCTGTCAGCTCGAGTGGCCCAAGTACCCACCCCACACCCTCCATGTCCCGGGTACCGCCAACACTTCCACAAAACTGTACCAGCTTGAGCCAGTTGGCAAACTGGCTCGCTAAATTTAACATACGGCGGGGTTCATTCTGTAGCGTTGCCAACTTGCGGCAGTCACACACCGTGTTGGCGGGCATGGTGCGACCCCTCTCGGGAGCCTAGGGGGGAGGCTCCCAGGGGGAGGGCCCTCGGGAGCCCCCAAGCTCCCCCCGCTTCGAGCCCGCAGGGGCCTTCGGGAGCCCTCTGTGGGAGCCCTCGGGGGTGGGGAAGTTCCTCCCAAGTGACACCCCGGGTGGGGAACTCGGGGGGAGGGGAACTTGGGTGGGAACTTGGGGAGGGAACTTGGTGGGAACTTGGGGGGGACTTGGTGGAGGGAACTTGGGGATGGAACTACTTGTGGGTGGGAACCTGGGGGGAAGCTTGGGGGAGAACTTGGGGGCAGGAACTTTGGGGTGGCGACTGTACCGTGAAGAGCCCGGACCGTCCCGAGAACACGAAACACGCTCCCCAGAACAGCCCCCCGTCAGCAGAACAGCCGACAGCGCTAACTAGAACACACTCTGCGCCTCCGCGAGGACAACCGCCCAGGACCGGCGCGCGTGAAGAGGATAAAGGAAACGCGGGAACTCCGACGACGACACGAGCGACGACGACATCGACAACGACGACGACAACGACGACGACGACGACGACGACAACGACGACACGGACGACGACACGGGCGACGACGACGACGACGACGACGACGACGACAGACGACGACGACGACGACGACGACGACGACGACGACGGACGACAATGACGACGACGACAATGACGACGACGATGACGACGATGACGACGATGACACTGACGACGATAATGACGACGATGACGACGATGACAATGACGACGACGACGACGACGACGAGGACGACGACGACGGACGACGATGACGACGACGGACGACGACGACAACGATGGCGACGATGACGACGACATCGACGACGACGATGACGACACCGACATTGACCACGACGATGAAGACGGCAATGACGGCGACGACGATGGCAGAGGACGATGTCGCCCACGGACGACGACGGTGAAGACGACGACGACGATGACGACATCAATGACGACAACAATGACAACGACGACAATGACGACGACGGTGAAGACGACGACGATGACGACGACGACGGACGACGACGACAACGACGAACGACGATGACGACGACGGACGACGACAACGACGGCGACGATTACGACGACGGCAACGACGGCGACAATGACAACGACACCGACGACGACGACGACAATGACGACGTCAATGACGACGACAATGACGACGACAATAACGACGACGACGACGACGAACGATGCCGCCTACGGACGACGATGACAACGACGACGACGATGACGACATCGACGACGACGGCAATGACGGCGACGACGACGACGACGACGACGACGACGACGTGGGTGGGGGGCCCTCGGGAGCCATCAGGGGGGGATTCCCCTCCCAAGTTCCCCCCAAGCTACCCCTGGAGGGGAGGGAGGAGTTCCCCCCCTCTCAATTTCCTCTCCCCCCAAGTTAACCCCGCTTCGAGCCCGCAGGAGCCCTTCGAGCCCTCGGTGGGAGCCCTCGGGAGCTCTCGAGGGGAGCTCGGGAGCCATCAGGGGGGGGGGGGCTGTGTGAAGGGGCTGTGCGGCCCCATGTCGGCCATGACTGCCGCTTCAAGACAGAGCCATTGTGACTCTTGTGACGCGAAAGAAATGGACGTCGCCATATGTTTTGGCGTGTTTGCCCCGCAGATCTCAATCCAATATGTGTTACATCTGTATATTGCTGCTTCGAATCACTGAGCTGCACCGTGCCATCGTTGAGCTACATGCGGCGGCAAGTCCCTTCGGGAGCACCCATGCCCGCCCTATCCCGATTTCTTTCCACTCTTCGTCCTCCCACTCCTATATTGAGATTGCTCATATCAGCTCGTACTCTGAACGCTGAACGAGCATAGAGACTCTGCGGCCTCGCCATGGCGCCACCGGCAATCATGCTCACCATCTTTTTCGGGAAACGGGCGAGCATAATCTCACGCCTCATATCCCAGAGACTCGTCGGCAAGCGCCGTCACTGCGCCCAGAATATTCGCCGACCCCTTGGGATCCCATCGACGTGTGCGATTGCAGCTCCTCCCCTGGATCTCCTCCCCCGGGCGCCTGGTCACGCAAAATTGGAAAGGGGAACACCAAAGGTGCCCAGGTTGTCCATGTGTCATCTGGCTACAAGGTGCTCTGAGATGGCATCAGACGAACCAAGATGGCGTCAAGACGCTCTTAGATCGCGAAAGATGACGTTGGTCCCACGACGGGCACAAAACAGCCCAAGAGAGGCCGAAGATGTCCGAGAAGGCCCCAAGACACCTCAACGTGGGCCCCAGATGGCACAAACGAAAACCCAAGACAACCGAGATAGGCCCGAAACGGGCCCACGAGATCTCCAAGATGCCCCAGAACGCCCCAGGAGCTCCATGACGGCCTCAAGACACCCCCGCACGAGGCCCCCAACACGGCCCTCCAGCTGCCACAATGCAAACCCAATGCCGACCACAAGGGCTTCAGCAAGACTGCCACGCGCCACGTCCGCGCGACAGGGACCCGCACGGCAGGGCCCCACACGATGGGGTTCAGACGACAACGCACCACACGAGAGGGTCCCACGCGATTTTGCCCCTCGCGATTGGGCTCCACTCGACTGGGTCCTTTCTGTGACCACACGACGGGGTCTCACGCGACAGAGCCCAGGAGCACGCGCCGTGCCCCAAACCGATCAGGCATCACGCGATTTGGGCCCCACTCGATGGGTGTCCGCGCGATGAGTGTCTGCGCGATGGAGCCCCTTCCCCTGCTCCCGCTTGCTACTTTCCTGCTCCGTGTTTGGTCGTCGACGTGTAATGGCGCGCAGAGCTATGCTATGCTCGCCGCGTGGCGGAATTCTCGCGGCCAGCCCCGCAGCTCGCGGCAGACGCACCGAGAGGGCCGGGCCTCAAAACGAGCCAAGGGGCCGAGGCGGCGGGAGCTCGCGAGGGCAACGACCGCCACGCGAAACGAGATTGTAGTGTGAGGAGCAGGGTGAGAGAGAGGGGCCGCTGGGCGCCACGCCCCGCCGACACACGCAGGAGTGACCCCTGGGCAAGAATGGCCTTCAATGCGCGGCTCAGAAGGGGGACGCGGGGTGTCCAAACCTGGGCGCGCAAGCCGCTGCTACCGCGTCGCGCTAAACGATCGGGGGACCCCATTGGGCCCGCTCCAAAGGTCACTCTGGCGAAAGGTCGCTCTTACGCCTAGTCGAACGTGAGGTCTTGGGGATCTACTGCCCCGGTCAATCCTAACCTGGATCAGTCAGGCTTTGCAGGATCCTGCAAGATCCTGCAGGATCCTGCACAACCCTGACCGTGCAGGATCCTGCAAACTCCGGCGCTCTGGCTGATCCCCGTTTGCACTGACCCCCGTCTGAATGCTCCCGAGGGTCTCACAGAAGCAACCAGCTGGGAATCACTGAAGCCCCAACACACCGCATCCCTTCTGCGAGGTGCTCGGGGAAGCAGGTAGAAGGGCGACTGGGAGGAGCCCAAATCTATCTGCGACTGCCGACCCCATTTCGTATAACAAACCGTGCGCTGTATTGAACTGATGGGTCTCGAATTGCCCGAAGACGCTCTGGAAGCCGAAATGGCATCCCGTCGCCGTCGCGTATCTGTTATGATGCCGGAGGCGCGGGAGTATGTAGGAGGCGCCCCCGCCCGTCCTGGCACGCCCACAACGCGAGGTTGTAGTTCCAAGCGTCGTGCGGCACCTGGTGCAGCTTCCCGTCCTGGAAGAGCCACAGGGTGGCCTCTGCGCCGACAAGGGGGGCCTGGCTTTACCGAAAGTAATTGCGGGACCCCATACAAACTGACGTCCCTAAAAATCGTGATGGGCACGCCCTCATATGTCCTCGATGAAGAAAAGGCTTCGCCAAGAACATCCCGCAAACATGTTGGGCTTGGAGTCGTGGGTCCTCGGTGCAGCTGGCTTGATCCTGCGTCGGCCAACACTGGCCTACGCCACTTCCCCTTGCAGGGAAGAGCGGGCCATCGATGGGATACCAACGAAAAAGAGAGACCACTGGCCACAGGGTCAGCGGCCATTCTTTGCAATCCTGTTCAGAATCGCCAGCTGAACCAAAAAACAAGTCTTCGCAGGGGCTAGATAGGATCGCGCATGAGGTCAACGTGGAGACAAATCGAAGAGAATGCGATGGTTAGGGGGGGACGCAGGGACAGGGGGCGAAAGAATGGAGGACCAGATTGTGAGCACTACGTGTGTGCGTGTGTGGGTACGGGGACGACCAGCGGAGCCCCCTGCCATCCCAATGCGGGGCTTCGGCAGCGAGGAGGAGGGCAGGTCCCGATAAGCACAGGCCCCGTGCGGGAACTGCGCAGGGACCTTCCCCCCCCGCATGCACGGGGAACACCCGCACCTTACCTGTCATGCGGGAGGCCTCCTTGGGGGCCGCAGCGCGATGCATCACGTTGCGTAGTGCAAAGCCCCAGCGGGCAACCAGCCGGGCACCAGACCACGCCGCTCAGTTAATGGTACCATGGGGCAATATACCCAAGGACCGTAAGTCAGAGTGAGGGGGCCCGAACGGTCATTCACTGTCCCTGGGTGCGTGGCTGAAGTGAGGATCTGTGGCGCGGATTATGTTTCGTCTTGCTGTTGTTGTCGTCATCCCACCCAAGAGCGACTCCGCGACCCACCCGCGACCCACCCCGCGACCCACCCGCGACCCACCCCGCGACCCACCCGCGACCCACCCCGCGACCCACCCGCGACCCACCCCGCGACCCATCCCGCGACCCACCCCGCGACCCACCCGCGACCCACCCCGCGACCCACCCCGCGACCCACCCCGCGACCCAGCCCGCGACCCACCCCGCGACCCACCCGCGACCCACCCCGCGAACCACCCCGCGACCCACCCCGCGACCCACCCGCGACCCACCCCGCGACCCACCCCGCGACCCACCCGCGACCCACCCGCGACCCATGCGCGACCTGCCCGCGACACACGCGCGACCCACCCCGCGACCCACGCGCGACCCACCCGCGACTAACCCACGTGCACTCGACTACAAAGAATTGCGGCCCCTGCGGCGGGCTGCCTTGAATTGGTTGGGGACGGCGCCATCGCGCGCACTTTCCGCGCCCCACCCGCTGATCACCCGCGACCCACCCGCGACCCACCCCGTTCACAGCATAAAAAAATTCGGCGCCTGCGGCGGGCTGCAGGGGACAGCGCCATCGCGCGCACTTTCCGCGCCCCACCCGCAGATCACCCCCACGCTGTATCTGAAATACAGCGACACTCAAACGGCACATCGGCGCCTGCGGCGGGCTAGCCTGGTCAGTATGTGTGACCCCGCTCGCCTCCGGCTCTTCCTGCTCGTGCTCTTGGTTCCTTCACCCCTCTCGCCTCCGGCTCTCCCTGCATCCTGCTCGTGCTCTTGGTTCCTTCACCCCGCTCGCCTCAAGCTCTCCCTGCATCCTGCTCGTGCTCTTGGTTCCTTCACCCCGCCCGCCTCCGGCTCTCCCTGCACGTCCTCTTCGGTCCTTCCATGTCGTTCCTCCTTCCCCATTCTTTTGCTCTCCAGGCCTCTTCCGTCCTCTTCCGCTAAGGGAGTGGCCCAGGACATCCTGGGGTGCAGCCGGGCCCTCCATTCTCTCCATTCGATTGTTTTCGCTTACAACTGCCTTTGGCAATTCCGCCGCCGTCACCAGGGTTGGGGGCTCAGGGGGGTTTCCCTCAAGGCGCCCTCGGGGGAAGAGGCTTTGGGGCGCCCACAGACTCGCCAGAGGGGGCGCCCTGGAACCCTACCAGAAAGCTCAAAGGCATTCTGACATTCCATTTCCGTCCCAGCGCGGCGGCGGATTGTGCATTTGCGTGGTCCCGTGGCTCTCTTTCCTAGGGCATTCGGTATTGGCCCCTAGCGGACGCCTCAAGCTCCGCGCACCCCCGCCCAGCCCATCCAGCAACGATGCCCCGGCGAGTTCCCTTGATCAGTGAAGTGCGAACCATGCGGTGAGGAGGACGAGGACGAGGACTAACGAGGAGGAGGAAGAGGAGGACGAGGACAAACACGAAGAGGAGGATGGATAATGGAGGGGGGATGAGGAGGAGAAGCAGGAGGAGGACAAGGAGGAGGAGGAGGAGGAGGAGGAGGTGGAGGAGGGCGAAGACGAGGAGGAGGACGAGAAGGAGGACGAGGACGACAAGAATGAGGAGGACCAGGAGGAAGACGACGAGGAGCAGGAGGAGGAGGAGGAGGAGGAGGTAGAGGAGGAGGAGGAGGAGGAGGAGGAGGAGGAGGAGGAGGAGAACGAGGAAGAGGAGGAGGAGGAGAGGGACGAGGACGACAAGAAAGAGGAGGGGCAGGAGGAAGACGACGAGGAGCAGGATGGGGGAGGAGGCGGAGGGGGGCGAGCAGGAAGTCCACGAGGACGTGGGCAGCTCACTCCTCTGTCGTGGAGGGCGCTGGAGAGTGCTTCTGGCTTCCCGGCTGCCAGTGTTCCTCTGCCCCGGCGGGCAGCCCAGACGGGCAGGCCGGGCGCCCCCTCACTCTTATCCGCAACTGCGGGGTGTATGGATATTTCCGGAACGTGCCGTGGGACACTGGCCCGCGCGTCGCACTGCATTCACCTTGCGTGGCCCGAGTACATTGCATGACGAAGCTGGGCGGGTGGGCCCGGGGAAAGATTCGCCAAGGCTCGAGCCAGCGGCGACGGACAGCGACGACGATGGCGACGATGACAATGGAGTGCGCTCGATCACTCTTCCCCAGATGTTAGGAACCCTGGGAACTCGACTTTGCTCCCGCCGATGGCGTTTGGAGGATTCCTGGAAACACGACTTTGCTCCCGCCGACGGCGTCTGGAGGACTCCCGGGAATTCGACTTTTCTCACGCTGATGGTTTTCTATATCAATATACACATATTTCTAGAATTCGATGTATCTAAATCAATTACTTAAAAGAGCCATGGCGGACCGGCTTATGGGCCCATCTGAAGTGACAGCAACACATCGCATCCCTGCGATCCCCGCCCTACGACAATTATGCTGACAGGCGGAACCCCGCTTGCACCGAATGTCAGTCTGCCATCTTCGCAGGAAGTAGATAAGAACGCGCATGAGGCCAACGTGGAGACAAAGCGAAGAGAATGCGATGGTCAGGGGGGGATGCAGGGACAGGGGCGAAGGAATGAAGAAACGGAGTGTGAGCACTAAGTGTGTGCGTGTGTGGGTATGGGGTGGACCAATGGAACCCACTGCCAGCCCCATGCGGGGCTCTGGCAGCCAGGAGGAGGGCAAGTCCCGATAAGCACAGGCCCCGTGCGGGACCTGCGCTGGGACGCTTGCACGCCGCTCTCACCCCTCCTCTTCGTATGGCTCTGACCCACCCCCAAACCCGCCCGCAGAGGCAGCGGAGACGCACGGGGACATTGAGAGACCGGCACGAGGATCTGCAGCAGACTTCCATTGCGCACACGCGCGCACACAAGGCGGGCAACCCGCACGCCCTCCCAAGGGTGAGTTTCGGCCATGTTCGCAGGAGATGAGTTTATGCTCACGAAGGGCGTACTGCCTCGACAGGGGTTAGCCTTGGCGGCCCACATGTGCCACTCAGATCTTCCAGCTGTTGGGCCTTGAGCCCAACGCGGATCCTATCAGGAAGCCGTCACCTTATAACAACAAAAGAGGCTGAGGTGACACCGACAGAAACGGAGGGATAGACTCTAAAGCTTGAGCTGGACGGACCACTGTACCCCTGAAGAGGGGCCCGCCTCACGATGTGGCAATGCTTGTTCAAAAGGCTGGTGCACGCCTCGTTGGTTGCACATGGCTGCACGCGAGCACACATCTAGTCTTGTAGTGGGCGTCGGGCTTGGCTACAACTTTCACTCACCCATGGTTGCCTTGGACAAGCAAGGAACGTCGCCAGAGGATCAACCTCAAGTCGAGTCAAGAGCGAGCATGGTCCAGGAACGGTGCGCACCGGGCGAGACTTGATGATGCCAACACTGCGGTGCAGTATCGGTCGAACTTTTGCGGGGCCGCCTAGGCGTGGAACATGATAGTCAAATCAAGTCGTTATGGCGCAGCTGAGAGAACCCCACGTGTGTGGGGTGGGGGAGCAAGGCGGGAGGACAGCAGGGCAGGGGAATACCCGGGAGGCAAGGGGGGAGGCAAGGGTCGGCCCCCTGAGGGCCCGAACCGACTCCCGCTGCCCGCATCCCCCATCGCTCAGGCCCCCGCGCATAGCAACGAGTAGCGTCTGGGTTGTCTCGACAGTGCACTTCGTGATTGGGCGCCTGCATGCCCCGCTAAGAACACTGGCCTCCCAGGCGACCCCGACAAGGCGACGACGCCAGTGGGCCTCCAGGAGGGCCAAGACCATTGAACCACATATGGCACTCCATGTGATGTTCAGATAGTTTTGGGGCAATCGGGACTCTTGTCCCCAGGGGGTTCCACGACGGCCTAGGAGGGGCATAAGGGAAGCCACCCGAGCCCAACGAGGACCGCGAGAAGACCCCAGATAGCCAAGGACAGCCCCAAGAAAATACCCCAAAGAAGCAAGAGTGGCCTAGGGCCTAGGGCAGCCCAACAAGGCCTCAAGATTGCCCAAGAGGGCCCCAAGAGACCCCCAAGACAACCCCATGAGACTCCCCAGACGGCCGAGAGAGGCCCAAGATGGCACCAAGACGGGCTAAGGATGCCCCAGAATGACCCAAGAGGTTCCCAAGAGGCCCCCCAAACGACCCCACAGGAGCCAAAAGAGCTCCAGTAAGACCATGAGAGCCCCTAAAATAATAGAAACGAGATGTGCCACATCTCACGGACATATGATCATTGCTCCAAGCGCTGCCAAACAGAGTGCTGCGTTGGCACGGTGGCGAAGTTTGCCACACGATATCAGAGTGAGGGGGCCCGAACGGTCATTCACTGTCCCTGGGTGCGTGGCTGAAGTGAGGATCCGTGGCGCGGATTCTGCTTCGTCTTGTTGTTGTTGTTGTCGTCGTCCCACCCAAGAGCGACTCCGCGACCCACCCGCGACCCACCCCGCGACCCACCCGCGACCCAGCCCGCGACCCACCCGCGACCCATCCCGCGACCCAACCGCGACCCACCCCGCGACCCATCCCGCGACCCACCCCGCGACCCACCCGCGACCCACCCCGCGACCCACCCCGCGACCCACCCCGCGACCCAGCCCGCGACCCACCCCGCGACCCACCCCGCGACCCACCCCGCGAACCACCCCGCGACCCACCCCGCGACCCACCCGCGACCCACCCCGCGACCCACCCCGCGACCCACCCGCGACCCACCCGCGACCCACGCGCGACCTGCCCGCGACACACGCGCGACCCACCCCGCGACCCACGCGCGACCCACCCGCGACTAACCCACGTGCACTCGACTACAAAGAATTGCGGCCCCTGCGGCGGGCTGCCTTGAATTGGTTGGGGACGGCGCCATCGCGCGCACTTTCCGCGCCCCACCCGCTGATCACCCGCGACCCACCCGCGACCCACCCCGTTCACAGCATAAAAAAATTCGGCGCCTGCGGCGGGCTGCAGGGGACAGCGCCATCGCGCGCACTTTCCGCGCCCCACCCGCAGATCACCCCCACGCTGTATCTGAAATACAGCGACACTCAAACGGCACATCGGCGCCTGCGGCGGGCTAGCCTGGTCAGTATGTGTGACCCCGCTCGCCTCCGGCTCTTCCTGCTCGTGCTCTTGGTTCCTTCACCCCTCTCGCCTCCGGCTCTCCCTGCATCCTGCTCGTGCTCTTGGTTCCTTCACCCCGCTCGCCTCAGGCTCTCCCTGCATCCTGCTCGTGCTCTTGGTTCCTTCACCCCGCCCGCCTCCGGCTCTCCCTGCACGTCCTCTTCGGTCCTTCCATGTCGTTCCTCCTTCCCCATTCTTTTGCTCTCCAGGCCTCTTCCGTCCTCTTCCGCTAGGGGAGTGGCCCAGGACATCCTGGGGTGCAGCCGGGCCCTCCATTCTCTCCATTCGATTGTTTTCGCTTACAACTGCCTTTGGCAATTCGCCGCCGTCACCAGGGTTGGGGGCTCAGGGGGGGTTCCCTCAAGGCGCCCTCGGGGGAAGAGGCTTTGGGGCGCCCACAGGCTCGCCAGAGGGGGCGCCCTGGAACCCTACCAGAAAGCTCAAAGGCATTCTGACATTCCATTTCCGTCCCAGCGCGGCGGCGGATTGTGCATTTGCGTGGTCCCGTGGCTCTCTTTCCTAGGGCATTCGGTATTGGCCCCTAGCGGACGCCTCAAGCTCCGCGCACCCCCGCCCATCCCATCCAGCAACGATGCCCCGGCGAGTTCCCTTGATCAGTGAAGTGCGAACCATGCGGTGAGGAGGACGAGGACGAGGACTAACGAGGAGGAGGAAGAGGAGGACGAGGACAAGCACGAAGAGGAGGATGGATAATGGAGGGGGGATGAGGAGGAGAAGCAGGAGGAGGACAAGGAGGAGGAGGAGGAGGTGGAGGAGGGCGAAGACGAGGAGGAGGACGAGAAGGAGGACGAGGACGACAAGAATGAGGAGGACCAGGAGGAAGACGACGAGGAGCAGGAGGAGGAGGAGGTAGAGGAGGAGGAGGAGGAGGAGGAGAACGAGGACGAGGAGGAGGAGGAGGAGAGGGACGAGGACGACAAGAAAGAAGAGGAGCAGGAGGAAGACGACGAGGAGCAGGATGGGGGAGGAGGCGGAGGGGGGCGAGCAGGAAGTCCACGAGGACGTGGGCAGCTCACTCCTCTGTCGTGGAGGGCGCTGGAGAGTGCTTCTGGCTTCCCGGCTGCCAGTGTTCCTCTCTGCCCCGGCGGGCAGCCCAGACGGGCAGGCCGGGCGCCCCCTCACTCTTATCCGCAACTGCGGGGTGTATGGTAACATGAAAGAACTTCTGCGAGCCGGCGCCGACAGCTCGAACGGGCCACTGCGAGTTCAATTCCACGAATCCCACGGCGTACCTGCTGAGAGGGGGCGTTGCTGTTCTCGGCACGCGGGGCCCGCGCCTTTCCCCCCACCAGACCACCCCGCGCGCCTCCCAAGCTCGCGTGGCTGCACAGGTGCCCATGCCGCTGGCGTAGTTGACGCAGTCGGGCTGCAGCCCCTGCGGCAGAGGGCTTCCGATACGGAACGAGGAGGAGGCCAATGATGCCCTCTACTAGCGCGGCTGAGCGCAAACGTTTTTCTGCAAGCGTGCACTTCTGGAAGACGCAGGGCAAAGCCTTCTGGCCCTCGGAAAGAAACCCGAACAAGAGACTCAGTTACTCCACGCTGGCCTCATGTTACTGCCCCTCGCGGCAATACCTCAGAACAGTCCCAGCCTCCCTCGGAGGACTGGACGGGGCGATGAGTTGGAGGCTGGAGGTGTTCACGCAAGCGCATGAACAGGCCCATCGGATTCCCTCCAACAAACGACCCCCCTGGACCTCCCTGGACTGGTCTCCTCAACTCCTCTTCCTTATTGTGGAATGCTCCCTGTCGCACCCCGACGCTGGTCGAAAGGGCGGGGCGTTCCGCCTGAGACTTCCTCACCACTCACGACCCTGATCCTAAAAACAAATCAACATTTCACAGATGGAAGGCGGGTGGATTTCAAAATCCCACCAGCCCTTTGGGCGTGAGTGGTTTAGAGAGCCCGCTCTGTCCTCAACCCCCCTTCTTCCCCTTCGGGGAGGGGTTTACCCCTCCCCCTACCCCCTCCCCCTGGGCCTGGAGAGGGCGGGCCGCGGGTCGTCAGGGGAGTCTTTTTCGACTCCTGGGAGGGCCAAAAAACGACGACCCTCACGAGGATTCTGGCCCCGAGGGGGGGGAGGGAGTTTGGCGCCTGAACTCGTCGTTGAAGTAAAAAACATTGATTTTACTACGGTGTTGGCCCCATTTTGGCCTTCTGAGGGGGCCGCGTTCCTCTTCCTTCTTCGCAAAATCATTAATTTTACGAAGGTGTTGGGCTCATTTTGTCCTTTTCAGGGGTCAGCGCTTATTAGCGCTTCTGAGGAGGTCGCAAGAGGCCCCAAGATAGCCCCAAGAGGCCCCCAGGAGGCTCCCAAGAGGCCTCTAGGAGGCCCCCAAGAGGCCCCCAAGAGGCCCCAAGAGGTCCCCAAGAGGCTCCCAAGAGGCCCCCAAGAGGCCCCAAGAGGCTCCAAGAGGCCCCCAAGACGCCCCCAAGAGGCCCCCAAGAGGCCCCCAAGAGGCCCAAAGAGCTCCAAGAGGCCCCCAAGAGGCCCCACGAGGAGCCCGACCGACTCACACCAGGACGAGAGACCCCAACGACTCACACCACGAGGAGCCCGAACGAGTCACACCACAAGGAAGGGCCCGAACGACTCACACCAAGACGAGGCGCCCGAACGACTCACACCACGAGGAGCCCGAACGACTCACACCACGACGCGGGCCCCGAACGACTCACACCACGAGGAGCCCGAACGAGTTACACCAGGAGGAGGGGACCGAACGACTCACACACAAGGAGGGGACTCACACCACGAGGAGCCCGAACGAGTCACACCACAAGGAGGGGCCCGAACGACTCACACCAGGACGAGCCGCCCGAACGACTCACACCATGAGGAGCCCGAACGACTCACACCACGACGCGGGCCTCGAACGACTCACACCACGAGGAGCCCGAACGAGTCACACCAGGAGGACGGGCAGCGCTCATACAAGCCCCCCACGATGGCCCCCAGAGGTCCACCAGATGGCCCCTAGAGTTCCCCAGATGGCCCACAAGAGGTCCCCAGGAGGCACCACGAGGCCTCATGTTTCGCAAGAGTTGCTGTTTTGAGATGGGCTGGTGGGGATACGCGAAGCGTGAAGAATTTGGTTCCCGCTTTAGCGCCGCGCACATTCGTTTTCAAATTCTGCAAGAGCTTCACGGATTCAGGGCGGGTCGTTTTCAAGCTGTAGTTCTCGCCTTAGCGCCGCGTGCACTCATTCGAACAATTTGCAAGGACTTCAACGATTGAAGGCGGGCCCTTTTCAATGTGTGACTCTCGCCTTAGTGCCACACGCATTCCATTTTCAAACTTTTGCAAGAGCTTCACGGATTGAAAGCGGTTCGTTTTCAAAGTGTGGTTCTCGCCGTAGCGCTGCGCGCACCCGTTCTAAATCTATGCAAAACCTTCACGGGTTGAGGGAGGGACGTCTTCAAAATGTGGCTCTTGCTTTTAGGTCGCGCACATTAGTTCTACAGTAATTCCAAGGAGCTTCACGGATTGAGGGCGGGCCGTTTTCAAAATGCGGTTATCACCTCAACGCCGCGCGCACTTGATCAAACAATTTGCAAGAGCTTCACGTATAGAGGGTGAGTCGTTTTCAACATGCGGCTCTCGCCTTCGCGCCGCGCACATTCGTTTTCTAAAGACTGCAAGAGCTTCTCGGATTGGCGGCGGGCCGTTTTCAAAATGTGGCTCTCGCCTTAGCTCCGCGAACATTCGCTTTAAGCTGTTGCAACAGTTTCACTGGTTCTCGTGGTCAACGTGCCAAGAATAATGTTTCGGAACGGTTCAGAATCGCCAAGACGTAACAATCAATTTATCCGGTGGCGTTGAAGTCCTGAAAATGGTGTTTCGGCACGCTACCAACTTCGCACTGCTTTTTTCCCAAGCGGGGTAATGCCCTCCGTGTATGTCAACACCGCTGTTAAGTCCCAAATTTACACGAGTCCTCGTCCTCCTCCTCTTCCTCCTTATCCTCTTCCTGCGCGTCCTGAGACCCCGACGCCGTGGAACATGGCGCCGTCCTGGAAAATCACCACCCGAACTCACGGAACCCATCATTTCCATGTATTTCTCTAGCTGCGTCGATCCGCGAGGGTCCGGGTGCCCACGCGGAACGGACAAGCACATCGTGATCTCTTGGCGAGGGCCAGAATGTAGGGATCCTCCTGGCGGGGAGGGACGGGCTGCCCCAGAGGCGCAGCAAGACGGCAGGGCATGCTCCAGGCGGCACCAGTGCCGCGGTGGCCGGGCAGGCCCTCGGCCTGAGTTTGGCCTCTCGGGCGTAGGCAGAACTAAGACCTGTGGGACGCCCCCCCCGCCCCGTTCCACTAAACGGAACTGCCGTCGCCCGACAAAACCAGCTACAGCAGACCTGGTTGAGTGATTCGGGCCAATTTAGCGGCTCCGGGGCCCTGCTACTGACCGGGCCCCCTCACCTGGGATCCTGGCTATACCCGAGGCCTCAACTGACAACGAAGGACTGGACTGGACCCAAAAACCTTCTCCGTGAACCATCGCCTCCCGCCCAAAGGTGTCACCCTCCCCCTTCGACACATCTCCCTCCCCCCAAGACCAAGACCGCACAGCACAGGCGAGGCCAATCACCTCCCGCCGCCCTGGCTCCTCGAAAGGTTGGTCCAGCTCTATAATCCGCAAGCCTCTGCGAATCGAAACAATTCACACATGTTCTCACTTTCCTCATCGGATAAACTTCCTCCCCCTCCTCCCCCTCCTCCTCCTCCTCCTCCTCCTCCCCCTCCTCCTCCTCCTCCTCCTTCTCCTCCTCCTCCTCCTCCTCCAACGTTCAACTCTTGCAGGAGCTCCTGAGAAGGGCCAAACGGACGGGGCCGTCCGCGCCCCCAAAAAAATGCCCCCCCACCCCACCCCACCCCACAAGAATGACAACATTTGCCCACGCGAGCGTAACGCGCAGAGAGGAGCAGCTACAGCAAGAATGTGAGGACAATGGGAGGAGCATGTGGATGTCAGACCCCGGGGAGGCCCGCCGGACAGGGGGATTCGTCGGAAAGGTCTGCTCTTACAATTGTAGAGTTGCGCTGCGCGGGCCCCTCCTAGTTCACCGGTGCACTCAAGCGCCGAAGGGGGCTGGCATTGTTCTGTGGCGCTGTTGCGAGGGGAAATCGCAGGAGCTTCTGAGAGCACAGCGGCGGGGAGCGGAGGGGAAGGCCCAAGAGGGCCGAGGCGGCCACTACAGCACGTCAGCAGGGCTCCAAGAGGACTTCAAAAGACCACACATCCTTGATGTTCCGCTGGTTGTTCAATCATGTTACCGTTCTCGGCTTCTTGGGTTTCCGACGCTCCAAAACGGCCACATAAGCCCCGAATATCGCCCCAAGAGGCCCGCAAGACGGCCCAGGAGGGCACCAAGACGGCTTAAGAGGCTCCCAAGACGGCCACATCAAGCGCCAAAAGTGGGACCTACGACGGCCCAGAGGGCCCCAAGACAGCCTCCGAAGGCCAAGAAGTCCCTCAGACGCCCACAGAGGTCCCCAAGACTGGGGCCCCAAGATGCGCCAGGAGGCCCCCAAGAGGTCCCTCAGAGACCCCGAAGACGCTCTCGGGAAAACCCCAGGAGGCCCCGAGAGGGCCTCAGGTGGCCTCCATTCCTTTTCCTTATTAATAACTTCTCCCTGTCACGCCCCGAGGCTGGTGGAAATAGCGGGCCTGGCGCTTCGCCTGAGATTTTCTCACCATTTACAACCCTGAAGCTTAAACATTGGCAACAGCTTCACACATGGAGGGCGGGTCGTTTTCAAAATGTGGCTCTCGCCTTAGCGCCGCGCACATTCGCTTTTAAACACCTGCAAGAGTTTCACGGATTGAGGGCGGGATGTTTTCAACATGTGGCGCTCGCCTTCGCACTGCACACATTCGCTTTTTAACGTGCAAAAGCTTCACGGGTTGAAGGCAGCTGCTTTTCAACATGTGGCTCTCGCCTCAACACCGCGCACATTCGCTTTCAACATGTGCAAGAGCTTCTCGGATTGACGGTAGGCCGTTTTCAAAATGTGGCTCTCGTCATAGCGCCGCGCACATTCGCTTTAACAACTTGCAAGGGTTTCGCGGATTGAGAACGGGTAGTTTTCAAAATGTGGCTCTCGCCTTAGCGCCGCGCACGTTCGTTGTAACAAGTTGCAAGACATCCACGGATTGAGGGCGGCTCCTCTTCGAAATGTTGCTCTCGCCTTAACGCCGCGCGCATTCGTTGATAACACTTGCAAGAGTCTCACTGATTCCCATGGCCCATGTACCAGAAGCTGTGTGCTGGACATACTAAAGATTATGAAAGTCCAACAATTACTTTGATTCGCGGTGTTCAAATCCCAAGAATGGCGTTCTTGAGCAAATCAAGATCGTCAAAACGCAGCAGTCCGGTTGATCCGTGGCGTTGGAATCCCGAGAAAAATGTTGTGGCACGCTTCAGGCTCTTCAAACGGTTATCTTGCAACGAGACATGTCCCTCAGTGGAAATGAACCGTTGTAGGGGCCTGCGAAGAGGGAGCTTGGAGGGAGGGTTTATTCCAGCATCGTTGATGACTCTTGGGTTTACGCTGGTCCTCCTCCTCCTTCTCCTTCTCCTCTTCGTCCACCTTCTCCTTCCTCTCCTCCTGTCGCGGTGCTCGCTTGTCTTGTTCGCATTGCGGATGTCAGCGTAACAAGGGCTACTACATCTATTGCACGCGCTGCAAGAAGAACTGGAACAAGCCAATTGATTTTTCAACAGCGGCGGCAACACTATACCAAAGGACCGACTCCGCAGCTCTTCGCCGTGAAGCTGCTGAAATGGCAGTTGGTCAGCAGCCTGCCCCCGCCGGGAGTGCACTTGTCACTCCCAACAAGTCCGACATCGAGCAGATCATTCAGCTGTGTGAGAAGACGGGCATCCAGGGCATGTTGCAGCAAGCCAAGCAATGCAAAGAGCTTTTGTCTGCGTCCGTTCCCCCTCCGCAGCGTGCTGATGCAGCTCACAAAGAAATCGTCAGGCTCAAGAAGCGCCTAGACTACGAACTTCGTGCTGTGCATGACGTGGAGCAGAAGCTGGCAAACCAGAGAGCTTGGGATGGACGCTCGAAGCGGCTGATAAGCACAACCGCGACTACAAGGCTGCCATCGCCGAGCTCCACCTCTCTGTCACCCCTGCTGGCGGCCAGAACATGCCAGTCCCGACCCCATCAGTCAGCATCACCGACATCCTCGAGGGCCGCCTCAAAGGGCTGGAGGTGGACAACGACGGCTTGTTCGTCCTGGCTGAGTTCGCTGGCGTGGCCCAGTCTGACCTTGAGGGAGCTCGACGTCACAACGATGAGATGCCAGAGCAGATCAAAACCTGCTGCATCAGGCTATCCGGCGACATCAAGTCAAAGGCCACCGAACTGAAGGCAGCGCACGACGCTCAACAGGGCCGCCTCAAGGCCAAGAGACGCAAAGGTGATGGCGATGACGCCGTACACGGAGGCGGCGGATATGCAGCTGATCGTCCTGGTGAGGCTTCGGCGCCGCACGCAGCCGGTGCTGCGGAAGGCGCCGAGGCCGCTAACGAGTCCAGTGCCGCACCATATTCTGGTTCGGTTGGTGGGGCCCCTGACACCAAGGCAACTGCCAAGACAAGCGCTCCAACGTCGCCTGCTGACATCCAGGAGGAGGCCCGTCAGGCCATCCAGCGAGGCGGAGCCAACTCCAAAGATCCGAAGGCGTCACCGCCTGGCCCACCCGCGTAGCCCAAGTCTTCTGGGTAGCACTCCAAGCTCTCCCCCTTCTGCTCCTTACCCGTTGAAGCCCTGCATCCTGCTCAATTTCGGTTGGTCAGGTTGGCCCTGTCCAGCAGTCTGAGCAAATTGAATCCTCCTGGGACCGGTTGGGCTTGGAGCTTGTGACGGCGAACAGGACGGCCTGGGGCTCGCTTCGTGAATGCTCAAACCTGGCGACGGCCCGCGTCGTGCTGTGACAGGAGCACAAGCGGATCTCCAGCGAGGATATCAACAATGCGACGGTGTGGTGCAATCGTAGTCGACGGAACGCGCACTTCGAACCAGGGACCACGGGGCCAGGAGGGAGCCCCTCCGCGGGCGTCGGAGTGCTTGCCCGTTCTGTCCTTCGCTAACACCCCCCAGATGTTGGAGCTTGTCTGAACAGGCATCGGGCTGCTGGGGCCCCGGTCCGTCTTCCCGGCAAGGTAAGGTTTTACTGCGTAGGCGTCTACCTTCAGAGCTGTGCTGGCCTCGATGGTAAGGATATCTTGGCAGGCGTGGCGTCGTGCGCCAAGAGTCTCAGCGTCCCGCGCATCGTTGGCGGGGACTTCAAACTCGAGCCTCAGCTGTTGAGCACCTCTCACATGCACGACAGGCTCGGGGCGCGGATAAGCTTCCCTTTCTGGTGCTGCGGGCACCTGTAGGTCGACGGCGGGGGTTAAGATGCACGACTACATGTTGGTGGAAGCGCGGATCGCACAAACGATTGGGAGCATGAAGGTAGTCCGTGAATCGGGCTTGGTCATCCATGACCCCGTGCCCCTCAAGCTTCACCCCCAATTCGCCTCCCTCCGTGCCCTCAACTTTCGTCGCCGACCTCCTTTCCCCGCCGCCCGCCCTTTCGGAACACCTCCAGAGCCCCCTTCAGGAGCAGAGATCATCTCTCGACTCGCCTCCCGCCCCCTCGAAGTTGCCAAAGAGGGAGACGCCGATCGTACCCAATTTAGTTTGGATGTCCGGAATGGGGCATGGCCGCCGAGAAGGAGTTAGAAAATGCATGCCAATGAAAGCTTCCCGGTTCGGGAAGCAAGGGGCGCCGGGCTCAGCTCAAATCGGTTAACGATGTCGAGGATGCTTGCAAATCTATGAGCAGAGTCTCGGTCACGTCCCAGTCTGCTGCTGGTCTCAGGTGGCTGGTCAGCAGATATCGTCTTCGGCTGCAGCTCTACGGTCTTGGCGCCGCGCCAGATCAGGGTTCCAGCGTTTCGTCGGTCGCCTCTGGAGCTGGACAGAGTGATGAACAGCAATGTCAAGAACGTGACGGGAGCTCGGACTCCCCCTTGTTTGCCCAGGCTGTCGAGTCGGAGCGCCGACGCAGGATGCATCTTGGCAACGCTGCGGCTGACAAGTCGAATCCTCCCAGGCGTCTTGGGGAGTGGGAGCGGGACCACTTCTCTCTGCTCAAGGCTTCAGGATATCATCCAATACATCCCAGTAGGAGGGCCATGCGTTGAAGGAGAATCCATACATACCCTTGATGTTAATACACAGAAAGCGCAAAAGGACGCTGAACGGGGGCCCCGTCAAACTGACCCCATAAAGCTCGGCTGGAGTGGATCCGTCAGAACATCGAAAACGGGACCCGACACGCTCACGGGGTGATCAAGGGGGGAGGGCCAGAATGGACCCCTACCACCACGTTGTCAGCCAAAGGTGACGTTGTTTCGAATCCCGGTTCTCCTTTGCTGGCTGAGCTTGCCCAAGACGAGGCCGAATCCCACACTTCAAATCTTAATTCTGAGCCCCTTGAGCCGTTACCCCCTTCAATAATGGATGAAATTAGCGCGCCGCCCGTTCTTTTCCCGCTAGGACGACCTCCTCTGCTGAAGGCTTCTACGTTCGAAACATCCAGTCCTTGTCGGACGGCGCCATTGAGGTTCTGTCTACCATGATTTCTGTTGTCCAGCGGTCTGGCCTCCTTCCAGGTCAGAGGAGGGCCACCCTCCTGATCATGCTCGCTGAACCCGATTGCGGGCACATACCGATCGGTTCGTTTGTGGCTGTCCGCTAGCCGTGCGTCCGCGCTCGTCGGGGGCTTGGACGAACGGCGGAGGAGGAACGCCAGGGACTTGTTTGCCGAGGCTACTTCGCTTCGAGTCTTGGCGCAGTTTGGAGACATGCGGTCAAGAGACAGGTGGCTGTCGCGAGCAAGGATAGCGCGTGTTCGTTTCTCTGGGCGTCGTTCAAACTTTACGAATCCGTGGACCTCGATCTGCTTCTGGCCCGGTGCCCCCATCATGATTTCCCGATGCAGATTGCCAGAGTCTGCTACACCGCGTACCGCTCGTGCAGGTAATGATCATGAACGGCAGAGTCATGAATCCCAAGTGTGCATGGAGAAGAGTGGTCGCAGCCTGCGGTTTCGCGACGACCTTTATCCACGTCTTTGCGCTAGCTGCCTTCGACGGTCTGTCTGCCAAGATCCGTCTATCTTAGAGGGTATCACTTATCTCGGCAATTCTATCCTGTCGCGCTGCCCCCACCCGCCCCCCCGAGAGAGGTCGTTGGAGATCTCATCGAAGGGACTTTGCAGCTTCAGGTTACCATCGAGTCTGATCGTGGCTGCGCGAGTTCTGTTCCTAAGGCGGCGGTGGTCGCCTATGATCCTACTGTCGCTAAGGAGGTCCGCCGTAGACTTCGACGATGCTGCGGGAAAGCCAAAGAAGATTACCAGGAGAGGACAGACTATTCAAGTTATGAAGAAAGCCTTATGACTTGGTGTGCACCGTGCCACTCTTGGGAAGCACGCTGTCGCCAGTCGTGGGCCCTCGCCAGTCGGACGCACAGTCGTGAGGTGCACGGAACCTCGGACTTCGAGCAGTCTGCGCAGAGGACATCCGTCGGCAAGTTTCCGTCCCCCTCCGCTGGAAGGCGCTCTCCCAGGGCAACTTGGTTGTTCGCCGCCGACCCCACGCGGTGCAGTGCCGTGGCCCCGATCGCCAGATGGTCCAAGGAGGTTCGGGCCAGCCTCACGGGAGCGATCAGTTTCGGGTTGCCGCTTGCGGAGCTTCGCCAAGCTTGGGAGGTTGGGTTCTCGGAGTCTCTCCCCCTGTGGAGGCAGGTCGGGGGATTGGTCGGGGCCCAACGTCTCTCGGCGGAGCGTCTCGGGTGGAAACTGACTGGTTTCTCGACCCTCATCGGCGACATGGGGGTGGAGGTGTCTTTCGCAGTAGCGTCATCTGCTCTTTTCAAAGAGGCTCCTCGGGAAAGCCGTGCTCAGACCCCCCCAAAACGAGCCTATGGGGCCAGCCTGGGCCTCGAGAGGAGGGCGTGCTTGGATGTGCTGTTCGCCGCAGTGGCCTCGTCCAAGTTCCCCCGTTTGGGAGAACGGCTGTATCCGTGGGCTCGCTTGTCAGGCGCCTTGGACCAAGGTTAGGACAGCCGAGAAGGGGCACATCTTTCCCGACCTGATGCGCGCCATGTGCTCCGAGGCCTGGGCACCATTGCCCCCCCCACCCCTTGCGCCGCTGCCAACATCCTGCCTTCTATCCAATCGCGAAACTTAAGGGGAAGAATTCCAACATGAACCGTAAGATTGGGGGGAGCTCAATTAGCATGACCAAATTATGTACCCTTATGGTATCTTCTCGCACCCTGGAATGTGTTCCCTGCTCCCACCGGGGCGAAGCCACCGGTGCATCATGCCAGCGACCCAGCCCTATCCTTCCCTGCGCCCAAGAATCCTGATCGATCCATGGGATCGATCATTTCCTCGATCTTTTGACTTTGGGCTGATGGGATCGATCTTTTTGCTCGATCCCCGTGCCTGAAGTTCTCGGGTACCGTGCCCGAAGTTTTCGGGTACCGTGCCCGAAGTTTTTGGGGACCGTGCCCGATCTCACCGTGCCCGAAGTTTTTGGGGACCGTGCCCGATCCACCGTGCCCGAAGTCTTTGGGAACCGTGCCCGATCTCTGCGCCTGATCCCCGTGCCCGACGTTAGCAGACCCCTGCTGTGGTAGTGGTGGTAGTGGTAGTAGTCGTAGTGGGAGTAGTGGTAACAGTGATAATGGGAGTAGTGGTGCAAGTGGTAGTTTGGCGGAAGTGATGAAAGTGGTGGGGAATAGGAAAGGGGTGATTTGCTTCCTAGGGCTTGCATCCTTAACGGGATGGGGAGGGGAAGAGGCACTTGCATCCTTGCATCCTTGCATCCTTGTATCCTTGCATCCTTGCACCGCGCATCAAGGGCGCACGCGCCCTTGCATCTGAGCGAACCTCTGAGCCCCCCTCGCCCCACTCACCTCATCCGCAGCCGTTTTGGCTTTTCAGGCACTGGCCAGATTTTAGCTTTCGACTTTTGAGTTGGAGCTGGTGTTCGTGGCCATGGCATCGTGCGTGCCGAGGCAAGTGGCGAACCCAACAGTGTCCACCGACGCGTATGTGCAGGCCATCAGAGGCCACATGGGCACTACATACTTCTCGAAGTTGTTCGTTCCTGAGAGGTTGGCCTCTAGGCCTTCCCACGTCACCCCCGACTGCGTGATCAAGATCGCGCCCATCCTGGACGCCTTCGTGACTGCAGGCCTCGACAACATGACATTCCTGCCCAAGCGTTTCGAGGAGGCGCTGGAGGAGATTATGAAGGCTGACGACCACCCAGTCGGTATGTGCAGGAATACGTTCATTGGTCACCTTGTGAATCATTTCCAATTAGTCATGAAGTTCATTCGCACGATGAAGTATGAGGACACCTGTGCCAAAATGATGAGAAAGTGCCGGAGAACTGGCAGTTTTCGGAACAAGCTGAGCGGGGCCGACTCGATCGTCGTCCAAGGCATCCTCCGCAGGATTAAGGTCAGCTCGGCCGATGCAGCGAGCGGCAGCGAGCCTGCGCACTCGCCTCCGCCAGAGTCTGCTCGGGCCGCGTCGCCTCCTCCTAAGGCGTCTCGGGCGCCGTCTCCACCGACGTTTCCCTCGGCCACCGCGTTCGGAGGTGCGTCCCCTTCTCGCGCCTTCGCCCTCCTCGGGGTTCAATAAGAACTTTGGCAAGCAGACGCAGTGCAGGCCGTTGCGGGCGACCTTCTTGGAGAGCTCAGATGGAGAGTCCGAGAAGGGCATCGAGGCAGCCGGCGCCACGGAGCACGCCATCGCGTCCTTGACAGACCTGCTGGCAGGCGCTGCCGCAAAGGCCTCGTCAACGAGCGAGCCTGAGGCGTCAGCTATCCCCCTCGAGTCCGCTGAGTCCCTCGAGGATGACGACTACGACGACAACGGCTTGCTCAAGGCCAGCGTGGGCGCGACCAAGGTCCGCGCGCTCATCCCGAACCCCGAGAAGAGGAAGAACCAGGTGTTGGGGACATGCCGCCGCAAGCGCATGAGGCGCCCAGCTGCCGCGTCGGGTGTGGGGCCTGCCGCGCAGGAGCAGGTGGAGGAATCCGAAGAGCCACCGCAGCCCGAGCCTGTGCTGAGGAGGCCTGCCGCGACGACGCCTCCACCGAAGTCCCCGAGACCTGACGTGGGCAAGAGCGCGGCCAAGGCCGAAATGGACACGTTCAACGTGCCCTTGGAGAGGTCGGCTCTGGTCGGACCGACTGCGGAGGAGAAGCCGAGGTACGAGTTGTGCGCGTTCATCACGCACGGCGGCCGCCAGAAGCGGGTGCACGTCTGGTCTTCGACCGAGACGACGTGCGGCCCGAACCTCGGCGACCACGTGCGTCAGATTGCAAAGGAGATCGACTCCAATCACATTTCCAAGAAGCAGTGCCTGGAGATTCGTGATAGACTCAAGGCGTAGGTGGCGAGCTGTATGGCGTTTGTTTCGACTGCACAGCTAGCCTTTTAGTTTCGGGAGGGATGGGGGCTGGAGGAGGCGAGTGAGGGAGGCGGGAGGAGGAGTAGACATTTCAGCTCTGCCGCAGGGTCGGGGCAGAGTTCGGGTTCTCTGCGAGGCCGGCCTGTGCGCGTGATGAAATATGTTGGCAGGCAAGGTCGCTCGGCGCTGAGGTGCGCTGCTGGCCATGCTTATTCCGCAGTTAAGCAGTTGATGCAGCAGTTCCGCAGTCCACCATCACATGCCGTCAGAATGACCTTGTTAACCTCACTTCGTTCCTCAACTTTCTCAGGCCCCATGGCATCCAAATGACGATTGTAAGAACTTATGAGAAGGGTGCATGGGGCTGGAGGGTGTATAGCAGCATCGCTGATGCATCCTGGGTTCTCTCTGGTCCTTATCCTTCTCCTCCTCGTCATCCCCCCTCTCCTAAACGTAATCTCTAGGCTCGGCCTCTCCACGGGTTCCCCCCTTGTCCTTGCTGCCCCCTAGCCCTGCCTGTGCCCTTGTGGGCGGCGGAGTGGGGGGGCCTAGTGGAGGGCCTCACCCATCCCTTAGGTGGGTGGCCATGCCCATCGAGCGTGCTCGTCTGGTCGTGCTCGTCGAAGGCTGTCCGAGGTATCGCACTTGCTTGAGGTAGCTTCTAGACTGATCATTTCTGGATCACGAGCCGCGTCCAGCTGTTTTTTCGGGTCTCTGGGGTCGCCTGGCCCGCTCCTGGGCTAGAATTCCGATGAGGAAGGTTGGATTGGCCAACTCCTGGTTCAATCGGGCTCTATTTCCAGCGTAGCAAACCATGGCACGAGACATCAAACAAACAAACCATGACACGAGACAACAAACCATGACACGAAACGACAAACAAACCATAACACGAGAAAAGAAACAAACCAGGACACGAGACAACAAACAAACAATGACTCGAGACAACAAACAAGTCATGACACAATACAACAAACAAGCGCACCATAACACGAGACCACAAAGCAAGGCACGAGCTCGGGACAACGCAGACACGAGACAAACAACACACAACCATGACACACACAAACCACAACATGACACCGCGGAGCCATCCTATCCCCCCATCACATCGGGAACAAACCTTAACAACCGCAGTGCGTGTACACAAACATGACAACAACAAACAGCCATGGCACGAGACAACATTTCGGCTCGAGCTCGAGTGAGTGCGAAAGCTGATTGCACGACAGTCAGACAGCTGCGAACCCGACTGTTACCATGCCAGCCAAGAAGCGCCCTGCTGCTCACGCTGAGGAGCAGGTCGGGAAGAAGCCAGCTAGCGCGCAGCCTTAGGACTGGACGCTGGCGAAGGCGGACAGGGGCGATCTCGTCGAAGACGAGGATGCGCCAGATGGGGTCTATGATGACAGGACTGCCAACAGGGCGCAGCGACACGTCTTCGAGCACAACGAGTCGAGGATCGATCCAGACGACTGGAAGCCGCTACTGGGACCTCCGTTCCAAGGACTGCACGGAGGCGGGCAAGACGAAGGCGGCCAACGCGATCATCAACGCGTACGTGCCGAGGAGCGTCTCGTACAAGGGCCAGATCGAGAAGAAGATGAACACCCTGGAGCAGATCACCACCAGGTCCACCGTCAAGACGGACAAGGACAAGCAAGTCGGCCGCACGAAGAACACGTTCATCGCATCCGTCTTCCACGGGAACCAGACCTTCTTCGACCAAGCCAAAGCTGAAGGCGAGGCGTGGGAGGAGAACGGCTTCTGGTACCACGACAAGAAAGAGCGGAGCAATTCGCAAATCATTGCCAAGGATGAGATTGCCACCCAGAGGGACGTGATCGTGCACGACGAGACGCTGATGGCCATCATGGCCGAGATGCACGAGGAGGCAGACACTGCGACGAGGTGGAAGGCGCTCGGTGATAAGATCGAGAGCGGTTCGGCGCCCAGTCGCTTCCAGAGCGAGGGGAAGAAGGCGACTGCGGCCGACGTGAAGCTGCTGCAGGAGTGCTTCGACTCGGTGACGAGGCCCACCCTGAGCATCCGCAAGGTCGGCACGAGCTTGGTGCAGAAAGCGGGCAGAGAGGCCGTGTGCGACGTGGCTCGTCAGGGGATCGAGAAGCTGAAGTCGCTGGTGAAGCCGACGCAGGCCGCGGAGATCCTCCTGACGCGCCCTGCGGAGAATGTCATGGCGAAGGAGGTCGCGACGGCCATCGAGGAGACCGCCACGCCGTACAGGGAGTGCCTCGACTACTACAGGGAGTTGGAGCGCATGTACGAGAGCCACGTGGGCAAGATCTCGAAGAGCGGCAAGGCGATCACCGCCAAGAAAAAGTGATCAGATCATGAAGCTGTGCCCGTCTTTTTTGTGCCTTCAACGGATCCAGATTTACCTGGTCCGCCAGACTCCGAGGCCAACTGTGGTGAACCGCATCATACACTCATAGTAAATTCATGGTAAATTCATCGTGGATTTATGGTAAATTCATAGTAAATCCTAAGATTTACTATGAATTTACTATAAATTTACTATAAATTTACTATAAATCTACGATAGATGCACAATCGATTAAACATGTTGGCATGACGCAGGGGGTCTGATTCAGCATTTCAGGTCTCGGGAGTCACCAGTCGCGACAGGCCGAGCGGGCTGATCAGCAAGTTTTTTTGCCGCGCGCGAGCTCCTCGCGCTTTCACCCTAGGGCCAGGAGGAGGGGGGGGGGAGGAAGAGGACGAGGCGGAGGAGGAGGAGGAGTCAGAGCAACACGGGGAGGAGTTGTGGTCGAATTGCTGGCGTTAGTGGGCGCTTTGGAGCTCCTGCCGTTCAGAGTGCCAAGAGTGCCGCCGTCGGAGTCGCTAGCATCAGAGGGCTCTCCTGCCCCTTGCCGTTCTGCGGTGGACTCGGCGGCGTTGGCGCGAAGCTCCGGAGGGGAAAGGTCGCAGGTCCGAGATTGCCTCATCGAGAAAAAAACAACTACTGATGACAAGGTGGCCTGCTTCTTCTCATCCCCGAACTCCTCCGCACCCTCCCCCTTGGGCCCCCCATTGGGGTCTCGGCGGGCCCCCTCAGCGTGGAACACACACGCGCACGCACAAGCACGCACGCGCACGCGCACGCACACACACACACACACACGCACACACACACACGCACACACACACAGACACACACACACACAAACACACACACACACACACACGCGCACGACACACACGCACACACACAAGTGGAACAGTTTGCTGCGTGCCGCGGTTGCTCCCTTGGTGCTCCTGCAGGATCGCTGCGAACCCCCGCTGGGCTTGTTTGCGGCGCGTGCGTGCGCTTGTGCGCGGGGGTAGCCCTGTAGGTTCGCAGCAGAAGCCCGCCTGCAGAAGCCCAAGGTTCGTTGCCTCTTGGTAGGTTAGGGCATGCGGAGAGTGCTGTAAGTGTTGGATGGGCACGGTGTGAGGCGTCGCTCTATAACCTCCCCGTGGGCTGTGATATCGGTATATAACTTCCCCGTGGATTACGACATCCCTATTTAACTTTCTCGTAGGTTACGACATCGTTATATAACTTTCTCGTGGGCTACGACATCTCTATATACCTTCCCCGTGGGTTACGACATCGCTATATAACTTGCCCGTGGGTTACGGCATCGCTATAACTTTCCCGTGGGTTACGACATCGCTATATAACTGTCTCCTGGGTCGCCTGGGGTGCTGGGGTTTGGTGGGACAGTTTGCGATGGTGAGGAGTCCGACCTTTCTCTCCCTCCCGCTTCCCTCGAGGACCTCGCCCCGCTCTTCCCCCCCGCCCTCCCCTCCCCAGATTTCTGGGGATGTCTCGCAAAATTCGCGACCGAGATTAATTAATCTCGGTCACAAATCGCTCGGGACTTTCGCGCGCCCCCAAGGGAACCCCGAGGGCGCCCAAGACGAGGGAAAGCGAGGACAGGCGCGAATATGATGGGTTTCACTTGGTCAAGACTTGTGCCAATAAGGGGGTCGAAAAGCCATTTCGGAGGGGTCTATCATGGACGAAAACTGCACCGTGGCCTTGGCGGGAAGCATAGTTGGACCACGTTCTAAGAGCGCCCCACGACGGCCCAAAGGGCCCGCAAGAGGCACCCAAGACGGCCCACGAGGGCCCCACGACCGCCCAAGAGGCCCCCCCGAGACGGCCCATGAGGGCCCCAAGACGGACCCAAGGCAGGCTCAATAGGGGGACCAGGGGCCTCAATGGGCCAACGCGCGTTCGCATTCGTTCGCGTTGGAGCCGTTGCAATTTTGGCGCCCGCCCCCTAAGAGAGCACGACATTACGACATATTGGGTTCGATGGCTGCGCATTCTCTTCGAGTCGCCACAGGCGGGCGCACTCAGAGGCTCCGTTACCATGCAACGCTGGGCGGACAAGCACGAGGTTCTGATCGCACATCTGAGTTTTTGTTTGATTCACAGTCTGCACATTACCTCGTGGAACAGTGGTCGCTAGGCTTGCTTTCAGCCAGGAAAATCCGCCGACCCTGTCGGCGTGTGTGAGGGGCTTTTCCGTTCGAGCCGTCATCTCCGTCATTCTTTGTACTCGTCGTCTCAGTCCTTCCCTTTCCCTGGGAGACCTCTTCCCCTGGGCTCCAGCCAAGCCGACCTTGAGCAACCTCGTAACTGAGTCGAAGGGAAGCCCCTTCCCTTTGATCCCTCCCCCGCCGGAAGGGGGGGGGGGTAGCGACCCCCCCCCCGGGTCAGATACGACGCCCCCCCCTGGGACTCCTCTTCCCCTGGGCTCCAGCCAAGCCGACCTTGAGCAACCCCTGGGCTCCAGCCAAGCCGACCTTGAGCAACCTCGTAATTGAGTCGAAGGGAAGCCCCTTCCCTTTGATCCCTCCCCCGCCGGGAGGGGGGGGGGGTGTCGACCCCCCCCCCGGGTCAGATACGACGCCCCCCCCTGGGACTCCTCTTCCCCTGGGCTCCAGCCAAGCCGACCTTGAGCAACCTCGTAATTGAGTCGAAGGGAAGCCCCTTCCCTTTGATCCCTCCCCCGCCGGGAGGGGGGGGGGGTGTCGACCCCCCCCCCGGGTCAGATACGACGCCCCCCCCTGGGACTCCTCTTCCCCTGGGCTCCAGCCAAGCCGACCTTGAGCAACCTCGTAATTGAGTCGAAGGGAAGCCCCTTCCCTTTGATCCCTCCCCCGCCGGGAGGGGGGGGGGACCCCCCCCCCGGGTCAGATCGACTCCTCTTCCCCTGGGCTCCAGCCAAGCCGACCTTGAGGGTCAGATACGACGCCCCCCCCTGGGACTCCTCTTCCCCTGGGCTCCAGCCAAGCCGACCTTGAGACCTTGAGCAACCTCGTAATTGAGTCGAAGGGAAGCCCCTTCCCTTTGATCCCTCCCCCGCCGGGAGGGGGGGGGGGTGTCGACCCCCCCCCCGGGTCAGATACGACGCCCCCCCCTGGGACTCCTCTTCCCCTGGGCTCCAGCCAAGCCGACCTTGAGCAACCTCGTAATTGAGTCGAAGGGAAGCCCCTTCCCTTTGATCCCTCCCCCGCCGGGAGGGGGGGGGGGGTAGCGACCCCCCCCCCGGGTCAGATACGACGCCCCCCCCTGGGACTCCTCTTCCCCTGGGCTCCAGCCAAGCCGACCTTGAGCAACCTCGTAATTGAGTCGAAGGGAAGCCCCTTCCCTTTGATCCCTCCCCCGCCGGGAGGGGGGGGGGGGTAGCGACCCCCCCCCCGGGTCAGATACGACGCCCCCCCCTGGGACTCCTCTTCCCCTGGGCTCCAGCCAAGCCAACCTTGAGCAACCTCGAAATCTCTTGCTGCGCATTGCGAACAGGGTCGGCGGCACCGGCCGTCAGGCCTTCGCAATACAAGTAATTGCGAACCACCAGAGGAAAGACATGAAAGCAGTGTTGACGAATATCGGTGCGCCTTTAACGCACGTGCCAGAATCTTTGGTTGCTTTGTCTGAGCTTGGATCTCGCGGGCTGCGCGGCAACGCTAACCGTGACCTTCTGAGGTTCTTGGGTGCTCCAGACGCACCCCCTGCCGAGCTTCTCCCTATCCAGACCAAGGTGATAAAACCGCGGGAAACTGAAGGGGAAATTGACGTGACGCGCCAGCCGTTTATGTTTCCACACATTCAGTTTTCACATCTTCACAAATACAAGCCACATGTTTTTTCGGCGGAGGTTTCTTGGGCCCGATGGGTCGCCCGACAAGCTGGAAGATTTCTGGACAAACGTAGAGAAAGTGAGTGATCCCCGTTTACATGGGCATCCAATGAAAAAGCGGCCAAATTGGAAACGCTATGCAATACCAATTCTCATACACGGAGACAAAATGCCAGTTGTAGCCGTTGGTAAGTCCAACACCGTCGGGCTTGAGTGTCTGAGTTTCCAGTCGCTGTTTGCGACGGGCACCGCGCTCTCTCGGTCAAGATGTTGATGTTCGTGTGTTTCTCGAGTTGCATGGCAGAGTCCACCATGGATGATGCGTGGGCAATACTTTCTTGGTCACTTGCTGCGTGCTTCCTGGGCCAACACCCACAAGTCGACTCTGATGGACACGCGTGGCCCCCGAATTCGTCGGAAGCTGTGCTCGCCAACTCGCGTGCGCCTCTAGCTGACGGTTACTTCTTGGTTCTCTGGGGGGTCAAAGGACGCGGGGTGCACAACGCCTCGGTGCGCCTAAGTTCCAGGCGGGGGGTGGTGAGGGGGGAAAGCAGGATCGAGGAGGAAGGGTATTGGGGAGGAGGATGAGGAGGAGGAGGAGGAGGAGGAGGATGGGGAGGAGGAGCTCTGTTCATGCCAACTCCCAGGAGATCTGGAGCGGTTCGCTCTCGGCCTCAAGATGCGACACTTTGGCGCCCACAAGCCAATTGACCTACGCGAAGCTGATGGCAGTGATCCAGACCCGTTGATGTGGCCGACGTGCTTCGAACGCCATGCAAAATGGAAAACAACCCTCGCCACGCGGGCGTCGTGGCGGGCACGGAACCCAGACATCCACATTTTGGTTAGAACATTTGGTTTCTTGTCTGCATTAAATATCGAGCCAGATGAACTACATATCTTGCACATTGGTACGAGCATGTATGTATGTGGATCCGTATTGAAATTGCTAGTATACGAAATAATGCCAGGCACCCCTGAGCTGAATCTACGATCTGTGTGGCGCGAAGTTTTGACGTATTACAGGCGGGAGAAGCCCGTGGTGCAATATTCAGTTATCAAGTTGTCGTCATTCATAGACGCTGATAAATGGAAAGGGAAGTACCCGAGACTCAAAGGGAGAGGCGCCGAGATAAAAGCTTTCGTGTACGCGCTAGTAGCAATATGGCCTCAATTTAAAAGAACATGCGCAGCCCACAAGAGGCACGATGATCTCATCACGCGCATTCTTGATTGCCAAGTGCGAATTCAAGAGCTCCTGGACGAATATAGTAAGGAATTGTTTATGACTGCTGCTGCCAGTGCTGCACTCCGTAAGGACATTGATCAATTTCTTGACTTGTGGACCACCATCGGGTTGTTGGCTGATGCTCGAAAGCAATGTCTCATGTCCGCAGTGCCGAAACTTATATGGTTATGGTTCTTGGGACAACGGTCCCAGTTTCTTTCGCCAAGGAGGGGGTCTTGTTTCATCGACGAGGATTTCGTGAAGGCCATGAAATTCATAGCAGCGCGTTCTCTCAATGGACAGAAACAGCACATCGCTCCTCGACTCATCTTTTCAAAGCTCAGGTGGGTTCAGAGATTCCAGTCTTTGCCGTATTCGTTTTTGCGTCATTGATTTAATTTAGAGTGAGTTTCACTTTGCTGCAGCCGCTGTGGATGCGCACTGAGAGCGTGAACAGAAGAAGCACGGGGGGGGGCCTCGGTGACGGGGTCTCCCTGCGTTTTCCTTGGAGAACGCTACTGCGCAATCCCGCCAGACCCTAAACGTTCTTGTTGACCCCGAGGCTTTGCCGCGTGACGAGTACAGTGGGGCTGTCTGTAGGCGGTGCCACGTGGTGCGTGATATTATGTAGTCGCTGTTATCGTTTCAACAGAGCTTGCCGCGCGACGATTAGAGTGGAAGGTTGTTTGGTCCGATGCATCGCCCCCGTTCCCTTCTTCCCCATGCCACTACCGCTACCGCCCACAGGCACACGCTATGAGCTACAATGCAACGCAGGCGCCGTAGATCAATTGAACACTTACCGAACATGTACCATCAATATATTGTACATTAACCATATATGTACGATACATCCACCATAACTTTACCATAAATTTACAATCAATTTGCCATACATTTACCATACATTACCATACATTCACCATAAATTTACCATACATTTACCATACATTTACCATACATCTACCATACACAAACCATGCGTTCAGCACGTCACGTGCCCAAGATTTTTGGGAACCGTGCCCGAAGTTCTTGGGTTTCGTGCTCGATCTTTCTTGCTCTAAGTCAAAATTTAGGGCATGTGCCCGAGAATCTTGGGTTTTCCCCGAGGACCTGTTTCTTGGGCACCCGGATGCATAGGGAGGACATGATGATTACATCGTGCAAGGTAAGATTTGTATGGCAGGCTCGTGTATCAGATCGGTGATTTCAGAACTCTCGAGGACGGGCTGGGCATCTCTCTGCGCCTCCGATTCTGGGCAGGATTTGGGTCACGAGTATGCTCCCCTCCACCTCCCCCTCCCGATCCCTCAGACGGCCCAGGGAGGTGAAATTGCTGCCTGCACTGCTGCGTGCCAAGATGCCCTAGCAGGGTCCGAGGGTTTCAATGATTGTCAGAATGTTGTCGAGGCGTGGGCCGCACCTGCAGAAAGCACTTGTCTTTCAGGCGAGTCTACTCTGGCATTGTTGTTTGGACTGCTGACTCCAAGATGGGTCAGATCCACAAGTCTAAAAGCCACATGTTGGAAGCCCAGGCTGAAGGGGACCCCCACCTCCAGTTCTATAAATCCGGCAACGACCTAGCCGACCACTATCCTAAACTCGGAGCTCTGACTCATGAGAAGGCCAACCCCCGAGTAGTCTGTGTGGCTCCACAGAACCCTGCCTATCATGCGTAAGGTACTTCGTTCTTTTTCAAAACGCCCTGGGCGGTCTTGTTTGAAAAGGATTTGCACATTGGGCTATTGGCAGGCCAAGAGCCGTTTCAACAAACAACGCGACATTCATGTGATTGGTTTTTAGCTCAGAGATTTGTTTTGTGTTCTTCATATTTTCTGACGTTTTTGGAACAGGCCCTTTGGATCTTCATTTGGGGAAAAAAATGTTTTTTGCTTTCAGGTCGAAGGCTGTTCCTTGTGTTCCCTGCTGTTTTCGCTCTGGCGTTTTTGTTTCTGCCGCCCCTTCCCAAAGCAAAAAACGAAGAGTTACAAACTCAAGCACCGGTCTAACACCTGCCCGAAACAGGCCTGGAGGCCCGATGGCCCCAGGAGGGGCAATCGGCCATCGGGCCCAAAGGCCCGACGCCCCAGGAGGGGCTCCCAGGACGGCGAGCAGTCGGACTGAGAGAACCCAAGGGCACGTCCGGCGACCAGGGGAAGGGAAGCCAGACCAGCCAGCAGCGAGGGCAAGAGAAGAGCAACATGAACAAGAATACTGAGAATAGAAATCTATGGAGGACTGCGCGCCAGGAGAAGGAACCGAGGACTCGTCGACGGCAGTGTTAAACGATGCAACATACTGATCCGAAATCGATAAAAGCAGATGCAACAACGCAAAATAAATAATCGTTTAATAACAACGTTTCTGCTATTTTTCTGGGACCTAGAAACGCTGAACTCATCACTTCCAACACGCTGAATCTACAACTCTGAAAACGATCGCCCTGGGCACATTTAATCAGAACCACGGCAAACTATGTTTCATATACGTATGTATAAATATATGCAGCCCAGATGAACCAAATGTGCTCGCTACCAGGTTGCTCCCGCTGTGGCCTCCTCGTGACCTGTCCCAGGCCACCAGAGACCCTCGGGAGCCTGCTGTCCCTGTTCCTGAGGCCCGCCACTCCTGCACGAAATGTTAGAGGGCTACGCGGTCGTGCTGGCCCCCCAATCGCGCTTACAGGAAGACGCACAAGCTCTATGACACCGAGCTCATAGAGCTTGGCCACAAGGTCATCGCAGTGTCCTGAACTGATGGCTCTGCACTTTGTATTTGTATCAGATGTAAGAGCTTTTCGACGGGCGGGTATGTGCGGTATCGCAATCGTTCTTGCAATGAGACGCCGCAGTGTCCTTGCTCCTCTAACTAGTTTTGGAGCCGTATCCGTGCTGACAAGCACCCGAAGAGCGACAAATCCTGGCTCGACGTGGATGCTATCAATGTTGTGCGGCATGCTGACGAACGCCTGTCCGATGATCAACCTCATGGCCTTGCCACGGTGGCACCTGCCTCGGCTGTGTTCTGCAATAACTGCGGACCGCTCAGCATGTGTGATGTCTGTGCTGAGTTGCAACTCAAGTGTCGTGCTCGACGGCTGCCTGGCTTGCCGCCAGGAGGGCTATGAACATTCATGGCAGAGCAGCGCAGCGGCAAAATAAATCCTCCCTTGCCTCATCCTCCGCCTTCTCCTCCTTCTTATCCTGTCTTCCCCTCCCACGTGTTCCCCGAAGGAGGTCAATAACGGCTGGGAGAACACATATTCCACTGACTTGTCCAGGCTTCGGCCCAACGTTTGGCCGCATGGGCGTTTCCAAAAGACAGGGGGTGGCGGTGATTCGCCGTAGGTGTCTTCGATACCGCCTGAGGCAACGATAGTAGCTGTCAGCGGCGAATGACACAGCAAACTGCCAGATCGCCATCATTTACATACAGCGCCGCCAGATCTTGGCAAACGTCCGGTCATCATCACCTCCAAGGGGGCACCCCTACAATCAAAAACAATCATACGGCTGGGATGCAATGATCGGGGAGACGTAAGACTCGGGTACGGGGGACTCGGGTTGGCCTGACGGGGGCCATCATAAACATGACGAGACCCAATCTGAAATTTGACGCGGGCTACCGCTGCAGACATCCCACGAAAACCAGACCGTCAAAATCCAGGACGCGCTCGTCAAAAGACGTCGACCAACCCCAATTCCGGCTTACTCGAGTCTTACGTTTCCCCGAAAGGATGCAGGGCACCTACACCGTACCGACTCAGGGGCACCTAGGATGGAGGAGGCGGACATCACTGCAGACATGCAAAATAACCCAGGCATGCACAGGTCCCTTGCTTCGAACGGCATCCTTCAGGCCAGTTTGCATTGAATGTCGCTGGAGACGGGAGGACAGCCCATCAAAGTAGTGAAGTCACGGCCTTCGAAAGATGTCCACTCCACTGCACGTCAAGCTACGGATTAAAGGCATAAGTCGGAACCCTTACTTGCAAACCTAAGATGGACTATGCTAATTTCTGCGGGGAAGTTAAACACAAGATCGTCACGACTCGGAACACACCCGCAAATCTGCAACCACCAGCACACATACTCACTCTGTATGTGTGCTCTTGAATATGCAATGTGCAGAGGGCGCAAGGTATGTTCAAACACGTTGGGTATGGTATGTATGTGAACTGGGAGTCAGAAGCGCCATATCAGGCGGTTGGTGTAATTCGCCTGCCTCTGGTCGAAACGCTACAACGCTTCGCGATGCTCAGGAAACGCCCCCACCTCCTCTACCTTCCTGGGGCCGTGGAGGATTCCACCGTCAACACCGTTGCCTTCGCGAGAGTAGCATGCAAACGTGACACGCGCGTGCACAAAGCTTGGCAACTCAACAACTCCGTCAAGTCTCGACGACCCTTCACACAACCTCGGAGAGCTCACCCCTGGAAGCTCCGAAAAGGCCCCCAGAGCCCCGGGATCTTGGCGAGATCTCGGCGATGCTCGGCGAGACCCCCGTCAAGACCCTCGCCCGTGTCCTCCGACTACCTTCGGCCCAGAAGCTCTGGAGGCCTCCCGTCGGCGGCGCGCCCAGGGGGAGGTGCGAGAAAAAGGGCCTTTTCAGAGGGCGGCTGGGCTTTTCAGAGGGCCTTCTGACGAGTCTTCTGTTTTCGGGGAAGACTCAGAAAGCTTCTCGGACGGCCGCAAGCCTGATGAGCCTTCTGAGAAGGCCCGCCCCGTCTCACTTCCCCTCAGGGCGCGCCGCCGATACCACATGGGGTCCGGGCACATGGGGTCGGAGGATCGCGCCGAATCGCCGATGCAGCGCTGATGCGTCGGCGAAGCATCGGCGGCGTCGGCGATGCATCGGCGACGTCGGCGGGGAGAAAATCGGGCTCCACATCGGGCTGCGTCGCCGATGCATCGGCAACACGGCGCAATCCTCCGACCCCATCTGCTCGGGTCCTATCCAGGATGCCTAGTTGGTCCGCAGCCGATGCGGAAAGTCCGCGACGCGCCTCTCGCCGCATGGCCTCCAGGACACGCCGGGCGTGCTCGAAAGGGCGGTCGGGGTGCGCGACCGTGGCCACGGCGCTCCAGGTGCTCCTCGCTGGGGTACAATCCAAACGTGCAGTAACGACGAGTGGCCCGCCGCCCCCTGTAGTCTTGCCACATGGGGTGCCCGACGCGCTAAATCCTACTGGTTGGGTTCTGGCTCTTCTTTAAAAAGAACTCCCCCTGGGGCCTTGGGCTTCGGCGCGTCCCGCCGGCCACCCGGAATGGCCCGCCCGACGTCTCCCGAAACGGCCGTTTCGCGATGGACATCCTCAGGAGAATGCGATCTTGGGGATCCTAGCCCAAGACGCCTTAGGATAAGAGTGAGCATATGCCTCCAGGTTCGCCCCAGAAGCCTCCAAAACGGCCCCAGAGGCCTCCAAGATGCCTCCGAGAAGCCTCCTAGACGGCCATGGAGGCCTCCAAGACGGCCCACGACACCTCCCAGAGGTCATCCAGGAAAGCCCGACGAGGCCAAAATCATGAACTTCCCGTCGGTTTTCGAAGGATGTTGGCATTTGTTCTTTTCGGCCTCCCGACGGCCCGAGACGGCTCAAGAGCCCCAAAAGATCGCCCCAAGATCGCCCAAGTGGCCTCCAAGATGGCTCCATAACTGCCCAAGAGGCCCCCAAGGCGGCCCCAAGAGGCCTCCAAGACGCCCAATATAGCCTCCAAGACGGCCCTGGAGCGCCCCATGAGGGCCACAAGTCGGCTCAGAGAGGCCCCCAAGACGGCTTCCATCGACGTCAGACGGGCCAGGAGGCTCCCAAGACGGCCCAAGAGGCCCCCAAGAGGTCCCCAAGACGGTCCAAGAGGCTCCCAGGAGGGCCTCTAGCAAGGCCCGAAGAGGCTCAAATCATTGATTTCCGAAGGTTTTTGGCGGATGTTGGCATTTGCTTTTTCCCAACCATCCTGTGGTGTTGGGTCCTCGTTTTGAAGAGACGGTGCCCCGCGTTCTCCTTCCTTTTTTCCTCCCGCTGCCTCCTCCCCCTTCCCATCATCATCATCATCATCATCATCATCATCATCATCATCATCATCATCATCATCAACACCCAATTCGGCACACCCCTCACACGTTTCGTGGCTCCATAGGGAGCTCCACCGAAGGCCCCAGTGGCCGCGGCCGCATGCGTCACCCACACCCATTTCGGCACACCCCTCACACGTTTCGTGGCTCCATAGGGAGCTCCACCGAAGGCCCCAGTGCCCGCGGCCGCATGCGTCACCCACACCCATTTCGGCACACCCCTCACACGTTTCGTGGCTCCATAGGGAGCTCCACCGAAGGCCCCAGTGCCCGCGGCCGCATGCGTCACCCACACCCATTTCGGCACACCCCTCACACGTTTCGTGGCTCCATAGGGAGCTCCACCGAAGGCCTCAGTGCCGCCGCCCGCATGCGTCACCCCCACCCATTTCGGCACACCCCCCGCATTTCTCGCACGGCAGGGTCATCACCACGGTGGCGTGCCAGGGGCGCACCATGCGCGAAGGCGACGGGGCGGGGGAACGGCGCTCCGGGGGCGGCCAGACCTCCGGGGCGCGAGCAGTCCGCGGCCAGACCATCTCTCGGTCCTGTGGACTCTCGCCCTGGGCCGTCGGCTGCCCGGCGCGCTGCTCCCTCGGTCGACGTCGCCCAGGCGTGATCCTGGATTGCGGCCGCCACGAGGTAGGGAACGGCAAGAAGGAGGACGACGACTGGTGGCTGGAGCTCTACGTGCTGCTCTCGCGCGCCACGCGCCACGAGGACCTCCTGCTCATGCGGGCGCCGCGCATCGAGTTCTTCCTGGCAGGGCCGCCGCAGGGCTTGCGGAAGCAGCTGGAGCAGTTTGCGGCGCGCACGAAGCGGTGCAGGAGGGAAGCGACGGCCCTCGCCAGGGAGCTCGGCTTCACCGAGTTCATCCGCGAGGCCTGACCTGAGGAGCGTCTCCCCCGAGCCGCGCCTTCTCTCGACTGCCCGACTAATTGTTTGGCCTCGCGCCGCGGACGACCCGCGCGCGTCGCTGGGACCCTCTCGGGGCGACCAGCGCGCGTCGCGGGAACTCCGTGCTGCGGGGGGCCCGGCGCCTCGTTCGCCCGTCGTCGCTCTGCCCAGCGGTCAGAGACTTGCCCGCTATCAGCCAGCCAGTTAGCTAGTCAGCTCTCTCTGCTTCGCGCAGCGGACGACCCGCGCGCGTCGCTGGGACCCCGCCCGGGGCGACCAGCGCGCGTCGCGGGGACTCCGCGCTGCGCTGCGCCCGCAGCCTTGGATTTTGGAGTGCGCGGGCAAAGAGGAAGGAAAAAAAAAGCCGAAAGCGGGCGCGATCCTCGCAAGAGGCGTGCCGACATGGGCGTCGCGACGTGCGGACGCTACCGTCGGGGTTCCCGCGGAAGCTGCCTGCGGCGGCCACGCCCAGTGTCACGTGTGTTCGGACAGGCATGCTCGACACTTACACTAGGCGGTTCCATGATCGCATTCATGCAAATATATTCACTCGCGCGCAGACCCATTCATACTCAGATTCCCTCGCGCTCTGACTCACCCGCGTTCTTTCTCTCGTAATCAGATCTATCGTATTCCTTTGCGTTGTGTACCCCGCCACATTTCGGCACACCCCTCATGCGGTTCGTGGCCCCATAGGGAGCGCCACCGAAGAAGATACTCACAATTGCGATACTCACAACTGCATATGGTCGGGTCCTTCGCCAGGATAATTTCCCAACCATCCTGTGGTGTTGGGTCCTCGTTTTGAAGAGACGGTGCCCCGCGTTCCTCTCCTCTCCTCTCCTCTCCTCTCCTCTCCTCTCCTCTCCTCCTCCTCTCCTCCCCTCCTCTCCTCCTCTCCTCTTCACCCACCCAGTACACCGTTTCGTGGCTCCATAGGGAGCTCCACCGAAGGCCCCAGTGCCCGCGCCCGCATGCGTCACCCACACCCATTTCGGCACACCCCTCACACGTTTCGTGGCTCCATAGGGAGCTCCACCGAAGGCCCCAGTGCCCGCGCCCGCATGCGTCACCCACACCCATTTCGGCACACCCCTCACACGTTTCGTGGCCCCATAGGGAGCTCCACCGAAGGCCCCAGTGCCCGCGCCCGCATGCGTCACCACCCATTTCGGCACACCCCTCACACGTTTCGTGGCTCCATAGGGAGCTCCACCGAAGGCCCCAGTGCCCGCGCCCGCATGCGTCACCCACCCCTTTCGGCACACCCCTCACACGTTTCGTGGCTCCATAGGGAGCTCCACCGAAGGCCCCAGTGCCCGCGCCCGCATGCGTCACCCACACCCATTTCGGCACACCCCTCACACGTTTCGTGGCCCCATAGGGAGCTCCACCGAAGGCCCCAGTGGCGGCGCTCACATGCGCATGCGTCCCGCACACCCATTTCGGCACATCCCTGACAGGTTTCGTGGCCCCATCATCCACCGGAGGCCCCAGTGGCGGCGCTCACATGCGTCACCCACACCCACCCAATTCGGCACACCCCTCACACGTTTCGTGGCCCCATAGGGAGCTCCACCGAAGGCCCCAGCGGCCGCGCTCACATGCGTCCCCGCCACCCATCCCGGCACGCCCCTCACAACAACAGGTTTCGTGGCCCCATGGGGAGCTCCACCGAAGGCCCCAGTGCTGCCGCCCGCATGCGTCACCACCCGCACCCAATTCGGCACACCCCTCACACGTTTCGTGGCCCCATAGAGAGCTGCACCGAAGGCCCCAGTGGCGGCGCTCACATGCGTCCCCGCCACACATCCCAGTACACCCCTCACGCGCTTCGTGGCCCCATAGGGAGCTCCACCGAAGGCCCCAGTAGCGGCGCTTACATGCGTCTCCGCCACCCATCCCGGCCCCCCCCCGCAGCAGCATCATGTTTCGGGGACCCATAGGGAGCTCCACTGGAGGCCCCAGTGGCGGCCCGCACATGCGTTTCCGCCACCCATGTCGGCACGCCCCGCGCGTGTTTCATGTCCCCATAGGGAGCTTCGCCGAATGCCCCAGTGGCACCCATCTCGGCACACCCCTCACACGTTCCGTAATCCTATGGGGAGTTCCATTGAAGATGAAACCCGCAGCTGCGGTACTGACAACTGCATATGGTTGGGTTCTTCGCCAGGCTAATTTTATGCCTTCCGACGACCCGAGACGGCCCAAGAACGCCTGAAGATCGCCCCAAGATCGCCCAAGAGGCCTCCAATCTGGCCCGAGAAGCCCCCAAAGGCCCCCAAGAGGCCCAAGGAGGCCCCCAAGATGCCTCCAAGAGGCTCCCAGGAAGATCCCAGGAGGCCCCAAGAGTGGCACCAGAAGCTCCCAAGATGTCCCTCCCTCTCATCCTGAACTTCCCCGCCATCCTCCCCCAAGCGTTCCCCGAATGGTTTCTACAACGGCTGGGAGAACACATGGTCCGGTAGCTTGGCAGAGATCTTGCCAGAACGCTAGGCCACATGGGCGATTCCAAAAGGCAGGGGGCGGCGGTGATTCGCCGCAGGCGTCTTCGATAAGGACACGAAGGCCCTTGAAGGCCGAAGTTGGGATTTTTGTTGGGCGGCGGGCGACCCCAAAAAAACGGCAAAGGACGGGCCGCAGAGGCAAGGACACAAGGGCACCCTAGATGAAGGCGAGCGTCCTTACCAGGCGCGTCGACTGTCACACAGACGATCCGCCGATGCTGGGCTTCAAGGCTGCGCCTATCCATGCCGCTAGGTATTCCTCGCTCCTCCTGGGAGCGGAAGGCACGGAGCAGTGGGTGGGAACACCGCTGATTCTCGAATCAACGCTTACACTGAACGGTTCGCACCTGCTTCGAAACGACACGTACGTGGTCGCCAGGCATTTCGTATGATGGCGACGGTGCACAGCGGTACGCGGCGTTTCGGTCGCGTCTTCATTCCCCGAGCTGTGCTTTCACATCGGGATTCTTACTTGGCTCACTGAGTAATTCGACGGGTGTGCCCGGGTTTCGCCTGGGCCGTTGGGGTGGCCGCCCGTTGGCGTCTCATGGGCGCCCCGTGCGCTGGGTGGGTGTGCTCGGATTCCGCCTGTTGCCCACTCGGTGGCCGCCCGTGGTCGCCTCGCGGGCGCCCTGCGCGCCGGGTGGGTAATGCCAAGGATTCGCCGGATGGCCTCCCATGACGGCTTCGTGGGCGGGCGCCTCCGCTCGCCTCATGGGCGCCCACGGAGCTTTCGCACCAGCGAGGGTCGATGGCACCACGTAGCTTACACCACAGATGTTGCACATCGAGGGTGGAAATGCCTGCTGGTCGGTGCCCACGCTGGCTGGCATGTCCTCGTGCATCGGGTCTCCGAAATGTTCCCTTCTGGTGGTCAGGAGACAAGGTCCCCTCGCGATCTGCATGTGTGCACTGAGATTATCCGCCACCGTGCCTTCAATACGTCTTGGAGTGCTCCGAGGCTCTGCAGATCTGAAGATGGGCACTTTGTAGCTTCTCACACACCCTGACAAAGAGCTTCCTGGAATGCTTGTTTTCCCGAGCGCAGTGACTAACGAAGGACGTCAGTCGAGACGCAAAGCTGCCTGTCCAGCCACAGCGTTCCAGAGGCAGGCCACCAACGGTGTGGGCTAGTTTTGCAGTTTGACTGCCCGCCCCGTCCCATTCCCGTCCTATCGTCCCTCCCTCGCTTGACCCCTCTGACCATCGGCGTCCACCAATAGAAGCCTCGGGGAGGCCTCGAATCCCGATATGAACCCTGGACTCGTGGGTGGCACCCTGGAGGCCATGGGGGCCTCCCTGCAGGACCTGAGGGCCACCTGGTAGACCTGGCCCGGCACAGAAACGGAAAGAGCGCTTCAGAAACAGAAACCGAAATTACTCACACCACCGTTCGTACTGGGAGCCTTGGCGTTGAGCTGGGCCTTGGTGTCAGGAACTTGTTACGTCACCGCTCTCTGCTGGGAGCCTTGGTCTTATCAGCTTGTTTACGTCACCGTTCGCTCTTGGGAGCCTTGGTGTGAAGAGCTTTTTGCGTTACCGATCGCTCTCTATTTGGCGTCTCTGGGCCTTCTTCGGAGTCCTATTTGACCCCTTGTCGGGCCCTTTTGGAGCTCTCAGGAACCTCTTGGGGGCCTCTTGGGGCTTCTTGGGGGGCTCTGGGGGCCTCCTGGGAGCTTCTTGGGGCGAAAGGCTAGACTTTTCGGTTCGTGGTCCCCTCTTGGGGCCGTCTTGGGACCCTCTTGGGCCGTCTTGGGCGCCTCTTGGGCCGTCTTGGCGCCCTCTTGGGCCGTTTTGGGAGCCTCTTGGGAGCCTCTTGGGCCGTCTTGGGGCGGTCTTGGGGGCCTCTTGGAGCGTCTTCAACGCAGTGAAAGCCGAAAAGCCTTGTATGCTATAAATGTACATTTCCCCATAGGAAATCAATGAGTTTCGCCTCCCGGTGGCCTCTTGGGACGCCTCTTGGGGGCCTCTTGGGGCTTCTTGGGGGGCTCTGGGGGCCTCCTGGGAGCGTCTTTGGGCGAAAGGCTAGACTTTTCGGTTCGTGGTCCCCCTCTTGGGGCCGTCTTGGGGCCCTCTTGGGCCGTCTTGGGCGCCTCTTGGGCCGTCTTGGGGCCCTCTTGGGCCGTTTTGGGGGCCTCTTGGGAGCCTCTTGGGCCGTCTTGGGGCGGTCTTGGGGGCCTCTTGGGCCGTCGTCAACGCCGTGAAAGCCGACAAAGCGCAGATGCTAAAAATATACGCTTTCCTCTGGAAAATCGATGATTTCGGCCTCTTGGGGCCCTCTTGGGACGCCCCCTGGGCGCCTCTTTGGGGCCTCTTGGGGGCCTCTTGGGCCGGCTTTGGGCGGTCTTGGGCTCTCTTGGAGCGCTCTTGGGCCGTCTTGGGGGGGAACCCGAAAACCATGCAAAAACCCGAAGGGAAAACCCGAAAACGGCCATTAACACGCAAATGCGCCCGCTACCCCCCTCCCCTGGAACCCCTCCCTTTAGGGCTTCGCCCACACCAGAACGTCATCACTCGTACCTCGCTCTTTCCGTTACCCGGAATCCCAAAAGCGAAAACCTGGAACTCCTGAGTTCCGTTTTGTTTTTTTCTCTCCTTCAAGCGCTCCTCCTGCAAAAACCCGGAACTCTGGAGTTCTGGGTTTGGTCCTCCTCCTCGGTCCTCCTCCTCCTCCACCTGCTCCTGCTCCTTCTCCTCGCGAGGACGAGGAGGAGAAGGCACGTAGAGGACGAGGAGGACGAGGACGACGACAAGGACGAGACCCACGAAAACGAAGAGGGCGAGGGAGGGGAAAATGGAGCGGAGGGAAAGAAACATGGAACTGAGGCGAATCGAGAGGTGGCAAAACGGAACGAAACGAGTGGAACATAAAACAATGAGAACGTAAAACGTAACGGAGAGGAATTACATCGAAACGGAAAAACGTACAACATAGCGGCAAGCAGATAAAACGGAACGGACAGAACATTAAAAGAAAGGAAGACCAACTGAAACGGGTCAACATAACATGTTAACGGACTGGGGAGGGGATAACAAGAAACGAAAACAACGGACCGAAGACAAGAACAATATAAACACGGAATGGAAATAATGTGAATAGAAAACAAATGGAACAAAACGGAAGAAAAAAATAACGAAACGGAAAGAAACCAAATTGAACGGATGGAGAACAAAGAAACGGAACGGAAGAACATATAACGAAAATGAGCGGAACTGACCAAAGAAAAACAAACAACGGAACTGAATAATAATACAATGGAGCGGAAGGAAGGCCAAACGGAATGACAAACACAAATAGACGGAAATAACGTAAAACGTAACGGTAGGAGGTGAAACAAGACGGACATGCGGTAAAGCTGAACGCAAAGATGGCAAAACGAAACGGAGGGAAAATAAAATGGAACGGAAGGCGTGTAAATCGGCACGGAGGGATTGAACAACGGAGCGGAGAAAAAGGTAAAACATAACGGAGGGAACATTCGCAAAACCGAACGGAACGAAGAAACATCGCAATCCCCATCATCAACAGCACCAATACCATCATCATCATCAGCATCATCATGATCAATATCATCATCTTCATCTTCATCATTGTCATCGGCATTCCAATCTCCATCATAATTCTTATCGTCGTCACCGTCACCATCATCATCACGGACCTCCGCACCACCAGCACCATCGACATTGCCACAATCATCAACATCGTCGTCATCAACATCTCCATTGCCATCGTCATCGCCGCTGCCATCACCAACAACACCATGGTTATCGTTGCCATTGTCCCCAACGTCGCCACCCTGCTCATCAATATCCTCACGATCGTCCTCATCACCAGCATCACCGCCATCCGTCATCATCTGAATCGCGGCAATCACTATCTCCAACATAAGCCTCGGCATCACCATCATCATCATCATCATCATCATCATCATCATCATCATCATGACCATCATCATCACCATCGTTATCCCCATGATGGTAATCATCGTCGTCATTATCACCATCATGATGCTAAGCGGTATCGCAATCCCGTCTTCGCCATCATCGTTATACTCGGCAGCGTTACCGTCATCGCCGGCATCGTCATCATCGCCGTGATCGTCATCATTGTTAACAGCGTCTAGCACTGCCACCATCACCGTCACCATCACCATCATCATAATAATCATCACCATTTTCAGTATCATCATCATCATCAACATCATCATCATCGTAACCATGACCAGTTTCATTATGCGAGTGATGGTCATCACGAACATCACCATGATCGCCATCGTACTCATCGCCATCCTGATCGAGGCCGGCAACTTCATCAACGTCAACATCGACATCATCAACATCGCCACCGCCACCGTCATCATCCGAATCTCCATCATCACCGAAATCATCGCTCTCATCTCGTCGCCGTAATCGTCGTCAGCGCCATCATCATCTCGACCACTAGAATCAACTTACCGCCGTCGCCAAATTGCCGACCATCATCATCAGCGTTAATGTCATCGCCGTCGTCATGTGTCGTTGGACCTCTAATTGGCGTCGTAGGCATCAGTTCGGTGCACCACCTTGGCGACATGTCAATGAAAACTGCTCGTGCGGGCGTGTCCTGTCCAATCCTCATCACCCTCCTCATCGTTGCCGTCATCGTCTCATCGGGACTCTGATCCATATCGTACTCATCGTCACATCATCATCATCATCATCGTCATCACCGTCGGCATCGTCATCAACATTGCAATCTTCATCAACACCAGCTTGATGATCACCGTCACCGTCACCATCCTGATCATCATCATGCATCATCCACATCATCATCGTATTCGTGACCAGCATCATCATTATCATCATCATCATCTCCAGTATCACATTCACCAGCGCCGTCGTCACCGTCGCCGTCATCGTCTCAATCGCCATCGTAATCCTCTACGTATTCGCCCTCATGTTCGTCAGTTTTCGCCGGCGCCGTCGTGATCACCGTCATCATCACGAGCATCATCAACACCACCACTATCATCGTTATCGCCACTCGCATCACCATCATAACCATCATCATCACCACCATCGTCAACACCACCACCTGATCGTCATCGCAGTCACGATAATCATCATTAGCGTCAACATCGGCATCGTCATTGTTAGAGTCATCAACAACATCCCAATTACCGTCGTCATCGTCGCCGCCATCGTCACCGTCATTCGTTGCCACCCTTATCACAGCATCATCGTCATTGTCGCCATAGTACTCAGCCTCACGATGATGATAATGCTGATGATGATGACAGTGACCATGATCGTCCTCAACGGAGCGACCCTGCTCATCATCATAATCATCCTCACCGCCATCGCCACCAACACCGTTATTTCAATATTCGGCCTCGTTGACATGATCATCTGCCTCGGCATCAGTATCATCAGCTTCGTCGCCATCATCGTCATCACCATCGTCATATCGTCATCGTACTCGTGATCACAGTCCAAGTCACCATCGTCGCAATCATCACCAATAGGACCCTCAGCGGCAGCGCATCTGGACGTCCTCCTCATCATATATTCGGCATCGCAACGAGCGCTCAGCACCAGCAGTCATCATAATCAGCGCCTTCGTCATCACCAGAATCAGAATCGTCGCGACCAGAATCGTCTTCATCACCATCACCGTCACCACCTTCATCATCGGCATCATTGCCACCAGCACCAACAACATCAACATCAACCTCCTCATCGTAATCCTCATTGTCGCCGTTGTCAGCATCCTCATCGTCCTCACCACCCCCATCAGCACTTTTTCGTCGGCGGCGGGGCGGCGAACTCCGCTCCAGCGAGAAGCTAGAAAAAGGGGCACTAACCAGCGAATTGGCTGGCGGGCAAAGAGAGGGGGGGGGACGGCCGAGAGGAAGAAGGGACGCTCAGACGCCGAAGAGATCGGCGATGAGCCCCCCCCCGTCCGCACACGATATTGCGCTGGATGCTACGTGTACGCGGGTGCGGCGCGTCGCGGCACGAGGGCAGAGGTGGAAAGGGACCAGGGAAGAGGAGGCGGGGAGCAAGAGGGGAAGCGAGGGCGAGAGCCGACCAACGAGCACACCCCCGCGTGCATGTACTTGGACACCTCCCGGAGACATTGCACATCGAACATCGAGCCTTCTCCCGGAAGGGATCCCCAGGAGATGGGTCCCGCAAGGCGAAGAGGAGGGTGAGCAGGCAGGAGGAGGACGAACGAACGAAAGAACGAACGAACGTCATTGGCAGCAAGATGGCTCCTGTCAACGCAGACTGAAATCGACGCGGCGGTCTCTGCCAAGTCAAGAGGAGCCGATGCAGACTGGAACCGATGCGGACTCTCAGCGCTGGGTCCCTGTCAACGCAAAAGGGGGTCTCTGTCAAGTCTTCGAACCGCTCGCGCCCCGCTTAGTAAAAAAACTTGCGGGGCCACTTGGGCCTGAGCCTCTCGCCCACGGTCCAAAGGAGGAAGCAAGACGACGGCCGAACTGAGAAAATATCAAGCCCGTCTCAGTCGTTCCTTGGCGCCGGCTCTGTCGCTTCGGAATGCTTTCCCCGTATTGGATGGTCCAACTTGGTTCGCCCCAAACTCCGCGGGCGATGGACCTCGGAGGCGCGATTTCCAGTAGATCCGCCGCCGTGCTGCAGGCACTCAGTTGGGTGTGGGTTCTCTGCGTTGAGATACGCACTGATGCGTGTATATGTACATATACACAATGTCTATGTACTAGGACCCCGCGCGCTACGCGCGCGCGTAGGTTCTAGTCAACTCTGAAGACCTCATCGTCCTCCTTATTTTTCTTATCCTCATCCACCCTCATGGCAGACATGTAGTCCGGGACGCCACGGACGCGGGAATGGGGTCGTCGGCGTCGTCGGCGTCAGCTGCGTTGGCATCGTCGGTGACGTCGTCGTCGTGGCTTCGTGAGAGGTGGAGGGAAGGAGGGGAAAGGACGAAAAGGGAGGGAGGGAGGGAAGCATGGATGCAGCAGAGGGAAACAGGGATGGAAGGGGAAAAGGAGTGCGGGCAGGATCAGCGGGCCATGGTGGACGCCTCTTCTGCCGTCTCAGAGCGTCGAGAAGCGGAGCGGGCGACTGCGCGAAAACCAATGAAAAAGCAAGGGAAAATCGCTGGCGTTTGCCTGTTCGGAGCTCTCTCGGAGAGCAGTTTGGAGTTCTCTTGGGCAGTCTTGGATGCTTCGTGGGCCGCATCGATGCAATGGTGGGCGTGGTGGGGCCATTTCGGGGCCCTGTAGGCTTCCTTTGGGGCCCTTGTGGCATGTCCAGGCTCGTTTGGAAGGCCGCCTTGAGCCCTCATGGGCACTCGTGTGCGCATATTGGACCGTCTTGGCGCCCTCTTGGGGTGTGTTTGGGCCCTCTTTGGCGCCTCTTGTGCTGTCTCCGGGCGTCGGGCCGCGGAGCAGGCGACCACGCGAACATCCCTTAAACACTTAAGGGGGATTAGTAGTTTTCGCCCCCAAGGCCTCTCTCGAAGTGCAATTTGATACTCTCTTGGGGCGTTTCGGAGGCCACGTGCGCCGTCTCCAATCCATGGTCGAGGCGCTGGGGGCGTTTTGGTGCCAGGGTCCCCTTGAAGGCCCTTTTGGCGGGTCGAGGCCCGTTCGGCCCCCCATGCCACGCTGTGGCACCAGTCCGTCCCCCCGGGCATTCTCTCTCTCACATGTGTATATATATAAATATGTATACACATACATACATACATATACATATGTATGTATGCGCATACGTGCGCATGTATGTATATATGGATGCATGTATGCATGCATATATAGATACATACATATGTATGTGTGTATGCGTGTATGCATGCACATCTGTATGCGTATGCATATACATACACATGCCGATCGATGTGTTTATGTATGTAGGTATGTATGTTTGCATATGTGTATGTTTGTATGTCTGGATGCATGTCTACATATATATATATATATATATATATATATACATGTGCATGCATGTATTCATGCATGCACGTATGTATGCATGCAAGCATGTATGCATACATGCATGCGCGTATGCATACCTACATACAAATTGTATGTATGTATGCATGCATGTATTCATGTATACATAACAAAATGTGGATGCGTGTATAGGTGTATGTATGTTTGTATGTATGTATGCATATCTGAATGTATGTATGTATGAATGTACGTGTATAGATGGATGCATGTATGGATGCATGCATGCATGAATGCTGGTGATAATGCAGTGTCTGCATGCGTGTATGGATGTACGTACGTACGTGTGCACGCGTGGATGTATGGCTGCTTGCGCGTATGAAGCATGTACGTATGTATGTCTGCACGTGCGTATGCATGTCTGCATGTGTTGTGTATACGGCCATGCATGCATGCGTGCGTGCATGCATGTATGCATGTGCATACGGATATACTGCTGAGCAGCATCGATTGCACCACATGTATTCCACCACATATGTTGCACAACATAGACTACACAACATCAGTTCCTCTTTCTAAAAAGAGAATAGACTCTACCCCCCGGCGTTATCGCTTCACCTTTCGGGTATGTAACTCACATATGATTCTGACCGTATGTCCATCCTAACTATGAAATCACCATGTCCCAGGCCAACCGGTATCCCCCCCTGAGGTTCCCTGGTGAAAAACACTATGCGGTGACATGTTTTGTTCTAACATAACACTTTTTACGAATCCCTTGCAACAAATGGGACGAAGTGCGCACGCCCGCGTCGTCGCGCGCGCATGCCGAAATCCTTCAAAAACTTTCGGTTTCGGAAGGATTTCGCAATCGAGTTTCAAAACACCTACAAAAACACATAGTTTTGTAACACTGATTTGCTAAAAAAACGTACGCGCGAGCTTTAACGAAATCTTAAGAAAACCATATGTTTGTTCAAGATTGTCACAACATGCTATCAAACGGGCGTCGCGCGCGCGCATGTCGAAATCTGTCGAACGCCCTTGCGCGTGTGCCGTCGCGAGATGCCTCTGCAACAAATTGGACGAAGTGCAGACGCGCGCGTCGTCGCGCGCGTATGCCGAAAACCTTCAAAACCCATCGGTTTCGGAAGGATTTCAAAATCGCGCGTCCCCAAAAAACATACAAAAACACAAGGTTTCGCAACACGATTTTCAACAAAAGCGTGCGCACGCGCTCTTGCGTCGTCGTCGTCGTCGTCATCGTCGTCGCCGTCCTCCCTCCTCTCGCGTCGTCGTCGCCGTCGCCTACGTCGTCCTCTGTCTTTCCTCGTGTTCGTCGTCGTCGTCCTCTTTGGCGTCGTGGTCGTTTCCGTCGTCGTTGTCGCCGTAGTCGTCCTTCCTCCTCCTCCCTCGTCGTCGTCGTCGTCCATCGTCGGCGTCTCGTCGTCGTCCCTCCTATTTCGTCGCCGTCGTCGTCGTCGTCGTCGTCGTCGTCGTTGTCGTCGTCGTCTTCCCTCCTCCCTCGTCGTTGTCGTCGTCGGCGTCGCCGTCCTTCCTCCTTGCTCGTCGTTCGCGTCGTCGCCGTCCTCCCTCCTCCCCCGTCGTTGTCGTCGTTGTCGTCGTTGTCGCCGTCGTCGTCCTCCCTCCTCCCTCGTCGTCGTCTTCGTTGGCGTCGTCGTTGTCGTCGTCGTCGTTGTCTTCGTCGTCATCGTCGTCGGCGGCGTCGGCGTCGGCGTCGTCGTCGTCGTCGTCATCGTCGTCGTCGGCGTCGTCGTCGTCGGTGTGGTCGTCGTCGTCGTTGTCGTCGTCGAAGTCGTTGGATACGTCGTCGGTGTCGTCGTAGTCGGTGTCGGCGGCGCCGTCGTCGTCATTGTCGCTGTCGTCGTCGGTGTCGTGGCCAAGTGCCATGTGGTACCTACCGTCACGGTCTTGTCTTAAGATGCCTTGCGACCAAGTTGCGGGTGGGAGGGTGGGATGTTTGCACGGGCAGCGGAGAGGACAGCTTCAAGACGGTCAAGTGGATTCTCCTTTCTGAAAGACTAATAGATTCTACCCCCCCCCGGACTTATCGGTTACCCCGCGCGTGCTGTAAATTACATGTGATTCTGACCACATGTCCATCCTAAATATGAATTCATACTATCCCAGCCAAGCCGGTATCCCCCCCCCTGCGGTTCCCTGGTAAAACACACTATGCGGTGACATTTTTTGTTCTAACATAGCATTTTTTCGCGAATCCCTTGCAAAAAACGGGACGAAGTGCACACGCGCGCGTCGTCGCGCGCGCATGCCGAAATCCTTCAAAAACCTTCGGTGCCGGAAGGATTTCGCAATCGAGTTTCCGAAAAACATACAAAAACACATGGTTTCGCAACACTGATTTGCTAAAAAACTTCCGCGTGAGGTCTTGCGAAATCTTAAGAAAACCATAGGTTTTTCAAGATTTTCACAAAATGCTACCAAACGGGCTTCGCGCGCGCGCATGTCGAAATCTGTCGAACGCCCTTGCGCGTGTGCCGTCGCGAGAATCCTCTGCAAAAAACGGGACGAAGTGCAGACGCGCGCGTCGTCGCGGACGTATGCCGAAAACCTTCAAAACCCATCGGTTTCGGAAGGATTTCGAAATCGTGCGTCCAAAAAACCTACAAAAACACAAGGTTTCGCAACACGGGTTTTCAACAAAATTGTGCGCGCGCGCTCTCTTGTCGTCGTCGTCGTCGTCGTCCTCCCTCCTCCCTCGTCGTCGTCGTCGTCGTCGCCGTCGTCGTCTTCTGTCTTTCCTCGTCGTCGTTGTCGTCGTCTTGGCGTCGTCGTCGTTTCCGTCGTCGTTGTCGCCGTGGTCGTCCTTCCTCCCTCGTTGTCTTCGTCGGCGTCTCGTCGTTGTCCCTCCTATTTCGTCGCGTCGTCGTCGTCGTCGTCGTCGTCGTGGTCTTCACTCCTCCCTCGTCGTTATCCTCCTCCCTCGTCGTCGTCGTCCGTCGTCGGCGTCTCGTCGTCGTCCCTCCTATTTCGTCGCCGTCGTCGTCGTCTTCGTCGTCGTTGTCATCGTCGTCGTCTTCCCTCCTCCCTCGTCGTTGTCGTCGTCGGCGTCGCCGTCCTTCCTCCTTCTTCGTCGTTGGCGTCGTCGCCGTCTTCCCTCCTCCATCGTCGTTGTCGTCGTTGTCGCCGTCGTCGTTTTTTGTTCCTCCCTCGTTGTCGTCTCCGTTGGCGACGTCGTCGTCGTCTTCGTCGTCGTCGTCGGCGTCGTTGTCGTCGTCGTCGGTGTCGTCGTCGTCGTTGTCGTCGTCGAAAACATGGGAGACGTCGTCGGTGTCGTCGCAGTCGCTGTCGGCGGCGCCGTCGTCGTCGATGTCGCTGCCGTCGTCGGCATCGGTGACGTGGCCAAGTGCCATTCAGTACCTACCGTCACGGTCTTGTCTGAAGATGTCTTGCGACCAAGTTGCGGGTGGGAGGGTGGGATGTTTGCACGAGCAGCGGAGAGGACAGCTTCAAGACGGTCAAGATTAGTGCACCCCATAGATTGCACCCCACATATTGCACCGCAAAGGTTGCTACACAGAGGCTGCACACCATATATTGCTAGAAACACTGCTTAGCGCCCACGCTGGCTAACATGTTCTTAAGTGTTTCGATGCTATGTGAAATCCAGACTTCTCTGTCTTAAGAGCGTAATGGTCCCAATGGCCCATTACCGAAGACGGCCCCAATGGCCCATAAAAGGACCAAACGAAAACGACAACAAGGGTTGGAAGTTGTCTGGACGTGTGCTCCGGCCTGTGTCTGCGAGCACTGCTGCGAGGACCGATCGGCCCAAAGGGAAGAAAACAACAAACGACAGGTCTTGTGGCACACCAAGGAGAACGTGATCCACCGCCGCTTTACTGTGGAAAATTCCCCCCCCCCTCTTCCTCCGAAGCCCGAGGGTCGCCCCCCCCTCCCCCCTCCGAAAATCTCCCCCGCCCCCCTGCTGGACCCCCCTCCCTTCCCCCCGGCAAAACCCCCCCTCCCCCCGACCCCCCCCCCGTCAAGAAAACCGAGGGGGTCACTACCGGTATGAGCCCTTCCCCCCCCCCCCCCTCCAGAAAACCGGGGGGGGGTCACTATACCGGTTCGAACTCCTCCCCCCCTCCAAATTAGCCTGACGAAGGACCCAACCATATGCAGTTGTGAGTACCGCAATTGTGATTGACTTCTTCGGTGGCGATCCCTATGAGGCAACGAACCGTGCTAGGGGTGTGCCGACATGAGTGGCGTGGTACACAACGCGAACGAAAACGATTGATCTGAGTACGTAAGGAGACTGAGCGCGGGAGAATCTGAGCGCGAGTGCGTCTGACTGTGAACGAATCTGCGTGCGAGCGAGCCTACGTGCATGAATGCGACTATGACAATGCATGGTGTAATTGTGTATGCATGTCAATCGTTGGAGAATTGCTGCCTCTGAATACTCGTGACGCTGGGCGTGGCTGCCGCAAGGAGCTTCCCCGGGACTCTCCGACAGCATCGCCCGCGCGCCGCGACGCCAATGTCGGCGCGACCCCCCGCGAGGATCGCGCCCGCTTGCTCCCCTTCTTTTACTCCCTCGTTGCCCGCGCACTCAAAAGTCCAAGGCTGCTGGCGCAGCGCAGCGCGGAGTCCCCGCGACGCGCGCTGGTCGCCCGGGAGGGGTCCCGGCGACGCGCGCGGGTCGTCCGCTGCGCGGAGCAAAGAGAGCCAGCTGGCTGGCTGATAGCGGGCAAGGCTCTTGCCGATGGGCAGAGCGACGACGGGCGAGCGAGGCGCTGGGCAGAACCCAGCACGGAGTCCCCACGACGCGCGCTGGTCGCCCCGGAGGGGTCCCAGCGACGCGCGCGGGTAGTCTGCTGCGCGGAGCAAAGAGAGCTAGCTGGCTGGCTGATAGCGGGCAAGGCTCTTGCCGCTGGGCAGAGCAACGACGGGCGAGCGAGGCGCTGGGCAGAACGCAGCAACGGAGATCCTGCGACGCGCGATGGTCGCTCCGAAATGAGAGGCGGGGACGCATGCGGACTGTGCCACGGGGACCTTCGGCGGAGCTCCCCATGGGGCCACCAAACGTGTGAGGGGTGTGCCGAAATGAGTGGCGGGGACGCATGCGGACTGTGCCACTGGGACCTTCGGCGGAGCTCCTATGGGGCCACGAAGCGTGTGAGGGGTGTGCCGAAATGAATGGCGGGGACGCGTGCGGACGGGACCTTCGGCGGAGCTCCCATGGGGCCACGGAACCTGTGAGGGGTGTGCCGAAATGATGATGACGACGATGATGACGATGATGCTGCTGCTGATGATGATGATGATGGTGATGATGGTGATGATGATGATGATGCTGCTGCTGATGATGATGATGGTGAGAGGAGGGGAGGAGGGAGGAGGAGGAGGAGGAGGAGACGCGGGGACTGCTCTTCAAAAGGAGGACCCAACAACACAGGTTGGTTGGGAAAAATTGCCCCAGTGCGACCCTACCTAGAAGTTGGAGCCCCTAGGAAAACAGCATTAGTTGCTATGCTATGCTATGTTATGCCATGCCATGCTATGCTGCGCTATGCTATGCTATGCTATGGTATGCGATGATGCGTTATGCTATGCTATGCTATGCTACGCTATGCTATGATTAGCTATGCTATGTCATGCTGCGCTGTGATATGCCAAGTTATATTATGATATGTTATGCTATGCTATGCTGAGCTGCGCTATGCTATGCTATGCTATGCTATGCTGTGCTATGCTATGCTATGCTATGCTATGCGATGCTTGGCTATGCTATGCTATGCTATGCTATGCTATGCTATGCTATGCTAATGCAGTGCTGCGCTATGCTAGGCTAAGCTAAGCTAACGCTCTAGGCAGAGCCTAGGTAGGGAATTACACCCATGCGAATTACCCGAACAGAAAAACTAAACTGGCAACGCGGTTGGCACACACGAGCGCCACAAAATACACCCACAGATCCGGGGCAGGAGGACCAGGAGCTGGATGACGGTGAGGATGACGAGGAGGAGCACTGCTTGCGGGGGCTCCGGTCCGGCCATCGAGGCTAGCTCGGCATCTGTCGCACATTGCTTTTGCTTTGCCTTTCCTTTGCTTTGCTTTTGCTTTTGCTTTGCTTTGCTTTGCGCTGCTTGTGTGTTGCTTTGCTGTCGCTGCTGCTGCTTTGCCTTTGCTCTGCTGCTATGCTATGCTATGCTATGCTATGCTATGCTATGCTATGCTATGCTGCGCTGTGCTGCGCTGTGCTGTGCTGTGCTGTGCTGTGCTGCGCTATGCTATGCTATGCTATGACAAGCTATGCTATGCTGCGCTATGCTATGCTATGCTGGGCTATGCTATGATATGCTGGGCTGCGCTATGCTATGCTACGCTATGCTGACTATGCTATGCTGTGCCATGCTATGCTAAAGCTCAGCGAAGCTAAGATGAAGGTAAGCTAAGCTAAGATAAACCTGAGCTAAGATGAAGCTAAGCTAAGCTAAGATGAAATAAGCTAAGCTAAGATGAGATAAGCAACGCTAAGCTAAGGGGACGTAACTGGGGGAACCGCGGGGCGGATACTGGGGGAACCGCCCGGGGCGGTGTGCACTGCCAGGCCCCTTTAAGAAAGAGAGTAAGAACCCTCTAGGCAGAGCCTAGGTAGGGAACCAGGGGTGGTGGGGTCACTCTCGGTTCGACCCCCCCCCCTCCCCCTCCCCCCCCCTCTCCTTCCCTACTCAACGCCGGCAAACGACTCCTGGGTCCCCAGCACCGTCCGCACCACATTCCCCACTGCTGTCTGTCCCACAGTCCCACCACTGTCCCACTGTCCCCACTGTTCCCACTATTGTCCGCGCTGTCTCCACCAGTGCCCCCACCAGTGTCTCACTGTCCCCACTCTCCCCACCATTGCCCCACCACGGTCCCACTCTTCCCACTTTCCCCACGGTCCCCACCACTGTCCCACTGTCCCCACTGTTCCCACCACTGTCCCACTGTCCCCGCCGCTGTCCCACTGTGCTGTCCCGCTGTCTCCACTGTCCCCACCACTGTCCCACTGTCCCCACTGTCCCCACCACTCTCCTCACTGTACCACTGTCCCACCACCGTCCGCACCACCGCCTTCACCAGTCCCCACCACTACCGTCCCCACCACTGTCTCACTGTCCCCACCACCGTCCCGCTGTCCCCGCACCACTGTCCCCACCACCACCCTCCCCACCACTGTCCGCACCACTGTCCCACTGTCCCCGCACCACTGTCCCCACCACCACCGTTCCCACCACTGTCCGCACCACTGTTCCAACCGGCGGCGAAGGGGGGCAGGAGTTCGAACCGGTAGTGACGCCCCCCGGTTTTCGAGGGGGGGTGGGGGGGTCGGGTTCAAACCGGTAGTGATCCCCCCCCGGTTTTCGAGGGGGGGGTTCGAACCGGTGGTGACCCCCCCTTTCCATGATGGACTGGGGGGGGGGGGGTTCAAACCGGTAGTGACCTCCCCCCGGTTTTCGAGAGGGGGGGGGAGGGGCGGGTTGGCACCCCCCAGTGACCCCCCCCCCGGTTTTCCGCCAGCAGCGGTAGAACACGCTCTTGCGCATCTCCAGACAAAGTTTATCTTGCGGCCAAGCCGCGGGCCACAGACGCAGACCAACGCGGACGCGCTGACGAGCGGGCACACATAAAAAAAACCGACGGCCAGACAGACACACAGCGAAGATGGCGTGGTAAATGGCGATGGCGATGATGACGACAACGATGGTGAGAGTCACTTTTCCAGCGTGCACGGTGGCAAAAAAAGGCAGCCTAGGATCACAAGTGCTAGAACGAGGGAAAACAGCACGCGCGACAAGAGCGGGCATGTACACACATGCTACCTCCCTGAAGGGAAGAGGAGGAGCGAGGATGGGTCAGAGAGGAGAGCGAGGAGGGGGAGGAGAAGGAGGGAGGTGAAGAGAGGAGGAGGGAGGGGAGGAGCGAGGATGAAGCAAGGATCCCTCGAGGAGGAGTATAAAGCCGGGCGGGGCAGGAGGAGGCGGAGAGGGGGAAGGAGGAACACCAGGGCGAACAGCCGCAGAAAGAGCACCAGGGCACCAGGGCGGAGAGCACCATCTTACACCAGCGCCCTCCCGCCAATCCTACACTCTCCACTCTTCCTCATTATCCACCCCCCCTCTTGTTCTAGAGACCCCCCACCAGCTTGCAACGTGATGCAATGCAACGCAGTGCGATTGCAATTCAAACCAATTGCAAAGCAATGCGACGCAGAGCTTTGCAAACCAATGCAACGCAACGCAAAGCAATGCAAAACAATGCACAGCTATGCGAAGAATTGCAAAGCAATGGGATGCAAATAATCGCAAATCAATGCAAAGCAAAGCAAAGCAAAGCAAAGCAATGCAACACAGTGCAAAGCGATGCAGAGCAATGCGAAACAATGCAAAGCAATGCGGCGACGAGGCTGCGGACGGCGACGACGCGGCGACGGGGCGGCGACGGCGACGGGACGGCGACCAAGACGGCGGATCCCAGAAAACAGGCGGTAACGAGGCGGCGACGGACGGTGGCGACGGCGACGACATAGCCGCCAGACCGCCAGGCAGGCCCAGACGACGGGCGGCAACGAGGCGGTGACGGAGCGACGACAGCGACGACATAGCGGCCGGACAGCCAGACGGGCTCAGCTCATCACGACAAGCAAGACAGAATATCTAAGTGCTTGCACTTTCGGGAAATATAAAAAATCCTAACCATCCTGTGGTGTTGGGTCCTCGTTTTGAAGAGACAGCGCCCCGCGTCACTCATTCCTCTTCCTTCTTCCTCCGGCTCCTCCTCCTGCTCTTTTTCCTCCGCCTCCTCCCAAACTTGTCATCCTTGCCTCTGCCCTCCGCACGTCTCTGCTTCGGTACACCCCTAACACGCTTCGTGGCTCCATAGGCAGCTCCACCGAAGGCCCAAGCGGCAACGTCAGCATGGCGTACCTGCATCCCAATTCGGCACAGCCCTCACGCGTGTCGTGACCCCAGATGGAGCTCAACCGAAGGCCCCTGCGGCAATGCCCGCATGGCGTACCCGCACCCAACCGCCAGGCACTTGGCACAGATAGATCCACGATAGGCCAACGAAGGCCTGAAAGAAAAGGGTCCCGGCAGGCAATCGAGGGCCCAAAAGCAGCTGGCCCCGAATCGGAAGAAACAACTCCGTACCCTACTATCCGGATAAGAACCACGGTAAAGCGTGCCAACTCAGCATCTGAGAGCTCACGCAGGTCCAGAGCTGGAGCGCACGGAATGTGAGAATGTGAAAGACGCACTGCAAACTCGACGCCCGCCCTGCCACACTATCAGGCCGGCCACTGTTAGATTGACACACTTCGCAATATGACCAAAACGAATACACAAGATCCTGTCATGTGATACCATCGGTTCCTTACGCTGATGCTTGCCCGGCGCCTTGTTGGTGCCTGCGAGGTGCGTTTAAATTTTACGAGGGCACCCTTGCATACTTGCGCATTCGGCCCATCGTCGGCCCGTGTATACATCCTTAGCCCGCTTCGGCGTCCCAGGGTCTTGCGACCACACCGTGCGTCGTTTCTACAAATTTTGTTTGTGGCGGGCAGACAGATCACCAGCCATGCACCGCAAATCCGCACCCAGCACCACCAAACGTGCACCCTGCACCCAGCACCACCAAGCGTGCACCCCACATCTGGCACCACCAAGAATGCATTTGGCACCCGGCACCACCAAACGTGCACCTGGCACCTGGCACTACCAAGCGTGGTCCGCCCACGATCCTTCTACGAAACATACGATGCGGCGCGCAGCTGCTGATCTTAGCCTCGCCTTCCCAAGCCTGCAGCACTCACGATCCGATGCATATACCTACTCCCGCTCCTGCTCTCCCTTCTTCCTCCTCCTCCTCCTCCTCCTCCTCCTCCTCCTCCTTCTCCTTCTCCTCCTCCCATACTTGTGTAATGATTTAGATTATCTATGTCTAGTGGTATCGATTTTTAAGACAAGCCGATGCAATGTGATCGGCCCCGACAGTTGTCCCGTTGTTGGCTCACGATCGACAGCCTGGGCACGGTGGCGGGCTGAGCCAAAGGCACCTGGATCCGCCGCCCCCCGTCGATTCATCGCAGGGGTACCTGGCGCGCTGGACCCTTTCGGTTTGGGTTTTGGTTATTTTTCCAAGAGAACTCCAATATATGGACAATCTATTCGAACCCTCGCACATTCGAGGGAGATTCTAAATCACCCCCGCGCCCCCGACATCAATGTTGATCTCAGTAAAGGCGGTGCTTTGGGGTTCGAATATTTCTGTCCACTCACGCCCCCCCCGTCGCCACGCCATCAATATTAATTTCGGGGGGTCGGGGGGGCATCTTGGGCCACAAGGTTCGAATGTAATGTCCATGTACGGTCCCCCTGGGGCTTCGGCGTGTTCCGCCGGGGTCCCGGAAGGCCTTGTAAACCACCTCCGCGTCCACCAAAAATCATCCAAAACGGCTCAAGATGGCCTCCAATGTGGTCAATTGGCCTCCAAGATGGTCCAAGAAAATTGAAGGGGGCCGGTAGGCCCGTCCAGAAGCTACGCCCTAGGCGAAGCACAGTTCCTGCTCTGTTGTATCGTCGTAGCGATAGTCCCAGTCGTAGGAGGTCGTCGCGGGAGCGACGGGCCATCTCAAGCGAATGATGTTTTCGGTCTCGATGGCGAATAATATGCCTCGCAATGAGGAGCAATCATATGTTGGTGGATGGCCGCTTGAACACAAACGGCCGCGGACAAACGCTCGCTATCTCTCGCCCTTGCCCCAGCTCACTTTAGAGTCGGGGGGGGGTGGGAGACGAGGCGTGAGTCCGCCACCCCTACACAGCAAGCGCTATGTACAACAAGGCACCAAAAGGCGGGTCCAAAAGGAATGTGGGCCCGCACGCAAGTTACCTTGCAAGCACATTGCTGTGCACGCGATTACTCCTCAGGCGGCCCCAGGCGTAGTTGTCTGGCCAGCCCGATCAGAAATATGACGTTTGAAGGATCGCGTGCGCCTCCCATGACCTGTAGGAACATATCTCTATCGATGCTCCCTTTTGTGCGACCGTCCGCGGTCAAATCGTTAGTGTCGCACCACTGAATGCTATGCACGATTCCTCGCTCCATCATCTGTCGTATCCAACTGATGTGTCCCAATGGAGTACACTCAGTCGGCATCTTCAAGTCTTTGCTTGACGAGGACTTGAAAACATATCCGGCATATATGGTCAAACTGATCTTGATGTTCAGGCCACCCAACTCCAGCGCATCGTCCAGATGAGTGGGTGTCATGGGACCTGCATGGAGCTCGTGCAGAATCACGACCGTTGGATAACAGTCCTCCAGGTTGCGGGCTGCTGCAAATGTTTCTGCTGAGTAGTTTGAACGGACCTGCAAGCGGCGAGACTTGCAGTGCGCATCGATCAAGTGGACGACGGGCTTGCCGGATGGAGTGCTTCCGCGCCGTAGCAGGTTTGCCCCGCGAGTGCCGTGGCCTTTGACCTGGCAATCGGCGTCTCCACTCAAGCGTCGATAGCCAGAGTCGCTGCGCAGGTCAACTTCGCCCGTTGGAGTCATCGATTGATAGATGGTCTTCTTAGGGCAGGCCTGCAGCTTTCTGGTAATCGCATTCAGTCGTCGCACTTGCATATTGGTCGGTTCTTGGACACGTTGTAGCGAGACCACATATGCCATTTACCACACATGTGTGACTAAGGCGGAAGCTAACGCGCCTCCTAAAGCTGACGATAATATCAGCTACCATATTGGATGCTTTGGTGGCAGCGTCTGCGCCTGTGAGTTCAGGATGTTGTATAGGACGGAGCTGTTTGATGTATTCACCTTGGTCCAATGTAACATTACCGTCCCCATATTTCGTGCACCTCCCATCACAATGTGTATGCGTATGTTTGTTGAGTTTGCACTTACCGGAGGGGTCCTCGACGGACTTGACGCACTTGTCAATGGTGTCCTCAGTGCCGGCCATATTAATATCATCAACAAGTTTGGCTGTGAGCAGATTGTTGCTCGCCTCGAACTCCTCGTCGCGGGGCGTGGGTGTGAGGCCAAAGCCTCTCGCGGTCCTTCCTAGCTGGAGTGAGAAAGCTCTGGGTGCGTCCTTGTCGCCGGTGCCTGGCTTGAGGCGCTGCAGGCAATGCTTCGACTCGCCGCAGCGCTCGAATCCTGGAAGGGGTCGAAGCGCCGCTGCCGACCCAGGCGGCAAGGTCAAGCACGCCACGCGCTCCTTCTCACCAGCTGCCTCAGCAAGTTCTGGCAGGTTAACCCTGTCAGGAAAGCCATGTTGATGTCGAGGAAAGGAACGGCCCATTGCTTCGTGCACGCTGCCGCGCTTGCGAGCAATATCTGGATTGGCCGCCGCCTTGTTCCTGAGAAAGTTTCCACGTCGAAAGCCTCGAGGCCCATGGAACTCCGAAGTGCAGGGCGTAGTCTGATGGTACGTTCCATCTCGCCCTTTGCGTTCTTCGCGAACATCCACTCATATACGTACCTCGAAGTCATGATGCTTGACGCTTTAGATATATCTTGCATATTGAAACACTTATTGCCGAACCATGCCTTGAGTTCAGTATATGGGACTTTTGATGCCTTCTCGGGTTTAGCCTGAATGTCGGCCTTCGCAAGGATGGGGGTCTTCCTTGACAACCGCGGCTCGTTTTGCAGCGGCGGTGACATATACTCGCATGGTGGTTGCACGGTCGACATCTAATGTCCACGTATCTTTGGCATTTCTGCAGTGAAGCAACATTCTACATATTGATCATTTTCGTCCGAGCCCAATCCGTAACTGTGGTCTTCGACCGTAGAGCATAGTGGAACATGATGCGTCTCCTCGATGTCGGAGCCGCGCGGACAACCCCACTTAGGCAGGTGCCCCCACTGTCCTTCAGCAACAGTGACCAGCACACTGTTATCGGATACCATGTGTGTGGGTGCAGTGTAACGGTCATCTAATGGAGTTGCCTCCAATAGTTCCCTTTCTTCGTGTAATTCTGTGCGTCGCATCTCCATAATATGTGCCTCAAGGCCCGCTTCTGATTCCTCATTGATCGTGGGTAGTCGTCCATCCTCCTGTGGTGGTTCGGCTTCTGGGGCCTCTCTGGCGTTTTCGTTTTGCGCCGGTGTGCCCGCCAGTTCCTCAAACTTTGTCATATCTTGGTCAAAGACCGCTTCAGGTTTAGTGGCCTTTAAGCACTGAGTGATTCTCGAATGTGATGATCCAGTTATATCATGAATATTCAAGCCAGTGCCTCCTGCTTCATTGTAGTGGAAACCTGGGTTTACATATGTCATAATGGACCAATGTGCAACTGTCAGCATAAGCCACCGGAGGTAGATTATGAATACCCCTAGCTGACCTAACAGAAGCTACACTCTCGATGCGGAAGAAGTTTGTGATCAGGTATTGTAGCGCCAGATGTGCATTGGGAGATAATCGGCTTGCTCTGGTCATCCGAAGCGTTCCCTTTTGGTAGGGATATAGCAAGATGTCATAGCAGGTCTCTCCGCAGGTAGACTTGCAACAAATGCCAACACTGTCCGCAACGCGGTGTTGTCAGAGCCAGTCTGTCTGGCCATCAAAACTTCGATGTAAAGTGAAAGTCGTGCGTCGCCGTATTGGACCTGTACATCGCGATTTCCCATTCGAATGATGACTTCGCCCCTGTCGGGATCATGTCGTACAACTGGGAGCGGGCCATTCCAGCCTCCCCAGTCGTCCTTCGTAGTTGCGGGACGAGGATCGTCAACCAAATCTCCTTAATCATAACGACGCTGACCGGTGATAGTTGCCTTAGTACGTAGTGCACGATTGGTCTTGGCTACTGCAGTAGCCTGTGTGAGAGCTTCAATGCATGCCCTGCGTGTCACCTGTTCTCGAAAATTGTCAGACGTCTCTGTTGGCTGTTCGCGATCCAGAACAGGCAGGTCAGGAAGCATTGCCGGCTGCCGTCCAAACAAAGAAATATATGGAGGCAGCTCATTGAAAAAGGTGGATGGGTTGGCGGCAAACAGGGCTTCGTGCAATAGTCTTGTAAACGCACGAGGTATGTCTAACTTTTTGACTCCAGTTTCCATGGCATGAAGTAGATGGGGTGATATGCCACTTCTGGCTTCAATTGTCGCGTGCGTTGTCCACGCGCGCGCATCCTCGGCTCAGTGCCTTTTGCCTCGAGGACCGCCTCTGCAGTGTCGCCATTGAGGGCGCCCCCCCAGCAGAATAGAGTACCTTGGCGGGTCCGAACTGCATCAAGCACTGATGATACGCATCTAAGGTACTGGTAATTGTTTTATCTGGTAGTTACGTCCCAGTACCATATCGAATACAACGGTCAATGATGTAAATACATCATGCTCCTGTTTGTCGAACATAAGGTCGCATTCGACTTCGCCGTTGAACTTGCCAGGTAGTGCAGTATATGGCATAACGGTATGCCCTGGCCCGACATGTGTCACATATGGTTTATCAGGTTGAGCCTGACGCTGTCCAGACCAGCTCTGGAACAGATGCGTCTCATCTTAGGCTCTTTACCATGGAACCATCGCAAGTGCAGTGTCCGCAATTCGCGTGCTACCACGCTTGGGTCAAGGCTTCGTAAATTACCTTGACCAGTCTGGGAGTCGTGGGCGTGCAGCAGGCTTGCCCGCAGGTGGTGGAGGAGGTGGATCTCCTCCCTGCTGCCGGCCACGTCTCGCTCTGATCTGCGGCAGTCTTCTATGATCGTCCGAGCTGCCAGCTCCACTCGAGGCAAGATGCCCCGCAGAAGGTTCAGCAGCATGTCTGCCTACTGTAATCCCGTGGCTGCTGGCGCCAGCTGTGGGGCCAGCTCTGGAGCCAGGTCTCGGCGCTCGTAGCCGAACCAGTGGCGGCGCGGCCTGTGCCTCGGGTGGCGGCGCTGCCGGTTCGACAGGAGCACGTGGTCCTGCCCATGGTTGTCGGGCAACTTTCAAGATGCGGCAAACTTGAATTTGCCAGGCGCCCGTAGGTGACAGGCAGATTCTGGCCGAAGTTCTTCTTGCAACACTGACATTCCCAATGTAATCATCTTTGTCGTACCACCTGCAATGTCTAGGGCCTCTGTCGTGCGAGGGGGGATGCATAGTCACGTTATCTGCACATGCAGGACATCCTAATCCTCCCGAGGGTGGTCTTGTGATCGACCTGTCGGGCTGTCGGGGAATAGCTGGGTCACCCAAGTCAAATCCCCGCGCGTCGGCAACAGGGGCGGTGGGAGAACAAGGGTGACCATTGAAAAGATCACGATTTACTTGGAATAGGTCGTGCGCGATCTGAACTGCATCAACAAAAACGGGCTGCATCTTTAGAGTAGATTGCGCAGCCATGGATAGTTCTTTAGTGCCTGAGGCATGTTGATGAGCACACCGCTTTCGTTCAAAAGGTGAATAAGAGACGGTGGGTGACCATTAGCTCGGTCGGTTTCCATATCAATACCCCATGGGTGTCACGTCGACCAGTAGCACATGGACCAATATTTACTTTGCAGGTGCCCTTGCATTTGGCCAGTGTTATCCATGGCGGTATTTGATCCACCCATGTACCCGCTGGTTGTGCTCGTGAGTAACAACGTCGAAGGTCATTTTTGACGCGCGGCAACTTTCCCCCCAAGAACACATGACATGTGGAAGGTCTTATTTAAGGTGTTCATGCCAAGTGTCATAGTTTACTTGGAAATTGAAATAAGAAGGTCGCCCAGTCGTCCTGCAATTAGGTTGTAAAATAACACCATTGACGAAACGCGCGTCTAAATGATGCATCACTGCATCCTGGACGTCAATGTTTCCAAGATCAACACACGAATGTTTGTCAAAGTTTCGTTCGGAAGACAAACCTCGGCATCGTGCTAACTGCGATATCCCCCCGCTTCCTCCGCGCAGTTCCAACATATCGACCCTGCTGTGTCGTCCGTGACGCAGGGTCGGGATTATGGAGAACACGTCGGCATGTGTATCCGCAAGTAACCCCGCAGGTAGCGCGATGAAGGTTTCTTCTTCGTCATCACTCTCAGTGTCGGAGTCAAGGGGGGCGTCGGTGTAGTAGGCGCCACATCCGAGACCTTTTAGGTCGCCGCCACAGTCGTCATTGCCCTCTTCGACTACTTTGGGTATCTTGCGTGGCTTGATGCCCGCTTTTTTGTCGGCTTTCTGATTTTCTTTTTGTTTGATCCAGGCATCTGTCGGTCGTGCTGTCTGTTGTTCGGTATCTGATGAACTGAGTGTCGGAAATTCGGAAATAGGGGGGAGCACGCGGCCACGCTCAATCGAAGGGGGGGGAGACGATCGTCATCGACGAACGCAACCCGCCTTGGGCGCGGTCGCTGGTCCTCTTCTCCGATACGAAACGGTGCTGGCGGTTCCCAGCTCAGTCGAGAACGAATGTGTGTCACGCCATTCGGTAGCGGCACATTGTAATTGCACCGGATAGGTTGACCCTGGATCGTGATATCTTGTATAACAGTATTGTCGCCCAGATTCATTGTGACCCTTCTCACGACGTGGTCCCATTCAGGGCCATTCTCTCGAGACTGAACGTAAGCTCGCGCCCTTTTGTCCACTCTTGTGTGGATGCTGAGATGCACAGCGCTCGTATGTTTTCTCATTGTTTTATGCAAGTCTATCTGGTAGATCAGCCTTGCAGTCAGGATGACAAGTCTGTTGTTGCACCACTCTGCCCTCTGAGCGCCTTGGCCATGCCAGTCCAGTTCATGCTCGGCAGATTGTGCAGTATTCCCTGCAGTTTAGTTGGTTTTCTCAACAAAATAGTTGGGGTGCGCGTATAGGTAGTTGCCACCTGCAGATCGGATCCGCTAGGCAGTTTACTTGAACGGTCAAACTGCATACCGAAGTGGCAGCATCGCATGCACATGACCTGCAAGTTTAGATCTTCGATCGTATCTCGTAGGGGACCCTGTTTCCAGAAGTAACCTGGTGGTCCCACAAGTACAATGGATATGCGTAATGCCCGAGCTTGGATCATCAGATTTGGGATGCGTTGATAGCGTGGCCCCGCCCGCTTTCCAGGCAAAGAACGTACCAGTCAGCGGGCGTTGCCACCCGCAGCAATTTGTAATCCCCCGAGAGTAATCCACTCAAATACTATGCACCTGTAGAGGTCATAGCCTCTGTATGCGTGCTACGGTCACACACGTAGACACGAGGTCGGAATTCAGCGCAAGCTGCTCGTACGTCTTCAATGACGAGTGCACGACACTGATAACGGTGTGATGAGCGTTAGTTCTCTGCAGCGGCCACGCAGCCGGGTCCACTGCTGTCTCTGGCGGCCTCGCAGCGAGGCCCGCCAGTGTCCCTGGCGCGCAAGGCCGGCGCCTGGGACAAGTATGCAGGTCCCCCCGCGCCTGACGACAGAACCTCAGCGTTCGGCCTGTCGGAGCAAGCGCGAGTGGCCGTGGCGCGCGCCTGCCCCCGCCACTCATTTTCAAGCGATGGGGGCGTCCAAATGCCCGTGCCATGCTGCGCTGCTAAAAATATCAAGCTTCTCAGCGGCATCATCTGCTCCTGCAGGTGCCCCTGCATTCACTCCAGCAGGTGCCCCTGCCATCAGGTCGGGCGGCGTCCACTTGCTGCCCTCCGCGTATATGGCCTGATACACCTTCGCCTGCGCATTGCGCAAGGCGAAGTCCTGATCGGCCGGTGCGGGGACATTCCCATGGGACGCGTTCCTGCGATGCCAAGTCTTCAGGGTGTCATTCACCAAAGCGTCTCCTCATTGATGGAGAAGCGAATGCGCTTAGTATCCTGAGACATCATACATGCATGGGCATCGTTGGTAGCGGGTGCCCCCGCACTGGTCGACGCAGGTCGCCCTGCAGTTGGCTCTGCGTCAGCTGCCTCCATGACAAGTAGCGGGGCATCTTCGCAGTGGGGACTGGCCATTATAGTAAATGCCATTGAGCCTTTATCCTCCGCTGCGGCCCCGCACTCGTCGACCTTGGTCGCCAGGTGCCCCGAGGTCGTTTTCGTCGAGTCAAGTGCCATGGCGCCTTTTCCAAGGAGGAGCTCATGCATCTCAGAGCCTGGGAAGATCATCTTCTCCCGCCCCTGCTCCGGGATAAGGATGGCCCTCATATTGGGCATGCTCCTCAGACCCAGGTTCGCAAGGATATGTTCACCGGAACCTTCAGCCACGTTAGCTGAGTAGGTGTCCAGCCTGGACATAGCGGGCTTCCCCGCAGGATCTCGTTTCTCCTTGCATGCAATTTTGCGGCGCAAGGACTTGTCGCAGACGGCGGCGCCATGTCCCACGCCAGACACGTAAAGCCTCTCCGTCAATGTCAGCTTCTTGATGTCGTGCCCGTGGGAGCGGGACACGCGCTCGAATGTCTGTGCCGTTTCCAGACCAATGATGTTGACGTTGCTGCCGATGTCCAGCAGGATCGTCAGCATTCAATCCACCATGGTCCCCCTGTTCGCGGAGAGGGCGAATTCATGGCGTTCTCCGAATATTCTCGGCACTTCGGACAGCGTGGTTCCATGCATGCCTCTGCGGCGCCTCTGCACTAAAACCCAATCGTTCCTCCGACGTGAAGACGCTCATGCACCCTAGGGCCTCTTCCTCTGTGATGGGGTTCTTCTCGAAGATCCAGGCCGACGGGTACTCGTCGTGCATGTGAGGGTGCTGTGCACGCGAGAGCGGCGCATTCATAAACGTGTCCTCATCAGCGCGCATGGCTATCTGACCATCTGTGTTCACCAACAACACGGTGTGTAGCATGTCACGCTCTGATATGGGACTGGTGCCGCTGCGTGCGCTCACCGGGCTTTCCGCTCTACGCTGGTTGCGCGGGCAGGTGTCCCGCCCGTAGGGCATGTATGCATGTGATACTTGGAGCCAATGCGCACTTCTCTCAGTGGCTCTCTCCAAGCGCCTCAGCCACATATCATTAGCAGGTAGCCCCACAGGTGCCATCGCAGCAGGTGCCCCTGCATTGTTTGCTGGTTCAGCTGCCAGGGGCATAGGCGCATCTGCGGCAGGCGCGATACCTGCCGTCGCCTGCACCGCACTGGATGGTGACGCAGGTTGCCCGGCAGGTGTCGTTGCGGCAGCTGCCGATTAGTAGTCGCCATCGCCGTGATGCGGCTGAGCTCTTCGCGGAGGTATCTGAGCTCGTTGGCCCCGCGGAGAATTTCCTCATGGCGAGTTGCTGCATCCTGATCTCCGGCTAGGGCGTAGTGCAACTCAGCTGCGATAAGGCCCACACCCCCGCAAATCGCACAGGGGGCCTCAGTCGCGGCACCTTCTAAAGTGCCTGCCAGCTGCCGATCCACATGCACATGGGCCACTCAATCCCATAATTGTGCATGACATATATGGCCACACTGAAGCCTCCACACCTTGTCGTGGTTGACGAAGTTGCCCCGGCAAATGGCGCACTTGTTAAAGTCACCTTCACTGGTGACCGGTGGTGTTGCCGATGGCCTGATGCGCGTCTGGCGCTCCAGTGTGGATTCACCAATCTCGCACTGGATCTGTGGGGCCGGTGGCTGCTGCAGAGCTGCAAGCGATGCCAGATTGAAAGCAGGCGTCCCCGCAGAAATAGGAATAGCGGGTTGTCCCGCACGGCCCATTATACGGCGTGCCTGTCGCTCCTGGTTGCGACGCTGGCGGGCCAACTGCGTGGTGAGGTCGGCCTGCTGCGCCTCGTGGATGGCCAGAACCTCCGGGCGCAGCTCCCCCACGGAGGATGGCACCACCAACCCGGAGGCCTGGTGCACCACATCAGGATCCATGGGCGCGGCCAAGTAACCGCAGTGAGGTACTTGGCCTGGCACTCCAGACTCGCATCAGGAGCCGCGCGTCAGCTGAGACTTGTAGATGTCGGCGGCTGTCGCCCGAACATGCGGGTTGTCCGGCTGAAATACCGCGCGTGGATTGCCCGTCTCCTGAGCGTAGTAGTCAGGGAACATCGGTGCATCCATCGGTGGTGCTGTCGGTCGCTCAGCAGCCGTTGGGTCGCATGTCGGATTGCTGAAAAATGCTGGAACATACCCGTGCAGATTGGGATCATCTGGCGATGGGTTTGGATCCGGAGTTTACTCCCATGGGGGTGCCCAGCCAGCGCTTGGGAGGTCAATGCCATCCCGACGCATACTCTGCATGGCCTCGCGCATGTGCCTGTGCATCCACTGTTGCTGACCTGTCATGCTTTCAGCCCTCTGGGCAGCTTCGTGGTCAGAGAAAGCAGGTCGCCCCGCAATTGGGCGTGGTGATCCAAATGGCGATGTCGCTTGCAAGGCCTGGTAGAGCTGCGGGTCCATTCGAATGCTCTGGAGCCTCGCCTGCAGGCCGTTGGTGCTCCCAGCGCTCTGTCCCCAGCGGAGTCGTAGCCCTGCTCGTGGGGGCGAACGAAGCAGGTTGCCCTGCAAGCACTGGCGACTATTGCGTCTGAGCACGCCACGGGTTGTTGACAACCCGTCGTTGGGCGTAAACCCCGTTGGATGTCATGCCAGATACGTCCGCGCTCTGGGCCTGAATCCGCGATCCATCTGATCCCCCTGCAGGCGCCCCCGCTTGGTATCCCTCTTGCATCATAAATGTAATAACGACCTCGACCCCCTGCGCGGGCGTCGGCTCGGGAACCTTCAGGTTGCAAGGAATCCCAGGTATAAACCAATTCCACAACGTGGATGCCTCATAGGCAATATCGCATGCGTTCTGTGGAAGAGAATTGCCAGCGCGCAGGCTTCACTGCTCATGATCCTTGATGTAAAAAGGATTAATCCATGCCTGTCCTACTCGATCGTATCTGCATTGGGTCCTGTTGGGCCGGATGCCTATGAGCTGGACAATGTGGCTTGGCGGGATCCTGCCTCCCAGGCCTGCCGTCATAATACTATCATCCACGGAACGCCAAACTGGGAGATTGTCACGAAGTAGGTTTTTAGGCTTACCATAACCAATACTTCGGAATCTACGCGCAGGCAAGACTGAATTCTGTTATCCGCAGGTAGATGCGGGCATCCACGGGTGAACGATCTGCCCCTTTCCAGTGACTGTAGCATCCGCACGGCGTGATAGCACGACATGAAGTATGTTCGGGATATTGACCCATTTGGCACCACAGATAAAATAGCAAGGCGCCCCTGGTGATGACAAATTGGTTGACTTTATTGCACGGGGACTCAGGGCACTTTATGCCAGGGCTGCTACGCCCATTACTTGGACGCGCAAAGTACGTCGGATGAGATCCCCAGTGAAATTGAGCCTCTTTACCTGGAGCACGTTCTTTTGCACGCCTGAATGGTCGACCATGCCAATCAGGCCCAACACCGCCAGTGCCTGATATGCCCATTGGCGGTCACTAAGGCACCTCTGGACAGTCCTCAAGTGGTGTTTGTGCCAGTTCTCGTAGCCCTTGGGCGACCAGTTGTTGAGTTCGTCCGTGAGCTCTACCCAGCCGTCGTACTCGTCAAAGGAAACATCCGGCGTCACGAACCTATCAGAACGATGGTTGCGGTGAAGCGGCTTGCGGCGAATAGCCGTGGTGAGCCACTCCGAACATTCACGCTGTTCCATTTAATTTAGTTGTGCTGCAACGATTTCCGGTTCCTTGAGGATCTTCTTCAGGTGCCTCTTCTCAGAGTCATAGCTGAGAGCGGGCCCCTTCCGCAAGACGTTGCGGACAACCTGGCGCGTGCGAGCTGCGTCGTCAGCATGTGCAGCAGCGCGCTGGGTGTCGCACTGCACCACAACGTATCGGTCAGACCCGTCATCGATGAAGGGCTTGTACGCTGGGTTGGTCTTCATTCGATTGGCACTGCCCAGCTGCTCCCAATATCGCCTGCATCCCTAAGGCATTTCGAGAGCAACGGCGGGCTGCCCCGCAGGCGCAGCAGCTGGCTCGCCATGCGCCCTTGCTGGCTCGGATACTGCAGGCGCTGCTGGCGCTGCTGAAGAGCTAGCGCTCCCAGATGCCTTGGGGATTCGGGAATTACGAACGTCGAAGTACTGGCATCCACTGATCTTGGGAACCGCTCCTGATGCCTTGGATGGAGTCCCCAACATCTCGTATTTGGCACCGTCCTTTGCTGGTGAAGCTTCCTTCGATGATCATTCCAGCGATGGCGCCCAGCCTGTCCTGCGTGTCTGGCCAGGCGCAGGGCCGCGACGGAATGCAGGATCCTTGAGTAGGCGCACTAGCGCCCTGGAACGCTGTGCTGCGGCGGCCGCTGCTGGCCCTCTGGATCGATGTCTCTCAGCGGGTTCCCCCGCGGAGCGTTGGGACCTGCTGCTACCAGGGTAGGGATCATCTGGGCTATGTCTCTTCTGTTTAGGCGGTAACGCAAGCTGATCGGGCCCGAGCGACTTGGGCTGGGTTGAAGAGTGCGAAGATGGGGATATATCTATGTGTTTATATGAAGTCAATTTGAGAGGAGGTCCCTATGGCTTTGCCGCTGCAGGTTTCCCCGCTGAGGAGCGCCCGGTCATTCTGCAGGGATGGCCCCCCCCCTGTTCCCCAGGCTTTATGAGCGCGGTGTTCTTGATATCGACCTTACTTTTGCAGCCCAAATCATACTTATTAGCTTCAAGCCTTTGTCTAATAAGGTTGTTTGTATCCAATCTGCGCTTTTCGCGTGGTAAGCGACTATTCTGCCTGGGAAGAGATCCATGTCTTCCGTGACCCTGTCACAATGATATATTTTTTGCGTTGGCAACGCGAGTGTAGTCCACGGCAAACGTGCAGTCTGTGTCGGAGTAGTCCGAGTCGGACCCTGAAGGAGCAGCCTTGGCGGGGTCTCCTGCCTTGGCAAGGACCTGATTACCTGCCGCTCCATCGCCTTCTGGCTGGTCGGCACCCTCCTGTTTGGACGAAGCGGGTTCCCCCGCACGATACTCACGATTGAATACCCGATGGTGATGATTCGGAGCAAAGTTCCCCCATCTCTTCGGTGCGAACTCTTTCATGCTCCTCAACTGGCTGGTAATCAAATCTCGCCAACTGTTCTTCGCGCGGGTATCAAGTTGGATCTGCGGCGCGACCCCGGCCGTCGCCATGGGGCCAGACCCATGGTGTTCTTTCGAACCTAGGGCTTCTTGACGGACGCCTCATCGGGCAACCGGGTCCGCGGTCGGCATGGTCAGTGCAAGTGCAGAGAAAAAAAACCTCGGTAAGTCTTCCGCCGCTCGATGGCGGCCCCCTCCAGGTCCCGTCTCTGGAAGGGCCCCCTGTGACTTAGTGCCCGTGCCCCCGTTGGTGCGGACGGTCTTGCCTTTGTCGTTCCGCTCAACGTTGCAGAGTGAATACCAGTGACGAATGTCATGCTCGGTCCAGCCTCGGTCAGGCCAGCGTTGCATCGCATCGGGGAATTTGTGCTGACGAGCTAGTCCATGGTCATCGTTGCTGACAAGGCGCTGCGCGCCCTCTGCCTGAGACGCGGCTGGGCGACCCTCCCTCTGAGGCGGGCCCTCCCGCAGGCGATCCCTCCTCGGTGGTGCCCCAGGTCTATCATCCCTCCGTGCCGGGGTCCTTGGGGCCCTCGTGCCAGGAGGGCGAGGGCGCCGGTTGCCGCTGGAGCGATCACCGCTTGAACGTGCGCGCGAGCGCCCGCGCGAATAGCTGCGGACGCGACCATGGCGCTGCGCGCGCTGGTCTTCAGCGCCCCACTCTTCTTCGTCATCATCTGAGGGGATCGCGCGTCTCCAGACTTGGCCGCTTGTTGATCGCCCCTGGCGGCTCGGAGACCGCCTCATAACCGCGAATGTAAACTGATGATCTTCAGTACGTCCGAGTGCGTACTGAATGCGTTCTGGAAAGTCGCCGGCATCTCGCGGGTTTCCCCGCAAAGGATCGTCGCTATATGATTCCATGATTGTCGGGTTGCGAATGAAGTGGGGATGAAGCATCTTTTGCACTTCCACTTCTGTCGCTGAAATTGTGGCTTCGGAATCCGCGGGTGCCCCCGCCATATCTTGATCTACCTCAACAGGCATGTGGAAATCCTCAACAAATTCGACATGCGCAGGTTGCCCCGCGATGGTAATACCTAACCGGTCTGCCGGGTTGATCTCGCCATGGCCAACGCATATCCTCGAAGAGCTCGCCGGCGCAATTCTCGAGGGCATACTGGCACTTAGATATCTGGCAGCCATGAAGTTAACAACTGTAACTGGGTTGCCGGCAGGGTCGGCCAGGAAGGTTTCCCAATCGACATACTGCATGTCCGAATCTGTTGGAGCCAAATGCACCGACGGACCTCTGCCTCTCCCATCGCCTTGGGAGCATTCACGGCGAAAATCTCACGTGCGATGTCAGATGTAAAATTCCATTGTTTTGCCGTTGGCGCCTTCCAGGTTGCACCGATGTCCCTTGCCCTTTCCTGATGCGCGCCTACCACCCCTGCCTGCGCCCAGGAATAGTTCTTCATGTTGTGGTCCAGTAAGGGAGGCCAGGAAAGCTAACATACCTCTGCCATGCAATCGCCGTCGTTTGCCCTTACCCTTGCCTCGGCCCTTGCCCTTTCCCCTAATCGCCCGTCGGATAGTACGTCGTACTTTGCGAATTGGCATCTTCATAAGCCGTCTCCATCTGCGTTTATGATTTTGATATCCTGGAAACATTGGGCCTGTTGTTCTTCCGCAAGATACGTGGGAGCCTACAGAGGCAGTGACTTGTGCAGGGGCCGCCGTCGCCAGCGGCCCCTGATATCTGGCCCAGGAGTCCTGCGCCCCCGTGGCCGGACCACCACTTTGAGCTAATAGCGTGGTGGTCTCCGTTGGGTGCGGATCGCCATTCCGGACGTTTGTAGCAGGTTGCCCTGCGTTTGCTTCAGCATGACAGGTTTCGGTACGGCGACCGTGGCTGAAGATGCCACCAATTCTGCCAGGGGTTCGCTCAGCGATGTGAACATATGACCTCATGCCCTCAAGCAGAGAGTCAAATTGCTGCTGGTTCCTCAACATTTGGTGGTTAAGTGGCTGTATAAGTTGTCGTGCACGCGACGTCCCACTCCTAAGGATCTGAACAGAATAACCGTTAATATTTGGAAGTTGAGGATGTTGAAGCCTGCCGTTTCAGCCTCATAGCAGGCTATCTCGAAGCGCGCCAGTGTCTGGTCGATCCGTTCTCCCGCATGGACTCGGAAGTCGATGAGAGCAGTGCCCGAGTTAAGTTGGCGTTCCTCCTCTAAGTTCTCAAACTTCGTGCAAGGAGGAACATATTGTCAGTGACACCGTCAGTATGGCGGCCACCTATGTTGACGCCAAAATTAATGACTGCTGGGGGACCTCTCATGGCAATGGTCCGTGCGAGGCGTCCCAGACCACGCGGCAGTGCTGCAGCTTGTTGGGAGGGCGTCATATTGCCTGTGGTCACGTTGATCCAGGCATGTACCTCTCGAGCGAATTCGCGGAAACGTACTTGACCGGCCGGGTCCCAGTGGGGGCTGGTTGTCCTTGTGTCGTCTCCGCCACGCATGTGTCCCACCGCGCACCCGGTAGCAACCCATATGAGACAAAAGATAGTAACGCCAATCCAGGTGGCCTCGTAGGTCGTGGTCGGATGTGGTTGGCTGAGGTTTGTGGTGTTTTGTTTAAGCCTGCGTGGAGTTGGAGGCGGCACGATATCGTATCGCATGTTGCCACGCATGATATCTTCGAAAAAGTTTCCAGTTGGAATAGGTGGGTGGGGACTTCAGGAGTGTAGTAGCGCAGGGATGTAGAACTCAAGTAGGTGGCCTCTGCGAGAACAGAGTTAGCACTGCAAGTGTCCTTGCGATTGTGCGCAGTTATGTACATTCCTCCGCGCAGCCCCACTGCATCCTGATGTTCCACCATGTCAGTAGTCCACCAGATAGTGCCGTGGATGGTGAGGAGTAGAACTAGAGCTTACCACCATAGGCCAGCTCCGCCACCAAGTTTGAATGGGGCCGTCCAGAAGCTGTACGCCTTAGGCGAAGCACAGCTCCTGCTCTGTTGTATCGTAGTTAATAACGGTAGTCCCAGTAGCAGGAGGTCGTCGCGGGAGCGACGGGCCATCTCAAGCGAAGGATGTTTTCGATGGCGAATACTATGCCTCGCAATGAGGCGCAATCATGTGTTGGCGGCCGGCCGCTTGAACACAAACGGCCACGGACAAACGCTCGTAATCTCTAGCCCTTGTCCCAGCTCGCTTTAGAATCAAGATGGCCTCCAAGTTCGCCCAAGATGGTCCAAGACGGCCTCCAAGACGGCCCAAGAGAGGCCAAGACGGCTCAACAGGCCCCCCAGAGGCCTCCAAGACGGCCCCAAAAGGCCTCCACGAGGTCCTCCAGGAGGGCCCGAAGAGGCCAAAATCAGTGATGTTCCTTAAGTGTTTGAAGGATGTTGGCATTCGCTTCTTCTCTGCTTTCCGACGACCCAAGACGGCCCAAGAGGCCCCCAAGATAGCCTCCACAGCGCCCAAGAGGCCTGCAATATTGTCTCAGGACTGCCCAAGAGGCCCCCAAGACGGCCCCAAGAGTGCACAACGACGACCCAATAGGCCTCCAATACGCCCCAGATGGCCTCCAAGACGGCCCTGGAGCACCCCAAGAGGGCCCCAAGTCGGCCCAGAAAGGCCCCCCCAACGGCTTCCGACGGCTTCCGACGGGCCAGGAACCCACCAAGATAGCCGAAGTTGGCTCGAAGCTGGCCCAAGACGGCCCAAGAGGCCTCGAAGAGGGCCTCCAGGAAGGCCAGAAAAGGCTGCAAACATTGATTTTCCTCAGGTTTTTCAAGGACTTTGAGATTTGCTTCGTTTCGGCCTTCCGACGCCTCGATTGGGCCCAAGAGCCCCCAAAGATCGCCCAAAGATTGCCCACGAGGCGTCCAGAACGGCCCAAGAGGCCCCAAAGACGGCCCCAAGAGACACCATAAACGGCCCAGGGGAGACGCCCAAGAAGGCCTCCAAGACGGCCCTGGAACATTTCAAGAGGGCCCCAAATCGGCCCAGAGAGGCCCCCCAAACGGCTTCCGACGGCGTCAGACAGGCCAGGCGCCCACCAAGGCGGCCGAAGATGGCCCTAAGATGGCCCAAGACGGCCAAAGAGGCTTCCAAGAGGGCCTCCAGGGAAGCCCGAAAAAGACCCAAATCATTGATTTCCCGTGAGTTTTTGAAGGATCGTGGCGTTTGCTTTTTTTCTGCCTTCCGATGGCCCGAGTGCCCCCAAAGATCGCCCAAGAGGCCCAAGACGGCCCCAAGAGGCTCCCAAGATGGCCCAAGAGGCCTCCACGACGCTCAAGATGGCCTCCAAGACGGCCCAAGAGCCCTCCAAGACGTACTCCAAGAAGGCCTGAAAGGGTCAAAATGGCCTCCAGACGGCCAAGATGACCTTCAAGATGCCCACGTGTTCCCCGAAGGCTTTCCAAACCGATTCGGGAAACACATGGTCCGATAGCTTGGCAGGTCTGGCCTCAACGTTCAGCCACATAGGCGCTTCCAAAAAGGCATGGGGCGGCGGTGATTCGCCGTAGGCGTCTTTGATCCGCCGCCCCCCTTGATTCATCACAGAGGTGCCTGGCGTTATGTTTTTGCTGTTTTTGTTTATTCTTGAAGGCTTCACCTGGAGCTTCGGCCCAACCCGCAGGCCACCCAGAAAGCTGCCGAAATCTGCTGGTCAATGCCTTTCCCGCTCCAAGATGACCCAAGATGCCCCCAAGACGGCCAAGATGGCTCCAAAATGCTTCCCAAAACGGCCAAGATGGCCCCAAGAGGGCCCAAGATAACCCCAAGATGGATTCAAAACGGCCCAAGATGAGCACAATATACCCTCAAGAAGCCTTTCGGAGCCATTCTGGACCCGTTTGGAAGTCTTCGGAGCCGTTCCGGAGCCGTTTTGAGGCCCTCGGAGCCGTTTCGGACCCGTTTGGGAGCCCTCGGAGCCGTTCCGGTTCTGTTTGGAGTTCCTGGGCCTCTGGAGAGAAACCCGGAACTCCAGAATTCCAGGTGGTTCCGAAGGCGTCCCCCATGAGAAACCTGGACCTCTAGAGTTCCGGGTTCGTGAGTGTTTTTTATTCGGCGTTTCGACATTGGGCGGCAAGGGGGGGGGGAGGGGGGGGTCTGGCTCCAGACCTCTGCTTAGTGCGACTGTTTACAGCAGTGCGCCCATTATGGGGGAGGCTCCGCCTGCTCGAAACAGGCGCCCAAAAATAACAAAGATCCACTCCATGGGAGGGGGGAGGGAGGGAGGGTGGTGCGAGGGCCCGCGCCGATCGGCAAAACAATGAATCACAAAACTATCACTGTCTCAAAAGGGAGGTGGAAGTTGGTAAATGAAAATCAGGAACTCCAACATTCCGGGTCTCTACCTCTTGGATGCCGGCTTTTCTGGGGCCACCTCTCGGCACAAGGGCCTCCCCCCGGGACTGGCCTCTCGTGCCGAACTGTTTCCTAATGGCCACGGGCCCCGCAGTGCCCCAGGGAGTCCGACGCGGCGAGCCGCCTCTTGGGCCCCTCTTCTTCGTGGCAAGCCTTGGGCCAGGGCCACAACTGGCAGCACTACTGCCCCGTGGGCCGTGGGTTCCTGCGAACTTCGGCGGCCGGGGGGGATGCTGGCAGGCCGCGCGGCGCCCGTGCCCGATGCACACGCGTCGGGCCCAGCTTGAGAATCGCGCTTCGAAGTCAGGGCGCTCGGGCATGGGACTGACCGCGCCAGAAAGAGGCCGAAGCAACTGCGTCAGCCAGCGATCCGGTCGCCGACGGCTACCACGTGACGAACTTCCAGCACTTCGTGCTCGGCGTTCGTCGCAGCGATGGGATCGTCCTCCCCAGGGAGGCCGGCGAATTCTGAGGCTGGCACTGTTCAGGACTGTCCACTCGGGCCGAACGAAAGGGGGGGATAGGGAAAGGGGGGGTTACGAAATCTGCTGCATGCAGCTGGCTTCGGCCCCGCCGCCGGGCCCATTCCTCGATACATGGGCGCCTCCCGGCGCCAGGAGGCGCTGGGGAAATCAGCTACGTGAGCTGATTCTCTACCCTACCCTTTGCTATCCCCCCCTTTCGCTCCCCCCGATCCACTTTGTAGGACGCGCGTGGTCCTGCAGAGGGGAACCTCCGCCTCAGCCGCGTGTCCATACAGCTTCCTGGCTTGTCCAATGCACTGGAGCGCAAGGCAAATGTAGCAAATGTGGGCGTAGCAAATGTGGGCGTAGCAATCGCGTGATGGTGTGCGTAGCAAATGTGCTCCAGGCACTGCTCCCGCATCGCCTCGAAGAGGGCAATGGCACTCTCGAGGTGATTACTGGACGAACGAACTGTGATGATAATTCCATCGGTTTTTGCATGGGGAACCACCGCATGATCAAGAAGCTGCATGCGTAGCTCTCAGGCTTCGTCACCCAACACCGCATTGTACGCCGCCCGAACGAGCTCAATTCCTAACCCAGCCATGTCATAATAGATCATGAGAACGAATTATGTATCGAAGCGCTCGTGTGCAACGACAATGTTGCTCTATAACCATTTGCAGAAGATGACTCATTCCCGCCTCATATGAAGGAGATACTCTAAGACGCTATCTGGAAGCTGGTTCTCCCACGCTGCCAACAAACGGTTCTGGATGGTCGGCGACATGTCGATCCCATGAGCTCGAACAATCTCAATAAGCCGCAATCCATCCATCCGAATGCTCTCGTCACTGAGAATTCCGGCGACGAGCTGGAAGAAAGCGTGGGACACGGCCTTATTGATGAGGTCCGCATCGGGAACGGGCCCCTTCTCCAACATCTGGTCGAACACTTTCACGGCCGCTTCCCCGTGTCCGCGTCTGACGCAAGCATGCATAACTTCCTTCACTTTTGGAAGCCTGTGTGCTACGCCCCACCGCAGCGCGCAATCGATAGTACGCATGTCAGATTTGAAACGCTGGCTTTCATGTCCCGATCTCGGTCTCGCGTTAATCGTTTTCTTCACTCTGGCAACCTGTTCCATGGATTCGGCACTGTAGCAATCGAAGAAGTAGAGCATGACCCCGACAGAAAACAATGCTACATCGATGTGGAACTTCTGGCAGTATTTAGCTGGCATTTGCGCTGAAGTACTGGCCTCCTGGAAACAAAGCAATGCGGCACATATGAACGCCCAGTGGGCGGCAAGCATCGCCGAAGCAATTCGAATGACCTCTCGCAAGCCCACGAGCTTCGGTGCCATCTGGCTGGATAAACAAGTTATGTGGTGTTACGCGTTCAATGCATGATGCGCCCGCTTTGGATCAGAGCGGCTTGAACCAGAATGGCCACGGAAGGACCTTCCTGGAATTCTTGTGCGTTCTTGGGCGCTCCTTGGGCCTCTCGCGTGGGCCTCGGGGATGGTGACCTCGTCCACAACGGCCCGAAGGACCCCTCAGGTTTTCCTGAGGGGCGGCCAAGAAAGTCCAAGAGCGCTCCGAGACGGCCCCAAGACTGCCCACCATGCCCTCAAGACTGCCTGAGAAGCCCCCAAAACGTTGGAGGGCGCGGTATGCAGGGCGGGGGGGGGGGGGCGGGACCACCAGGGTTTATCGGGAGCCTGGGGATCTGGCGGCCGCGGTATGCAGGGCGGGCGAGCCAGGAGGTCTGTGCTATAAACCTAACGACTCCAACCTGTCGGGTGGGAAATTATGGTACCCTCCCCGAACCGACCTCGCCCTTGTACCTCGGTTCGACCGTGAGACGCCCTTCGGGTGAAATCGCTGTTCGTGAAATGCCGCTCTTCGTGCGGCTCCGCGGGCGGAGGCAGCTCTTGCCTTTTGCAGGCGCTGGCTCGGGGGTGCAGGCAAGGATCGACGCATCTCAATCTACACGAGATCCACTGCCAATCCCAATCGATGCCTCATGAATCCGAAGTCACGCGTCAAACTCACAATAACCACATGCATCCGTAACGGTTAGGCTGTTTTGTCACGAACGTCCGATCGCTTCTCGTGGCGTGCCGGAAGAAGCTGCACCTTAAAAAAACGAAGCAGGGAGCGGGGCGTTATCCCCAGGGAACTCTACCCTGCTTGGTCTGGGCCAGTCAAATGCCGATGCGGGACGACACCGTGCTACAAAACTCAGCCTGCGCTCGATCACAGAATGCTCCTCACATATACACCTCTAATTCCAAGTGATCTTGTGCCTGCCTCATGGCGGTGATGCTGCAATGGTGTGCACGTGCCAAGGCGGCCACCAATTGAAAGTCGCGCGGCCGATAATGTTCTTCACAGGCAGGAACCCCCAAACGTGACCGTCGAGGGACCTATTCCTGTTGTCTCCGAGGACCAGCACGTTACCTGGCGGAACTTGCCGGCGAGAGAACGTGTACTCTGCTCTCTCGTTTGTGAAAGTCTCCTCTTGTGGCTCGTCGTTCAACACGAGCACGCCGCCCTCTTTCATCTCGACGTAGTCCCCTTCGATTGCGACGATCCGCTTGATCAATGCGTCGCCGTTGGGCGTCCGTTGCACCACTTCCCAGTAGAGTGGTGGCGGTTCGAAGACGACTACGTCCCTGCGCTGATAGTCCCTCCAATTCTTCGAAATCTTGTCCACGACCAGCTGATCGCCTATCTCGAAGGACGGCACCATGGACTCCGAAGGGATGAAGCGCGGCTCGGCGATGGTGAAGCGGAAGGCCAGGGCTACACTGACTGAAACGAGAAACGTCTTGAAATCTTCCCTCTTCTCCAGGTCGTCGAAATCGAACCAGCCCTTGTCTTCCTTCACCTCGTCTGGGCTAGGTGGCGCGGCCGCGCGACGCCGAAGCATCTCCCGGTAAGCCTGAGAGCACATGGAAGTCAGCAAAAAAGGCAGAGACGACTCTGAACGCCGAATCTTCTGGCCGCCTGGCGTCCACGGTCCCCTCCAAGCGAACATGATTCGGCAACTGGAATCAAGGAGAGACCGCGACAAACAAGACAATCCAAACAAATACGTCCGCACTTCCAACTGCCATCTTCTTCTCCTCCCCCAATTGTTCCTGCTCCTCTTCGCATCCTACTCCTCCTCCTTTCCGCCTCGTCATCGTCACCTCCTCCTCCTCCTCCTCCTCCACCCACTTCCACATGTGTCTCGTCTTTGTCCTCCTCCCTCCCCCTTCGTTCCTGTTGCTTTGCTCTCGTGCTCCTCATCTCGTCCTCCTGCTGCTGCACTGCAACTGCTTCTCCTCCTCCTGCTCCTCCTCCTCCTCCTCCTCTTCCTCCTCCTCCTCCTCCTGCCCCCCCTTCGACAACACTCCTCTTGTTACTCCATTTCCCGTCATCTTCGCTATCATCCGTCTCCTCCTCCCCGTTCTCCCTGAAAACAAGCCCGCGGACCTCTCCTGCAGCACGCTCTGACCAGGACGTCGAGACGACTCCAGACGCGGCAACCAGGCCACCCTCGAACACACAGAGGAAGAGGCGTGCCCCCATCGATCGGTCTTCCTCGGCACAACGCCTCCGATGAGTCCACCGCGTCGGCCCTCTTCGCGTTGGGCTCCTCCGCCGTGCCCGCTGCTGCAAGCCCGACTGGCAGCCTTCCCCGCCGAGGCGGTGCGCGCCTTCCCAAGAGTACTGGGAGGAGTGGTAGCAGGGGGATTGGGACGGGGAGGTGGCGGGGGGCGGAGGAAGCGGCGCAAGAAGACGACATTGGATGAATATGTGTATATCCCGCGAACAGATCGCAAGAAGGCCTGCACAGACTCCCCCCACCATCGCCGTCAATCAACTCAAGGCGCGCATCGTTGTTTAACCCCACCTATCATGTTAAACACTGCGACGAAATCAACGCGCGCACATGCCGACATGCCAAAACAAACACCACGATCTTGCTCCCGCAAGCGTCCCAACATGATAACTTGAAGCACCAGTAGGTTGTCCAACGAAAAACCTTGCAGATGTTCTAGCCACGAGCACTTACTGAGATCATCGGAGAAACAACATGGTTGACGCAATCTCGTCCAGACCCCGCATTTTCATTTCACCACGCGGTGCGCCCGCGTTGAGCCAGTATGTGCCAAGTGCGCGAACCCGTATCGCACAGTACCATGCGGGACCACTCGCGCGCTGCCACGCGCGCGTGCCAAAATCCGTCCATCGTCAGTTGGTTGTCGACACGTTTCAGCATAGTGCTCTTCGAAAACGTATGAAATCAACGAGCCGCGCTTCAGCAAATTGTCCTGGCGAAGGACCATCCATATGCAATTGTGAGCACCGCGTGTGTCACAGTCGGGCTCCCCGGAGAGGTGTACGGACATGGGCCTGGGGGTGCATGCGGGCCCCGGCGCTGGGGCCTTCGGTGGAGTTCCCTTTTAGGCCACGGAGCGTGTGATGGATGTGCCGGCATGGGCCTGGGGACTCATGCGAGCTGTGCCGTTGGGGGCTGATGGGGCCACGAAACGGCTGAGGGGTATGCCGACATGTGCGGGGAACCGCACGGACCGCATGACGGACAATTCGCAACCACATTCAAACCGCCCGACCCACCCTTCAAACGGCCGAAAAAAAACATAACCAATTAAAGACCTGGCCATCTTAACCAGTACAGTGGGACTCTGGATGCGGAGCGATGTAAGACGATCCAGAAACCAAACGCACCTCTTACATGTAAGCGTTTGTTCTGACAGGCGCCATCGGTGCCCAAATTTGGACTTGGCACCACAATGCGATATTCCATATGGGATTTTTTGTTGGGAAACGTGACACGGTCACCACCCTTACTGGAACTTTACGGCGATCGTACGATGTTCTCCAACTTTCACACGGCAAGTGTAGAATGCACCATAACACCTGTCTGGCCCCATATGAACATTGCACAACTTTCACGTTCGAGCTGCAGCGGCTCAATACGTGAGCAACACAAAACTCACATATGAGGCATGGACGTTCGCCCGATGACTGTACACTTCTGGGTGAGAAGAACATGGTACCCGCATGGGAAATTTTCATTTGAAACCTAAGCTGCCGGATGTCATGTGTGCAGCTTGCACAAATGGACCGGTTGAAGATAACATGTTTAGGGGCGTTCGTACTATGGCGTAGAACCGGTGTAACCTGCAAACAGTAGCTTGCGCTTTCTCACGTGGAACCTGCAAACAGTAGCTGTGCATCCAAATCGAATTCTCCAATGTACCATATGAGAACTGCTTCGGGCTGTTTTCCTTAATGAAAGTTGTACCTTGCGCGTGCCACTACATCCATTTGATCGGTTGACCCAAATGTAATACATGTCTCGATTGTTTTGTGATTCCAATAAGCTTCTGTTCTCAAGCAACATGTATCGTACACACGAAAGAAGCCAACAACCTCCAGAAGAGAAGCGTCACAGCGTTCACATAACGACGGGTTGGTACTCTTGCTAAAACAATGACTACTCCATACAAACGCAGCGTTCATGTTGGACTGGTCTTGCTTCCCTAAACCAGCTGCACGGTTTTCGCGTGAAGGATGCACGGGTGCCATGCGACAGTTGCAAAGTGTACGTTTGAGAACTTTCTAGAGTCCAAACACGAATGGCATCGGGTTCGGCTGATACCTGTACGTATGTCAGTTGAAAATGGCATCGGCGTCGTATGATACTTGTATATGCCACTTGGAAAAAAAGAAAACGCATAGCTCCCATATGGTAATATCATTTCATTAAGATGAGAAGGTTAGCGCTGCGATCTGAAGCCTGGAACGCTCCCTCATGGAATGGCTATCCACCCGTGAAAATTGTCGGGCAAACCCACGGCCCCCCCATGGCGGCCGCAGGGAACTGCATAGTTGTCGTGCGATTGATGCGTACTTCATGGGTGCATATATGCATATATATATATATATATATATATATATTAGAACCATCGCGCGCGCTTCGCGCGCTTTGGTCCTAGCCGAGATCACGGCAAGGCCCTGGCAGAAGTATCAAGGCAGGCCTTTTCTTATGTGTGTATATATAATACATATGTCCGTCCTTATCCTCCTCCTCCTTCTCCTCCTCCTTCTTCTCTTCTTCCTCCTCCTTCGTCCTCTTCCTCCTCCCCTTCCTCGCCTGCCTCGTTCCTCCGTTTCCTTAGTTTCCTTCCTTCTCCTCCACCGCCTCCTCCTCCTTCCTCATTTGCTTCTGCTCCTCCTACACTTTCTTTTCCTCCTCCTCCACTTCCCTCTCCTCCTTTTCCTCCCCCTCTTCCTCCTCCTCCTCCTCAATATCCTCTGCCCCTCCTCCTCCTCCTCCCCCCCCCTTCCCTGGTCTGGGCGCCTCCCGATCCGGGCGCCCTCCCCGGTTCGGATACCCCTGGAAACCGTGGGCCCCACGACCCTTGAAGTCGGCCCCAGGAGTCCTCCGAATCCTTCGGTCCCTGGACGCTCCTGACCTCTAGGGTCGAAGATTCTCAATCGCGGCCCCACGACCCATCGGCTTCCGAAACTCTTCGGCCCCACGACCCGCGGAGTGACGAGGAAGGGCACACGGCAGAAGTAAGGGGGGGAGAGGGAGAAGTCGATGGGGGGACAGGAGGAGGCGGAGGAAGAAGAGGGAGAGGAACAGGAATAGGAGGAAGAGCAGCCAGAGGAGGAGGATCAGAGGAAGGAGGAGGGGGAGGGGCCGCCCAGGAGGGATCAGGCGCTTGAGCAAGGGGATGGGACTTATGTTCCCGGGAGTCCCCCTGGGAACATCTTGCGCGATAGGAGGAGGAGGAACCAGAGAAAGAAGAGGTGGGGAATGAGAAGGAGGATAATATCGGTGAGGTGGGGAAAGGGACGCACGCGGAATTGCATTCCCAGGGAGTTTCCCGACCACATATTTCGTGACAGCACGAGGAGGAGGAGGAACCCGAGAAGGAGGATGCTCCATTTTTCCTCAGGCCAGGCTATTATCGCTGCAGCTGCGGCCGGGCTTGTCTGGCAGCAGCAGAGAGACAAAAGAAAAGGACCAGCTGGCCAACTTTCCTCCAGCGACTGCCAAGCTTGCGGTAGTGCGAGAGCACTCTGAGAGAGGCGCGAAGTGGAGTGGTTGGGCTCGAAAACCGCTTGAGCACAGACAGTTGCGGCCAGCACGGAAACATTCAGCATTGCACACTGTTACACGTTGCTACATGCTCCATTTTTCCTCAGGCCAAGCTATTCTCGCTGCAGCTGCGGCCGGGCTTGTCTGGCAGCAGCAGAGAGACAAAAGAAAAGGACCAGCTGGCCAACTTGCCGATATCCGCCAATATCTAGCGACCTGGCGGTTGAGGCGGCACTTTTCAGCCGATATCCCCAACAGTGCGAGCACACCGCGGAGACACCAAGCAGCGAAGCGCAGTTACCATCACGCCGCGCCACCAAGCGAGGGGTCCACATCAGCGTTTCGAGGCGTCGACACATGACGCCCACAAAGAAACCAAGCGAGGAGGGTAGGGCTCTGCGACCAACGCCCAGAGCTTGCCTCCTGGGGCTTTGCCTTCTAAGACCTGATGCCGATCACCAGAATATTTGCAGCGAGGACCATTGCATTCTGCGCGCAGGGGCCCCAGCGCACATGGGATACCAGCATTCCAGCAGGCAATAGTAGTGGCCTTCCGCCACGGGGTTCCGAATCTGCAGTATACAATATTAATCAGACAAGCTTTGCGCAACAGAGGGGCCAGAACTGGCTGCTGCCACAGCCAGGACGACCTGGGGTTCTCCAAAGACACAGCACGTTAAACTTGATGCAGCTTCGAATGATACGGATCGAAGCCTGGGCCAGACGATTCCCGACCGACACCTTGGTCGCATCCACGCCAGAAAGCTCAGGAAAGCCCCCAGGATACAGTTTGGACCTGAGGGGGCCCCCGGGACTGCCAAGCTTGCCTCGCCGTGCTGTCGAAAAACTGTTGCATGGCGTGCCGAGATGCACCCAGCCGCGCTGGGAATGCGTTTCAACACGCGCCTAATTACTGCTTCTTTTGACAAGTCTTGCTTAGGTGCATCTCGAATGTCCCAAGTGGCCGACCGCCAGCCCCTGCGAGACAGGGCCTGAGAGTGGCCGCGCTTGCCCGAAAACAATTCCAAAAACAAGGGCCTCACACAAGACCCGCGTCTTGGCGTCTGCTCTCGAACTTGCCGACGCGCCCGAACCTGAGTCCTGCCTCGAGGTTGCTGGCCGACTCGGCCAACAGCAGCTGGCAGTCCCGCGGCAGCGACGCCAGGCGCCGCATCACCCGCGAGCTCTTCTCGTACCTCCGTACACTCATGTCGGAGATCCACCTCCCGCGTCGCTTGATGCCGCCCAGGGGCCGCGCCTTGGTCAGCCAATCGTGTGACGGGCCTGCGTGTCTGAGGATGTGCGGCGTGAGCTCCCAAGCCTCCAGGCGGACGTCGGCCGCGGCACGCTTGAACACGGCAGTGGAAGCCGCGGCCGACCACGGAAAGAGGAGCTCCGCCGAGAAGCTCTTCTGCCTCGCCAGCCGCTCCACCAGCACGCCCAGGTAGGGCCTCGACGCGCTGTCCAGCAAGATCGAGTCGTTGAAGCCCCTCGTCTTGGTCGGCTGCAGCTCCTCCTCTGGCCTCAGCACCAGCGACGCGAAGCGGTAGTCGCCCCCGGCCTCTGACTGGGCTGGGACCACATGGTTGGCCCGGAGCGACAGCAGCTCGCCTGGCCGAAGGTAGGCGTCCGCCGCCAGCACCACCGCCAGAGCCGCCAGCGGCTGCCCGCGCCTGACCAATGCCAGCGCGATGGCCGCCTCGGCGGCCCACGGCGCGGGCGCCCGCGTCACCGGCGGCACCAGGCGTCGCCAGCCCTGCAGCGCCTTCGCCACCCTCGGCAGCTTCAGCAACCGCCCGGCATGATGGAGCCTTGGCCAGCGATGGCCCACTGCCGCCAGCAGCTTGGCCCCGCTGTTGCAGGGCTCCCCCTGCGCGAACAGGAGGTCCATGTACTCCACCAGGGCCTCCTCGAGCAGCAGGTCGGTGTCGAGCGCCGGGCCGTTGATGCTGCAGAAGCCGAAGAACCGCTCCAGCCTCCGCTCGTAGTCCTCCTTGGTCTTCGCCGTCGCGCTCTCCTGCTCCAGGACGGTCGGCCCACCAGCGCCAGCTATCCTCGCGCGAGCCCGGCCCCTCGCTCCAGCCGCCGGAGGCGGGAGGAGGCCTCTCGGCCTCGCAGGGGATCGGCGAGACCTCGTTTATAAGCCGCGCAGCCGCCCTGTCGAGGTAACCTGGGCCGCCGCCACTCTGCCATGGCCCCGCGACAGCGTCGGGCACCGGGCCGCTCCGCCGCTGCAGTTGTCTCTCGGGAGCTGGCCCGCCGACGGCGGAGGGGTGCCAGGCGCGCCTGCACCAGCCAGCGCGGGAGGCGCTGCTACACGCTTCAGGCACCTCTCCGCAGGCCTCGCGCCGGTGGGCTCCCAATGCAGCTGCAGCCGCCTTCTCAGCAGGCGTGTCGAACCATCGGCTGGGCTCATCGCTGGGGCTCAGCTCGCTCGCAATCCATCTCACACAGGTGCGAGAGAAGGTGGCCAGAGAAAGCGCGGCCCATTTCCGGAGCAGAAAGAGTACGGGTACAGATGCAGCTCGCCCCTTCTCCAGACTTATAACCATGCCCATGCTGTCACACAGAAATAGATGATGCTTATGATGATGTTTAGCTTGTCTGCATTTGCGCCTCCACCCAAATAACACCCCTCTCAACTCCTTCAGGTGGATTGCCTCCTTCCTGTGATACCTCCTCGCTGGTATAGTCCTCCAATTACCCCCTCCTTGGTGAGCGATGCTGGTAGCTCAGGGAAATGATGATTGATGCGAATGGCAATGTCGTCGTCGTAGTGTTCTCCATTTTCAGCGAAAGCCTCGAGTCCATCGAGCGGCAGAGAGCCACCCAACGCCCGATCCCGAGGACGGCCGGCCCCCTCGACCTTGAAGCGCCAGCGTTCACTCCAGCGCCCCACTTGCCTTACCTCAGACACCGGGAAGTCAGCCTCCTGCACGGCGTAGCCCCTCAGCGTAGCGTCGGAGCAGGTGACCAACCCAGACCACGGCATATCGAATTGCACCGCGAGCAACGGCATGATGTGCATGGCGTTCTGCAGCTCCTGCCTCACAGAAGGCCAGAGCAAGCTAGGCGCCCGGTAATGCCGCCGAGCGAAGTCGTAGGCGGCGCGGAAGATACAAAGCGCCGGGCGGTTCAGCATGGCATGCGTAAAGTGGCCGATCAGATTCTCGACCTCCCTGCCGGCCACCAGCCGCCGCCTCAACAGCGCACGCGCGCCCTGCACCAGCCGCCGCCGCTTGGAGGAGGCCAGGCGGCATCGGAGCTTGATGCCATCCAGCTCCAGGCCCAGCGCTTCGACGACATGCTTGCCCTCCTCCACCTCGTGCAGCGGCAGCCCGACGCTGGACATCTTCTTGGCCGCCTGCTGCCTGGCGTCGGCAGAGGCACCCGGTCGAGACGAGACGAAGACCTCGTTGTCCACGTACACGATGCGGGGAACAGGCGTTGCCGAGGTCGTCGGGGACACCTGGCGGCCCACCAGCTCGCTCTCGATGCCTCCAAGCCCTGCCCGCCGCAGCAGCTCTCGATGCGCCTGCTGCGTCCATCTCATGGCCCACGAGAAGCCCATGGGCAGCACCCGCAGACAGGGGTAGACCCAGGCGCCTGCGAGCACCGGCTCGCCCTGCACGGTCTTGGCCCCCACCTCGCCGGCCCTGGCGGGCCTCGCCCCGAACCGCGGCACCATGTAGTCCGGCACCTTGAACTGGTAGAAGCAGTTGGCGATGTCCTGAATCGAGAACTCCAGCATGTCCCCAGGCTCCGCCTCCAGCCCGACCATCGCCGCAGTCGATGCCAGCTGGATGGAGGTGGGACGCCTGAGGTTCTGATTGACGGACCTGGCATCCACTATCAGGCGCAACTTGCCCGACTTCTTGCGCGCGAAGAATATCCCAACCTCAAAATCACGGCGAGTACGGAGCTCCACCATGCCCCTGTTCAGCAGGTCCTGCACGAACCTGGTGTACTCGCCTCTGTCCGCCTTGAGCGTCTTGTCCCAGTAGACCTTGCAGGTCGCTGGCGGCTCCTCCTCAGCCCGAAGCAAATGCGCACGGGGACCGTCGATCACCTCCCGGCGGTCAGGGTCTGGCAACACGTCCAGCAAGTCAACCGATCCTGCGGTGTCCGGCCACGAGACCAAGCCGCGATCATACGGCGCAACCACGGAGAGGTCCTCGGACGCGTAGTCGAGGGCCTCGGTACCGAGCAACTCCTGAAGGGCTGCCTCGGGGGCGGGCAACGGGCCCGGCGGCCTGTCGTCAGTGACCGCGCGCAGGGTGCCGTCAAGCGCCGAAAACTGCGCCTGCGAGGGTCTTCCTCCAGGCAAAAACAAGCCGTCCCCATGCAGGTTGTTGAGGGCGGCGATGCAGTCGTTCGAGCGTCGGCCGATGGCCGCCCTCCTGCCCAGACGCTGAGCAGCGCGGCGTGGACCTCGGCGCTGTTCAGGAGAGCTGTAGGTCACCTCGGGCAAGGGGAACAGATCCCGTGGCACCACCCTCTCCATAGCGCGGCCTGAATCTACGACCCGGGACGGCCAGCCCCCGGATCTGAGTCCATCATGACTTCTTAGGAGCGCGCGCAAGCGCACGCTCCTCGGCAGCCTTCCTCTCCTCCTTCAAGATGGACGAAACGCGGGCCGCCGACTCGGCCACCCACTTCTGAAGCTCCGGGGCCATCAGCGCACCGCCCGTGCGCCGCGTCCTGCCCAGGTAGTAGTCCTGCAGGTCGAAGTCCTTCCCGGCCTCCCGCTTCTTCTTGACCCGCTGCTCGGTGTACTGGATGTGGCGGCACAGGCTCTCCATGCTCGCCAAGTTCGACACGTCGAGCTGGTCGAACGTGGTCGCCAGCTCGAGGATATCCGAGAGCATCTCGTGCGTCACCGCATTGTGCTCGTCATCCTGCAGCTTGTTCTCGTGCTTCCAGGTCGAGTGTCGCTGGGGGGGACTAGCCGCCTGCTTAGCTATCTCCTTCACCAGGTACAAAGCCGTGCGCGGCCCCTCCAGCACCCAGTCATCGAAGGCACACATGTCCGAGCTGTTCGCCACACTCTTCATGTCCCTGAAGCGCCGTCCCGCACTGTCTCGCAGCACCGGCAAGGTGCGAGCGTCCTCGGAGCTGGGCGCTCCTGACGCCCGCATCGGGGGAGTGTCCGTGCCCTCCACGTCGCTGTCCCTCTTCGTCAGGCGCCTGAACAGCTCGATCACCTCACTCTCCTGCTCCCCCACCTCCACGCGGTACAGCACCGCGGGATCGTCTCGCAGGCCCATGTCATACAGGCCCACCGAGCCGTTGCTGACGAAGCTATCCGACGGGGTGTGGTGCTGCGCCGCGAGCATGAAGGTGTTGCCCACGTTCACCTGCGCCGACCGCGCCACGCACACCCACTTGAAGAGCTCCGAGCTTGACCCAGCAGGAGGCGATCCAGCCGGGGGAGGCAGAGGGGGAGCCGCGCTCGCGCCGGCTCCTGCCGACGCTGGCGGCGGCTCCGGCTCGTCCTCCAGGATGCCCATCATGCTTCTCTCCTCGGCCGCCTTGGCGCGGCCCTCCTCGAGCAAGTCCTGCAGTTCCTGCCCGACGGGCTTCGCCGAGAAGCGGTGCACGGGCTGGCCGCGCGCCGCGCCCAGCCCAGGGGGCAGCCCCCCTCGGGGGCCCCCCTCTCTGAAGTCCTGGAGGAACTCCAGGCTGATGGTCTCCGCGTAGATGTCCCCATCTGGGGTCATGATGATGTAGCAGCAGTACTGTAACAGGCAAAGCTCCTGAGGAGCTCAAAAAGAGCAAACCCCCTATTATTATCGAAAAATAGAAACAAGTTGCCCCCTATTATTATCGAAAACATAGAAACAAACCGCCCTCTATTAATATCATAAAAATACAGGCGGCATTCCTATATCGCTCGTATTATTTCTGTATTGTTTTTGTATTAATACAACCCAGCCCAAAGGCTCACAACGTATCGCCGAAAATGCTCAAAATACACAAATAATATCAAAATAATATGAAAACCGCATGCAAACCAGACAAGCTCACAACAAAAACAGCGGATCCCGCGCAGCAGTGGATATAACCAACAGAGAACGGATCGTGTGCAGCGCTTCCTCTCTTCCTCCACCTCGTTTGCTTCCCTTCCTTTGTCGTTTCCTGCCGTCGCCCCTCCTCCCCGCCCCCTCGTCCTCGCCCACCCCTGCCTACCGTCGCCTTCCTCCTCTGCTCGTCCACCTCCCTTCCGGCCCCCCCACCCCTTCTAAGACTCTTCTCATCCTCCCCCTCTCCTGTTCTGGCCCCTGCCTGAGCAGAACAATCGACGCGGCCGCCGTGCGCCGGGCTCGCCGTCGCGTCTGCCGTTGCACTGCGCGCGACGCGCGCGACCTATTTGACAGAAAGCACGTCGGAGCAATGCTGGGAAAACGCGCAAACAGTGGTTTGCCCGAACCCATGAACCAGGCGCCCAGAGCACGTCGCACTGTTCCCACTCCATGAAGAAATCAGCATTGCTAGCTGCTGCTACAAAGCTGCCACAACCAGGTCGCTGACATGCGACTCGAGCGCCTGCCCGAGCGTCGCTGCCACTAGGTCACTAGGACTAGTGACGAGTGACTAGGCCCCCCTGAAAGGATTTGCAGCGTTCGTTGCTCCCACCAGGCCGACTTGCATGAGTCATGAGGTTTGCCTCAATTCGGTTCCAGCGCCTCCAAGCGAAGTAGAGATCAGCGTTGCCACGCTGGATCCCACCGGGCATCACGAAACAAAAAATGTCGCAACGCCGAGTTCGACTCCAATGCCTGCCCGACTGCGAGCATTGCCAGCAGCTGCCAGCATTGACCCTGCCAAGGCACATCAGAGGATTCCAGCTCGAGCTCGTTGCCCCTGCCATGCCGCACGCGTGGATGTTTGCCAAGAGTTCGGCCCCAGTGGCGCCAGCGCCTGCCCGACTTGTAGAACTGGTAAACGGTAAACCCACCGCCCTTGCGGGTAGCAAGCCATCCTGGATCATCCTGACTCAACATGCACCAGGCCACAATGGCACAATGGCAGTCTGCCGTGCCGTAATTTGCTGGATCTCCCGATCGGCCCGAGCGCGACTTGGACTTGGAATAAACCAGCATGGCGCCAGCGATGGCCCAGGCCAACGCCCGGGCCTGCCCATGCCCCGCCCAGAAGCTCTGGGTGCAAGGCATGACCGCGCTCGACGTCGACGAGTCCGACTGCGCTTGGCTTGGCGTTCGCCGGGGCTGCGCCGGGGCCGGCGCCCTCCAGCCTCGCGCAGAACGTCGCCGCAGTGCGCGGCCTGGGCCCGTCAAGCCAACTGGCACCCAAGCACTGACGTCTTCAGCGCCGAGGGCCGCCAGCCGAACGGCCGAGAACAAGGGGAACTAGATCCTGACAGGTCTCCGAAAAGTAGGTAATCCCTCCGGCCACCCTCTTTGCGCGAACTGGAAAAATAGGTGTTCTCCCGGGGAGATGTATTTTTCTTATATAACTATAAAAAATAGAAAAATCATGTGGGAAAAATTATTTTTTTACTATTTTAATAGTTTTTGCGTTTTTATATATATATATATATATATTGCAAAAATACAAAAACGCCGAAACTGAAAAAATACCCGCCCGCCCCGGGCGCACCCTCGCCGCGTGCTTCCCGATCTGCTCCCCGGCTCCCCTCCCGGGGGCGGCTCTGCAACCTCTGCGGGCGTTGCCTGGGCGGCCTTGGCGCGGGACATCGTCGTCGTCGTCTGGTCGTCGGGCTCCTCGGCTGGAGGCCCCGCGCCTGTTGGCCGTGCTCTGGCTCCCGAGTTGGAGGCTCCGCGCCTGTTGGCTGCGCTCTGGCCTCCCGCCTGTTGGCCGGGCCCGGGGCCCGCCCGATGCCCGACGCCGTGGGGGGCCTCGGGCCCGTCGCCCCCAGCGCGCGCGACGTCGACGCCAACGGGCGGCGCGACAAGGATAATCAAAAAAGCAGATTGGCCTCGGCCCCGGCCCCTGCCCGAGGGCTAAAGTTAGGCTAAAGTTCGGCTAAAGTCACATGCGTTGGGGCGCTGGGCCCCAGGCCGCAAGGGCGCAAGGCGCAAGGGCTACCTAGCACTTACTTACTAACTACAATTACTACAGCCTCTGGTCTGCCAAATGGAACCGAAACCGATGATTGCAACGAACCGCTGGCCGACGGCCCGACGGGCACGGTCGCGGCGCCATGGCCAATTCAATTGCCAAGTGCCCATCCCATGCCATGCCCCCATGGCCCCATGGCCCAATGCCCATGGACGGCAATGGATCGGGCCAGCCAGAAGGTCTGCAGGCTGGGGGCTCAGTCGCTCAGTCCCAAGGCTTGCACAAAACAAACAGAGCGCGTCCGTCTCGGCCCTGGCCCTCCAAGGCGCGGCGCGGCGCATATGTCCAGACGAGGGCAGACATATTGACAACAATTACAAAATCAGGCGCTGCACCGGTGTGCAAACTGCACGCAGGCCCAGGCGCAACATGCCTGCATGCCGCGCGCGGCCCCCTGATTGCGCCAGATAAATGACCGAAGGGGGGGCGGCAATGACGGGGCGCTGTGGTGGCGCTGCTGGCGGCGGCACTGCAACTGCAATGTGACCACGTTGGCAATGTGGCAGCGCTGGCCCCACGACGGCGGCAACCTGTCGGGGGCCGTTCGTCGCTCGTGCTCGCGGCCCGCGGTGATCGCGGGAGCGGGAGCACGCCGCCCTCTGGTGAGATGACCAAAAAGCCGAAGGCGTTGGGCCTTGGGCTTCGGGCTGGCGGCCTGGGCCCGCGGCCAGGCCAGGCCAAACCAAGGGCGAGCGACCGCCTGCGCTCGCAAGGGCTACCCGGCTACCAGGCAGCGGCCACCAGCAGTGAACTTTACTGTTACTACTAATGCTGCTTTCGTAGGGGGTCCGACTCCTAAGTAGGGTCGCGCTGGGGTAATCCCTCCCCTCAAAGCCACTCTTCCTTTCCCTTTCCTCCTTATCCATACCTTCCCCCCTCGCCTCCCTTTCCCTACATCTTTCACTTCCTGGCCGTTCCCCCCCTCCCTGTTGCGGTGCCCCCCCTTTCCCGGGCGGGCCTCGCCTGCAGAATCAGGGTCCGAAGGCTCCGAAGGCTCCCACATCAGCCAACGGAGCCCAAGTGGCTGCGGGGCGAAAGCACGAGCAACGAAAGGAGGGGCAACAGGAACACGGGCGCCACATCCCCCGGGCAACGGAGGAGGAGGGGAGGAGTGAACCGCAGGTTCTCCGGGGGAGCCCAGGCTGTGGAGAGTCATGCCCTACCTTTTCCCCGGGGAAATTGCCTAAACGTATTATTATATTATATATGCACATGCACATTTTTCTATTCTTCTCATATTATTAGCATCCTTGCTGTGGAAGTGCTGCTCAGGTGTCTGCCGTTTACAGCAGCAGTAGTCCACGACCGCGAGGATCAGGCGCTCATGCCATGGTTCCCCGTCCACCCCGTAGTTGACGAAGACCACGTCCCCGGGCTTCAGCCCCACCAAGGACCTGCGCCTTCTCGGAGCCGCGCGCATCGTGTCGATCGACCTGCGGCTGCACTCCAACAGGCGCCTGCACCAGCGGGGCGAGGGCCACCTGAGGGCTCGGCTGTCTGAGCGCGAAGGCGCCCGCCAGCACCAGCCGGCACGTCACGTAGCAAGAACAGCACACCGCCTGCGCCGCCAGCACCAGCAGCGCGCCCAGCACGAAGGCCAGGACAGCTGCCGTCACGGCCAGCCCGAGGGGCACAGGAGCTCCCCAGATGTCCTGGGAGCCGAGGCAGGCGTTGGCGGCGCTCGAGAGCCCCAGAGCACAGGGGCTGACGCCGAACGCCTCCTTCACGCCACTTATGAAGCTGGGCGCCGGGGCCGGGGACTAATCGGCAGAAAAGGCCCAGCCGAAATCTCCCATCCGCCGCCTCGAAAACCGCTTGAGCACAGACAGTTGCGGCCAGCACGGAAACATTCAGCATTGTACACTGTTACACGTTGCTACAGGAGAAGGACAGGAAGGAGGAGGAGGAGGGCTAGAGCAGGAGGAGGCATCTCGAGAAGGAGGAGGAGGATGAGAAGGAGGAGGAGGAGGAAGAGGAGGGGGAGGAACAGGAGGATGAGAAGGACGAGGAGGACAGACACGCAGGACAAGGTGAACGGCAGGAGGAGGAGGGGGAGCAGAACGAGCAGGACATCAGGAGTAGGCTGAAGGGAAGGAGGGTGAGGAGGAGAAGAAGGGGAGCGGGAGGAAGGGAGGTTCAGGGGGAGCAGGAGGAGGTAGAAGAAGGACAGGGGGAGGTGCAGGAGTAGCATGTTGAGCAGCCGCAGCAGGAGGAGGACATAGGAAGGAAGTCGAAGAGGCAAGGTGGCGAAGAACAAAAGAAACACTCGACGCAAACAAACAAAAATGTTCCCGGCAGGCGTTCCGGGAACATGCTTCGAGAGACCGGGAGAGAGTTCCACAAACAGGCGGGTAAGAAGATGGAGAAGGGGAGCGGGAGGAGGGGGAAGGGGGAGGTGCGGGAGTAGCATGAAGAGCAGCCGCAGCAGGCGGAGGATCAGGGAATGACGATGGAGCAGGGCGGCGAAGAACAAAAAAAACACTCGAGGAATGCAGTTCCTGGCAGTTCCGGGAATATGTTTATATTTCCTGAGACCCAGAGAGAGCTGGACAACCAGAAGAAATGAGGAGCAGGAAGGTGATAAGGCGGACGAGAAGCAGGGTGAGACGCAGTTTTTCAAGCCTGTTGGTGTACGCTTTGGTGTATATCGGGGCCTTTTTTGGCCTCCTGGGCGGCCTGGGCATGTGGAGGGCCTCTGTGAGCTTTTTTTGTTCGCCTCTCGGGGTCCGTGTCGAAACTCCTTTGGGCCGTTTTCGGTGCCTCTTGTGCCGTCTTGGGGCCCTCTTGGGCCGTCGTGGCGGCCGCTTGGAGCTCTCTGGGGCCGTCTTGGTGCGGTGTAGGAGGCGTCGTGGGCCGTCTTGGAGCGCTCTGGGGCTGCCTCCGTCCGAAGGTTAACAAGATGTCGGGGGTCGCCGCTGCCGCCTCGGAGGCCTTGGAACGCCGAAACCATGTAAAACATAAGGAAAGTGAGCCCCTGAGCCCCCATGGGGGGCGCAGGCACACTCCTGGCGGCCTCGCCCGTGTTCCGCCGGCACATATATATATATATATATATATATATGTATATATATATACACATACATACAAACATACATACATACATACATACATACATACATACACGCATGCATGCATGCATGCATGCATGCATACATACATACATATATACATACATACATACATGCATACATACATGTACGTATACATATATACACACTAGATAGATATATGTGTGTATTTGTCTACACATACACATTGGTAGATCTACGGGTTGAGCGAGAGAAGCTAACATGTTTCGCTGAGGAGCGTATGCTTTTCACGTGTTTGTACGAAGCACTCATTGTTTTGTGCATCTACTGTGGAACGGTTCGGTTTATGCACTGGGTACGGGTCTTTCGAAACTTCGCCTTAGTATGTTCGATGTACGATCAAACTGTTGAGCTTTCAATTTGGAACCGTACGCTCCTTCGTGAGAAGTGGATTGCGCTCGTGCTGCCATGCCGACGTTGTACGAGAGTGATTATACACGTAGTAGCGGGTGGTAAAAATAGCAATAGTAGCGCCACTGGCAAGTACTAGTAAGACTGGCAATCATGATTGTAGCGGTCGTAAGAACGGCGTAACAGTAGTAGTTGCAAACAGTGGGGGGATCGCCCACGGATGCCTAGATAACCCCGTGCCCGCAAGACGGGGGGCGGAAACCGAACGACTCGGCGGCGGCAACGGTTGGAGACGTGACTCGTTTGGTCCACCTCTCCCCCCCATGGGTTCCGCTCCCCAGACCCCGAAAAACATGTAACGCCTCCATTGGAAGCGCTGCCCTCGGGATTTGGAGAAGCGCACGTCAACAAAGAAAAAGGCGGTGACCAGAAGACTCTGCGGCGGCAGCACGGGCATACGCGAATCGTTCGGTGCCCGTTTCCCCCCCATTGGATGGTGGGTTCCCTGGTCACCCGAAATATGACACGCCTCCTTTGGAAGCGTTGCCCTCATAGAAGCGTTGCCCCCTTGGAGAAGCCCACGCTATGGGAAGGGAGGAGGGGGCCGATCGATTCGGCGAAGGCAACGGAAAGCAAGGTGACCCGTTCGGTGCCTCTTTTCTGCCCATGGGTCGGGGGGGGCTCTCCAAACCGCCAAGATTATGCAGCGCATCCATTGGAAACGTTGCCTTCGGGTGCTTAGGCAAAATCCCGTGCCCGCTGGAAAAGAAGCGGGGGCCGAACGACCGGCGGCGGCAGCGCGGACACCAGGACATCGTTCGGCCCCTTTCACCCCCAAAGGGCTCGGAAGCCTTCCGAAGTACCGATGGTATGAATCACCACCATTGGAAGCGCTGCCGTCGGGGGCTTGGAGGACCCCGCGCCGCAGGAAAGGACGGGGCCTTCCGAACAATTGAAACGCCGTCATTGGAAGCGTTACCCTCGGGGGCTTGGAGATCCCCGCGCCCGAGGGAAACGGACGACTCGGCGGGGGCAGACAGTAGGAGGGAGCCGAACGACCCAGCGGCGGCAGCACGGACAAAAGTACATCGTTCGGCCTCTTTCTTCGCGCCCTCCATGTCTTCGGGGGCCCTCCGAAGGACCGAATGTATGGAACGCCTCCCTCGGGGGCTTGAAACATCCCGTGCCGCAGGAGGGGAGGCGGGGGCCGATCGATCCCTGAGAGATCCTGCACACATCGTGTAAGGATCCCTTGGGCACCCCAATTGGACATCATAAGAATCTCTCCGTGCCCCATAAGAGTGTGTAAGGGTTCGTGTAAGGACCTCTCAGGGATTCCGCAAGGATCTTTCCAACAACTGTAAGGCCATCGCAAGGATTATGTAAGGATCTTCTGTGAGTCCTGCAAGCATCTCTCAGGGATCATGTGAGGATCTTTCAGGGATCCAGGGACAAGATATTTCAGGGATCCATTGAAGACCTTGCAGAGATCTTGTAACGGTCTCCCAAGGGTCCTGTAAAATTCTCGCACACAGTCTGTAGTAATGGTACAAGTATCCCGTAAAGATCTCGCAGGGATCCCGTAAGGATCTCCCAGAGATCCTGCAAGGATCTCTCAGGGATCATGTAAGATTCCAGAGGGATCCTGCAACAACGCAATATGGAAACGATTTGCAACAGCAAGACACATAGTATGGGAAATGGTAGAAACATAATTGGCTTGGAGGAGCAATGTTCTTACTCCAGAACCCTGCAATGTTCATAAGGCAATGAGCTAAGTGGCTTCGTTCCAGCTACTCGACGCTTCAACTGGGACGCGCTCGTACACAGCGTCACTGCGCTACCGAACCGCCCCGCCCTGCACGTACAAATTCCGTTTTCATCTTGACAAGTGCAACGTGAACGCAGCGGCTTACTTAGCGATCATATTCGTGTTCTGTAACCTGTCTGCTCAGACTGGCAGCGGTCGTCGGATTCCACTCCAAGTGCCCACGGGGCAGCCTCAGTTCTCGTTCTCCTTCTAGGGATGTGGAGGGAAAGGGGAAGGAGGACTGGACTTCCCCACTTCCCCCCTTCCTTTCTCCTCCAATCTCTCCCCACTTCCTCCTATGTCTCCCCCCTGTAATCTCTCAGTCTGTCCGCTTCTGACCGAGCAGGACATGAAGGCTCCTCCGAGACGTGAAAGAAACTTTGTGCCGTCGCGGCCCGACCCTCGACCTGCCAGCGCAGCCTCGTCCCCCCACGGCTCCAAGACCAGGCAGGACTTCGGGACCAACCGAAGCCTGGCATCGAAGAGCGCCATCCCGCCCAACTTGTCAGCTGTCGGCAGCGAACGCCAGGGCAAGCGTGGCCGAGACCCGGGCCGGGGCGCTCTCTTCCCCATGCCGATGTGGCTTGCTCTCTCTCTCTCTCTCTTTCTGTCTCTCTCTCTGCCTCTCTCTCTGTGTCTCTGCCTCTGAGGCGGTCCTGCCCCCGGGTCGGCGCGCCGGAATTGCCGGGCTCCTGCCCCCCCGGGTCGGCGCGCGGGAATTGCCGTCGAGCTCTGGCCACCGAGGGGCCCCCCCGCGTGGCTGGGGGGCCACGGCGAGGCAGCGGCGGTCCACGGGGAGTCGGCACAGGGCGGTGCGGCTCCTGCCAGGCATCCTGCGATATCTACCAGCCTGGAGCACATCCCCATCCCTGTGCTGGGCATCGCCCCCATCACGATGCCAATCTTAGGGATTCCCTCAGTTTTTGAGGGCGCCTCCCTAAGACTGCCATCGCCTCTCGGCGTGTCAATCTTAGGGATAGGGATAAGTTCGAGGCTGGTGAGAGATGATTCTCAGAATCCGCGGCCCCAGATGGAAGTCCCGAGCCCTTCCCCTCGGGCCTTGCTAATGGGGGGGGCAATAAAGTTGGGGGAGAGAATCGTGCACCTTCCGTGCCCCTTTTTGCTCCAGGGCGCTCTTTCAGGGAACACGAGGCGCAAATCTCTTCCGCCTCCCGGCCCCCGTTGCGCAACTCCCAGTCCCAGGGGCCCTTCTGCGTTCTGGGTCCGTTCTTGATGGCCCCGTGGTGCCCAGCAACGCGCCCAGGAGGCCGAAATCTATGAAAACCGCAGATCTTCAAAAATTCATATCGCTGGAGATCTGCGGAACTGCGCTGAGCGAGGGGCCATTGCAACGGCCTCCTAAAGAGGGATCCGAGTGGATGGGGTCGGAGGATCGCGTCGTATCCCCGATGCATCGCCAGCGGTGCATCGGCGACGTCGGCGTGGAGACAATCGGGCTCCACATCGAGCCGCACCAGCGACGCATCCGCGATACGGCGCGACCCTCCGACCCCGTCTGGGAGGCCTATACTGAGATCACTGCTGGGGTTACAAGGGGGATAGGGAGATTAGAAGTGGATGAAAGGTGGGTTATATCTGGCCTAACCTACCTTATGAGTGGCTCACATGTGACGCAAATGGTGCTTTTTGTTCTGAGCAGAACTCTCACTCAGCAGCTTGAGAAGTGACCCGCTTCAGCACTCGTGTGCACGTGACCTCCGAGCAGCGCTCGTAGACGACCTCAAATCGATGGTGGCTCCGATTGCTGAGCAACAGCGCCTCCTTGCCCGCGTTCCCTGCCCACTCCCGGTTCGACACGTACAGTATCCAGTCCACGCCCATCCGCCAGAGCGGCGACGCCACGAGGGTGTTGTAGTACCAGAGGTAATCGGCCATGACGAACTCGTGCCAGGAGTTCACCGCGATCAGGGCCCGGCTCGGGCGACGCGCCGCACCCCCTGTGGCAGCTGCCCCGGCCTCGACCTCCTCGCCGTGGGCCTCCGCGTAGAGGTGGGCGAAGAGGTCCCGGGCGTCCGGGTCCACGAAGTCCACGCGCAGGGGGGGCAGGCGCTCCGCCGGCGGCCCCGCGGCGAGGACCTCGGGCCAGAGGGCCCGGGCGGAGCCCGCGCGGCCCCAGCCCGCGGCGTCCATCGCGGCCTCGAGCCCCGCATCGGCCCAGTCTCGCTGCAGCACAGAATCTCCAGCTGTTCGGCCGAGGTACCACCGCTGCAGGTCGATGACCGAGCGGACGTCGAAGATGGTGTAGCTCCGCACGCTCACCCTGCCCCCCGCCAAATCGCGCATGCGCGGGCGTGCCTGGGCCAAGAGGCGCGGCATGCTGCCGAAGCCAGCGCCAACCTCGACGAGGTCGACCTCTTCTGCAGCTCCCGCGCGCCGCATCGTATCCAGCAGCAGCGTGAGATAGTAGACCCCGTCCATAAACTTCGTCGACGTGTAGTCCACATACTCCGCCCAGAGGATGCCCAGGCTTGGCTCCCCAACGGCCTTCAGGGACCCTGCCAGCTCTGCGTCAACGTCGTAGGCGCGCCGGAGCTGCTCCCCGTGGGGTTCCGTGGCGTCCGAGCTTCCCAGGACGGAGGGCGTGAAGTGGTGGAAGGCCCACAGCTCGGACATGTTTCCGTAGTATGCGCCGGACTCGGGCTCCGAGGCCCCGCGCAGCCGTCCGCCGCGCCCCAGCGCATGAGCCATCATCTCGAAGAGCGAGTTGCAGGCCTTGTTCCCGAAGACCCCCGTCGCCGCGCAGCAGCGGGCCCACTGCAGGTAGGGGTCCGCGCTCGTGGGCCGTGGGCCGCTGCCGGGAACGAACTGCTCCGTGCAGTTAAGCCCGAGGCCGTGAAACAGGACCTCGAAGTATGAGAGGGAGTGAGGTTCCCTGTTCAAGTGATCCCTGAACTCCTGCGTGGCTTTCTGAAAACCTGCCCACACAGCCTTCAAAGCTGAAACATCGTCTTCCCTGACATAGTTAAAAAGGTCGAAGAAGACGTTGCTGGCCTCCAGGTGCGCGCCCGCGCGAATGCGCTGGACGCCCGCTTCGATGCGCGCCTGAACTTCGGGAACGCAGCACGTGCTGTGCGTGAGTTCGCTGTTCCAGCACTGCGGATGACCTCGAACACCTTCTTGGTAGATCCTGCAGCACAGCTCGAAGGTGAAGGGAGTGCCTTCCTGCCAGCAGAGAGCGGCCATCTCACTGCCGGGCGCAGCGGCAGCTGCTGCTGCGACCACGGACACTGCGACCAGAGAAGTACAGCGAGAGAGCCTGGAGACAGCAATGCGGCCCTTGAACTCTGACGCGCACCATAGCATCTGGGCAGAGAGCTCAGAATGTTGGGGCAGAGAGTTCTCTAGCCTGCGACTTGGCACAGATCCTGTGGCGCGCCTCGCACATGTTCCGCCGCATGCACGGTCTGCAAATACTGCGCGTTACGAGCACACTGAAAAAATCTCCATGTTAGAAAACTGGAGCCAAAATCGCTACGGTGTGATGCAAGTAGTGTTGGGTGATTGGAGCACTCGCCTCAGTGGGCTCCACCGACATAATCCGCTCAGACTAGATCTGGCACCCCCCGAAACCGCTGAGGGCACCTGGTGCCCACTTGATAAGCTAGGTCAGGCCATAGATCACCCAGCTTAGCATACACTCCTAACCTCCCTACCCCCTCACCAACCCCAACCGTTCGGCGGCGACGATGAGGGCGAACAGCCCAGGGGCGGGCATTACACGCATTCGCCCGGGAGCCTCGTCGAAGACGTAGATCGGCGCCCTTGGATGGATCCGTGTACTGCTCCCCCCGGGGCTCTTCGCCCCTATCGTCGCCTCCGAACGGTGATCTCAGCAGACCCCTGCCCGCCCACCCCGCGCCTCCGCAGCGCGATGCCGCCGGCCGCCGCCGCGAGAGCGGCAGCCCGCACGAGCGACGGCGGGCCCGCCGCGCCCCACGCGGGCGGGGCCGCGGAGGGACCGCTCGGCGCCGGCGCGCAGGCTGCCGGAGGGCCCGCGGCGGGGCGCCCGCGCGGTGCCGAGGCCTCGGCGGGCCAGTGGGGCGGCGGCCCGGGGCCGCGGCTCCGACGCGTTGCCGCCCAGCCGCGGGCCGTTGCGCATACGATTCTAATATATATATATATATATATGTATACATATATATATATGTGTATATATATACACATGTATGTATGTACATGTATGTCTATATATATGTGTGTATGTATGTAGATACACTCACGTATACATGCATGCACGTGCATGTATAAACACACATATACATGTGAACATGAACATACACGCGTACACATACATGCGTATATCTACATGCCATTGTATATAGTTGTATATGCGTATGCGTATGGATGTGTATGCGTAGGTGTACACGTATATGTCTATGCCCATGCCTGTGTCTATGCCTGTGTCTATGTATATGCATATGCATATGTATATGTATATGCATGTGTATGTGTATGTGTAGCATCGCTCACCCTTCGCGCGCGCTCAATTTCGACTTGCCATGTGGCCAAGCGTACAGCGCGTCAGAAGGGCCGCGTCTGAATGATCGGGTCCTTGGCTTGGAAGCCCACGCGTTGGTGTCTCAAGTCCAACTGAGGCTTGGTACTCGCGGCAGTCATGGGCCCTCCGTGGGCAATCTTGCAACTCTTTTCGGGGCCATTTGGCCGAGGCCATCTTGGAGCCCCTCTTGCGCAAGACATGGGAATTGCAGGAAAGAAAAAAACATGAAGGAGGGAGGAAAAGGAGGAGGAGGAGGAGGAGAAGGGGAAGGAGGAGGAGGAGGAGAGAGAAAAGAAGGAGGGGGAAAGAGAACGGGAACAGGGAAACGGAGGAGGGTGGAGGGAGGAGAAGGCAGCAGAAAATGAAGAAGAGCAAGAGAGTCAGAAAGGAAGGAAGAAAGGAAGCAGAGGAGAGGAGGGAGGGGTGGGTGAGGAAATGGGGGAGGAGGCAGGAGGAAGAGAAAGAGGATGAGAAGAAGTGCGAGTGAGTGTTTGTATACCTTATTGAATGGAGGTTTCTTCGATTTGAAGCGCGCAAGAAATATCATGTAGTCTCTACGGGGGACGCTCGGGGGACTCATGGGGGCCACTTAGGCGTTTACAGTGAGTTCAAAACAATAGGGATTTTCAAAACAAGGAGTTGAAATATTCTGAGTTTCGCGTGTATATCCCAGCTCCGAGGCGTGGCAGAAAACACAACTAGGAATTTGAACAACTAGAAAAGGCGCAGCGACGCGGCATGAAACAAAACAAGGTCTTTGCTAGCAGGATGAAGCACCACGGAATGTTGTGGGTGCGCTCGGCATCGCACTCCTAGCTTTGCAACACATTACTGCGAGTGGCTTTGCCGGCGGTTTTGCGGGTGCCCGTGCTGGTTGTTGCGCTGCTGGTGGTTGTGCTGGTGGTTGCGCTGATGGTTGTGCTACTGGTTTTTCCTGATGGTTGTGCTTCTAGCTGTGCTGGTGGTGGTTGTGCTGGTGGTCACGCTGGTGGTTGTGCGGGTGGTTGTGCTGGTGGCTGCGCTGGTGGTGGTTGTGCCAGTGGTAATGCTGGTGCTCATGCTGGTGGTTGTGGTGGTTATGCTGGTGGTTGTGCTGGTTGTTGTGCGGGTGGTTGCGCATGTGAATGTTCGAGTGGTAGTGCTGGTGGTTGTGCTGGTGGTTGTGGTGGTTGTGCTGGTGGTTGTGCTGGTGGTTACGCTGCTGGTGGTTGCGTCGGTGGTTGTGCTTGTGGTTGTGCTGGCAATCGTGCTGGTGTTTGTGCCAGTGGTTGTGCTGGTAATCTTTCTGGTGGTTGCTGGTTGTCGTGCGGGTGGTTGAGCTTGTGGTTGCGATGTTGGTGGTTGGACTGGTGGTTGCGCTGGTGGTTGTGCTGGTGGTTGTGCCGGTTGTTGTACTGGTGTCTGTGCTGGTGGTCGTGCGGGTGGTTGTGCTGGTGGTTGAGCGGGTGGTGCTTGTGCGGGTGGTTGTGCGGGTAGTTGTGTTGGTGGTTGTGGTGGTGGTTGTGCTGGTTGTTGTGCGGGTGTTTGCGCTGGTGGTTGTGGTGGTGGTTGTGCTGGTGGTTGTGGTGGTTGTGCTGTCGGTTGTGCTGGTGGTTGTGGTTACGCTGCTGGTGGTTGCGTCGGTGGTTGTGCTGATGGTTGTGCTGGCAATCGTGCTGGTGGTTGTGCCGGTGGTTGTGCTGGTGATCTTGCTGGTGGTTGCTGGTTGTCGTGCGGGTGGTTGAGCTTGTGGTTGTTGTGCTGGTGTTTGTGCTGGTGGTTGTACTCGTGTCTGTGCTGGTGGTCGTGCGGGTAGTTGTGCTGGTGGTTGTGCGGGTGGTTGTGCTGGCGGTCGAGCTGGTGATTTTGCCTGTGGTGGTTGTGCGGGTGGTTGTGCTGGTGGTTGTGTTGGTTGTTGTGCTGGTGGTTGGACTGGTGGTTGTGCTGGTGTTTGTGCGAGTGGTTGTGCTGGTGGTTATGCTGGTGGCTGTGCCTGTGGTTGTGCTGGTGATCGTGCGGGTGGTCGCGCCGGTGGTGATGCTGGTGGCTCTGATGGTGGTGGTTGTGCTGTTGGTTGTGATGGTGGTTGTGCTGGTGGTTGCGGTGATGGTGGTTAAGCTGGTGGCTGTGGTGGTTGTTGTGATGGTGGTGATGCTGGTGGTAGTGCGTGTGGTTAAACGGGTGGTTGTGCAGGTGTTTGTTGTGCTGGTGATGTTGTGGTGGTGGTTATGCGGCTGCTTGTGCTGGTGGTTGTGCTGGTTGCGCTTGTGATTGCGCTGCTGGTGGTTGTGCTGGTGGTTGTGCTGGTGGTTGTGACGGTGGTGGCGTTCGTGGTGTTATGCGGGTGGTTGTGCACCAGCACAATCAGCACAACCACCAGCACAACCACCAGCACAACCACCAGCACAACCACCAGCATAACCACCAGCACAACCACGGACGCAACCACCAGCAGCAAAACGTCGAGCACAACCACCAGTCCAACCACCAGCACAACCACCAGCACAACCACTCCCACGACCACCGACGCAACCACCAGCAGCAAAACATCGAGCACACCCACCAGCACAACAACCAACACAACCACCAGCACAGCCACCTCCATCGCGACCACCAGCGCAACCACCAGCACAACCAGCCGCACAACCAGCAGCACACCAGCACGACCACCCGCACAACCACCAGCAGAATCACCAACACGACCGCCAGCACCGACAACGGCACAGCACCACCGCGACCCCGCACAACCGCCAACACAACCACCAACGCAACCACCGCCGCAACCACCCGCGCAAAAACCAGCACAACCACTAGCACAACCACCAGCAATACCCCCAGCACAACCACCAACGCAACCACCATCTCAACCACCAGCACGGTCACCCGCAAAGCCACCACCAACACAACCACCAGCACAACCACCCGCACAACCACCAACACAACCACCATCGCAAGTACCAGGACTCCCCAAACAGGATCAGGAGCGAGGACTTGCAACCCGAGAAGCTCAAACAGGGCTCGAAGACCACGCGAAACAAATTCGCTGGATAGCAGGTTCTCTGACAACACTGCTCTACATGCTTGGGGTCGGGCCGAGTAGACAGGATGTAGTTGTACACGTATAGCCCACCATCTGCCCGAACACCACCAGGTAAACTTACTTTTTATTATGGCTCTGGAGAGGAGGCCCACGACGACTCTTGGGGTAGGTTCGACGAGAGGAACTGCCCACAACCATAGAGGCCGCACGTACGCTGCAGCGAGATGTTCCCGTACACCACTTGCACCAGGAAATCTCTGGAGGATTTGAACAGATGGGTGCAATGTGTTCCAGCCCCCTCGGGGCCGAATAGGTGCACATGGGTTTCCAGGATCACAAACGAGCCCAAGATGCTCGATCTCATCTCCTTGACCTTTCACCCACATCTGGCGCTTCCCAGCATTCTCGGAGTAACCGATAGAATATTTGAACTGCTTCGCGATGGCTGAACCACGCTCCAATACTTCAAGGGCCTCAGGGCCCGTGGCAGTAAGGCTTCGATCATCCATGTAGGCCCAACCATAGGCCGGCGTGCAGCCCCAAGGAACAAGGGTAGCTACCATGGCCCCAGGGGCACTAGAGCCCCCCTGGGGGAGCCCACGAGAGACCTAGAGAGGCCCCGCAGGCTCGTTGTTGACACAACACACACGAGGCCCTCCCCGCGCGGCAAGGCAGCAATCGACGACAGCGTCAGGGGCACACTCCCGCTCAAGAGCAGCAGCCGCAACGCCATGATCTATGGAATCACACGCTTTGGATAAATCCATCTCAACACCACGATCGGCACCTTCAGCAAGCCAAGCAGACACAGCATGGATCACGGCAGCGTTGTTCTCGCAGGCAAACTGATTATCAGCAGCTTTAGGGGGAGCCGCTGCAAGAGCACTGGGCCAGCTGCGGACCGCAGCAGGAGCAACATATATTGGGCGACTCTCGTTCTCGTCTTTCTCGGGGATCCCGACGACACGCCAGGGAAAAAGCTTCTCTAGTAGCTCGCGTCCAGGGTTACCACGACACCGAACGAGATACTCTGTGGTTGCGACCCACACTTCATATGAATCGGAGATCGTGAAGGGGGCCACGACATGTGGGACTCTTACCACGACACGTATGACTCTTAACTCGCGGGCGGCCCATCCGTCATGGCCCGCAGCTCCGCGACATGTTTTGAAAGCGCTCATGAAAGTGTCGAAGCCAGGGACCCAACACTTAGGACACGTACTCTGCGGGAGCGGGCGGGTAGACGTATTTGCCCACTCCTTCGATGCCTGAACTTTCTGGGAGTAGACTCATAGTCAGCAGGGCACCAGCAAGCTTCCCACTCCTTCCTCATTCCCTCGGCGTCGAAACCAACGGCAGGGCTCGGGGCCTTGAAAACTGGCGCTGCCAGCTTGAAACCGTCAGCGAACCATTCCTTGAAATTTGCAGGCCAAGTCCGTCGTCTGGACTCGGCGGCTCTTCTTTCATGCTCTGTGATGGACCTATTCAGCGCCTCAAGTACTTGGCCGTAGGACGGCCAGCCGTCACTTGGAAGCAGCTGCCCATCAACCACAGCACTAATATAAGATGTACAAACCCGCTGGTCAACTTCCCGAACGGGTCATGCGTGAAACTTGACCTGCTCATTACCATGCGATGCAGTCTACGGAGGCTACGGAAGGCAACGGACTCCTCGAGGTTCTGGGTGGCGGGCATCGCCGTGGGCCTCATGGTGAGGGCCGATCCCTTCGGGCGTTCAGCTTTGCGAGGTACTTGGACCCACTGGCGGGTCCCAGCTCTCTCCAGGGCGGCTTCAGCATGATAATGCCATGCTTTCCATTTCTGCTCATGCCGGCGTGGGGCGACGGCTTGACGACAGTCTGGTCGACTTCCTCCTCGAGCAACTGAAGGCCCCCAGGAGTGGCGAACGCAACTTTGCGAGCGTCGCACAGAGCCGCATGCCGAAGGCGCTGCAGGGGCCTGACGGGGACCTCACACTCATTGATCTCATGCACTGTGGGCTCATGGTGGGGGGATCCCTCCGATGAGCGTTGTGCCTTTCTGAACTGGGGCTCGAGTGGGGGCCCCTGTCCAGCGCGAACACCTGGTGGGGCTCGTGCCCGCAGATGTCGTCGGAGTAGGCGAAGCCGATGCCGACCAACCAAAACTCAACTCACTGGAATACCTCGGGAACACATTGAGATCTCCAAGGATGCAAACATCGTGGCCGAGGGTCTGGCACCGCTCTAGCAGAGAGACAAACCAGCCATCATCGCCACGCACTGGCCCATAGGCCGATACAATTGCACAGTAGGGTGTTCTTACTGCAGTATCCCGATCCTTCAGAACACTGCTTCGAATGACTGGGATCTTGCCAAGCGTACTTTTCCAAAGAACAGCCGCGCCGCCTTGAATGGCTGAACCGTCTGCTCGCTTCTGGGGGGGTCACCGCATGCAACTCCGCAGCCAAACGTACGTGCCAATTGGATGAACAATTTTGGACGTGCTTCAAAATGACGAATCTCCTGCAGTGTGAGGAAGCTCAACTTCTTCACCTCAAGGTCGGCGAAGATGCTCCAAGCTCTCGCACGGGTCAGGCACGCAACATTGATAGTTCCAGCGTCTGCGGAACCTGCAACAGAAAAACGCTTTTTTGAATTCGAGCTCTCCTCCGCCAGCCAGCGTATCTAGTCAAGAAGAGGAGGGGCCACTTGCCGCCGATGACGAGGAGGTAGCGGCAGACGACGATGCAGCACGCTGAGCTTCCTTCTTGCGGCGCTTGTACTCGTAGCTCCTCCTGAGAACTGCTTGCCGTTGTTCAGGTGTGAAGATGGCCCACTTCCTCTTGGCCCGCTCCGCGTTCTGTTTGTTGAGGCGCACCCGGTGCTTCTGGGTGTAGCGCCGCCGTGTCTCTCTGTACTTCGTACGGGCTACTTCGGCTGTCTTTCGTTTGGACTCTTGGCACTTGACACAGTTGCTCACGATCTTGGCAGGATGATCGCGTAACCATTTGAGATGGCGCTCCCGCTCTGTGTTCGCCTTCACCGCCCCGACAGCAATGATCCGCAACTTCCGAAGGGTAAATCGTTCTGGTCGGGCTCAGCATGGCTGTATGTTGGCATTCTGAAGGCGCTTGCATCGACCACATCTGTGACAAATGTACATTTCAACTGTAGCTCCCTGCACCATGTCGAAATCCAAGTCGCAGAAGGCCTCTTGGTACTTGGCAGCTCTGCTGGATCTCCACGCGCGGTACTTCTGCTTCCATTCTTCTCGCTTGCGCTTCCGAATCGTAGCCAGATTATCGGCAAACTGGTTCTTGCACAGTGGGGGATCACATCCTTGACATTGGCGCCAGTGCCGACGCCCCTCTCGGCGACGCTCTGGCGCGGCGGGGCCTGTAGGCGCCCATCCACAAGGACGCTTGAGATGATCGCCAGGCTGAGCTAGAAGGGGTTCACCAGAATCAGCGACTCCGAAGACGCTTCGTGCTTTGCTGGACGTCGCTCGGGAGACTCCGAGGAGGTCACGGGCTGCAGCGCGACTGGATTGTGCAGAACTGAGGCCAAGGAGCGGACTGGCCTTTGCAACTGCTGTCTTACTCTGCTTGGTGTTGGAAGAGCTGGCCACGCTCTTGGCTCCACCAGTGAAGTCGACGCGGTACGGGAGCACGCCTGCTTCCCATTGTGCTTCAACGTCATGCAGACAAGGCGTTGGTAGTGTCGGCGAGCAAGCGTCAGCAAAATGGCCCCCTTCCGCTTGCGCCCGCCCGGTGGTGAGCCGTAGAGCATCCACTCGGAATCGGTCTTGGTCCACGTGAAAATGTCATGCTGTGTGCATGCTGCAGCAGCTCGTACTGCCAGCGCGGTAGCACATGTCGTTGATGTCGCAATCTGCCTGATGAAGGGGCCGTCTCTCTCGAGGTCGCACCCCTGGTGCTTCTTGGTCAGCTCGTCGGAAACCAGGTGGCGGGGGGAGGCCTGGATGCGACCGCCGACTGCCAGGTCCATGGGGGGCGCCGGCTGCGCATTCGGCTTCAAGGACCGAAGAGCGTCACCCGTGGCGATGGAGGAGCAGTCGCCTCCGCCAGCGTTGTCGCGCTCCGAGGCCCACTCCTTCTAGGGGGCTTCACCAGTTCCTTTTGAATTCTTGAGCGGCGGGGGCCGCACCTCCTTCATTCGGGTGCTTTCCTTCGGGCTTGCTCGCAGTAGCAGCGCCGCCAGTCGCAGGGGCAGGGGCGGCAGCCGCAGGGCGCTCAGGTGATTGTAGGACAGCTGGGGCGGCTTCAGCTTCAGGTGGGCGATGCTTGGGCAGTGGCGTGCCCCAGGCGGACAACGTCTTGGCCGTCGCATCCCTCGCCTGGGTCTGCCTCCACCGCCGACGTTCATGGCCACCGTCGCTCCACTGGAGAATTGGAAGGCCGCCTGAGTCGAAAGGTCGGGTAGTTCAGCTCGAAAATGCCAGCGTCGGACTCCAAGGCGCGTCACCATCTGCACCTTAGTAAATCCACGCTGGGTGCACCACTTTGCAACTTCGTCTTCTGTAGACCACGTCTGCAATCCTTCGGTGATCGCCCACTTGAGTGGGCGAGCGGTCTCGTCCGTAACTGTCCCTTGGGCATTGGCGCTCAGTCGATAGATCAGACGTCCTGAACTTTGACCAGCAGCAGCTTAAACTCGAGAAAAATACTTGGCATCCTCCTCCTCGTCTCCACGCTTGAACCTTCCCGGGATCTTGTCCGACTTATGATCTGATAAGAAAATACCTGCTGGGAGATCCACGGCAAAGAGAGGCGACCGTGCATCCCCTCGGCATACCAGCACACAGGTAGCTTCCGTCTTGTAATCCAACGCGCCCTTGACTTTGACGGTGCCTTTCCTCGCGGCGGAGTCGAAGGCCAAGGCGGGCAAGGGCACGGGGTCCTGCTGGGCGCGTCCGTAAATTTCACTGTCACAATACGCCTCCGCGAATGTGAGCCTCGCCGTGAAGATGGCTAACTTAGCAGGCTGACGATCATCATCTTTGAGGGCCTGTGGCAGAGTCGCCTTGGAGAGGGCTTTGGGCCCATCGTTGATGACTCAGGCCTTGGCCCTCGTAAGGCCACTCTGCCCTCGACCAAAACATCGTCCAAAACTGCAGTCGGTTGATCAGGCCACTGTTGCAGCCCTGACCTGAACCCAAGATAGGTAACATCATAACTCATTCCAGTAGCAAGTTTCCACTGGGCCGCCTTCGCATGCCCAGCTTCATTCTGGCACGAGATCACGGCTGGCCCCTCCAACTGCTTCCCCCGAATAGAATCGCATGAAAACTGCAGCGCCGTGCCACGCAAGACTCCATTAGCGATGGGCCATCTTCTGGGTCGGTCGTGATGCAGACGTGGACGTGGTATACAATGCACTAGTCGCCTCTCGCCCAGTGTTCCCCGAGGCTTGCACGTGCCTATCGATGATCTTGCGTACTCTGCTAACCACCTCTGCATCATCAGGAACATATGTTGCGGCATCCGCATTGGCAAGCATCCCTCTTAGCTTGACCAGCAGAGGCCCCCCTCTGGGCCCCTCAGGCACAGGCAGCCTGGTGGCACCCGCGGCACGCGTCGTAGTGGTTGTCGCTCGGTCGGCGGCTGGTGCCCTTGATGATCCCCACATGGGACTCCAGCTCGCCCTGCATCTTCTGCACCATGCGCAAGTGGATGTTGGCTGACGCCTTGGCCTTGGACACGCCAGCACCCGACTTCCCTCCCTTCTTCTCTCTTGGGCTTGCCCCCTCCATGGCGCGGGTCGTGGACAGCTCGATCGGATAGATCGTCGCGAGGGAGACGCTCATCGGCTTGGCGTTCGAGATCAAGGTTCGCGTGCAGCAAGGCACTGCACCCGCCGACCCCGAAGGCCGCGTCGGACGGGCCCAGGATGGGTGATCTCCTCGTCGGCGGGCAGGGCGAGGAGGAAAGAAAACACATGAAAGGAACACCCGCACTCCGGACCAGAACCCCCTGACAGAAGCTAACGATCAGGGTGAAAGCGTTCTTCTGGCTCGAAAGTCTGACCGAAGATCGCGATGCCCAGCCGACAAGCAGCAACCGGCATCCGACTTCGGCACGCAGCGGAAGGTGAGGACGAACAAATTATCCATCCAGCTTTGAAGTAACTCTTGGGTATGTCGTCCACAAACTCAATGGGGCTGTCTGCGCCTGCGATCTGCCTTCTCTCCCGACAGAAGTCAGGGCAGTCTTGGAAAAAGCGTCGCATGCTGGGCAAAGGGCACTCACGCCACTTGCAGCGCTTTCCACTTCGAAGGAGGGCGCCCGTCTGGACTGCTCCAGAACGGAAAACATTCAGCAGCCACTTGGAATGTCTGTCCAGGCCCTTGGAAAACTTGACGAAAGCAGCACCCGAATAAGCATTGATGTCAATGTCAGCCAGGCCTTCAGTATCATTGCGTGTCATGTGCACGGCTTGAAGGCCCCGAAGGCGAGCGATAGCCCGAACGACATGTTCACCTTCAGGCGGAGCACGTGTCCAGAAGTGCCCGCTGGTGCCTCGCACAGCTTGTGGAACTCGAAGAACGCGTGGATCATCGCCTGGGCTTCTGCCAAGCTTGATTCCCCAGGAGGGATCATGAGCAAGAACTTGCAAACCAAGAGGCTCAAACAGGGCTTGAAGGCCCCGCAGGAGAAATTCACTGGGCATCAGGTTCTCCGACAACAAAGCTCTGCATGCCTGGAAAGGAAATGAGTAGACAGGATGAAGGCGCACACGCAACGCCCACCATGTGCCCGAACACCACCAGGTACACTTGCTCTTAATCCTGGCTCTGAAGGAGGCCCACGAAGACTCTAGGGGTGGGTTCGACGAGAGGAACCGCCCGCAGCCAAAGAGGCCGAACACACGCTGCAGCTAGATGTTCACGCACATCACTTGAACCAGGGAAGCTTTGAGAGATATAAGCAGCTCGATGCAATATATTCCAACCTCCTCGAGGCCGAATAGCAATGCTTGGGTTTCCAGGGTCGCAAATAAATCCAATATGCTCGATCTCATTCCCTTGCCCGGTCTCCCACATCTGGCGCTTCCCAACATTCTCGGAGTACCCGATAGAGTCGTCGAACTGTTTCGCGATAGCAAGACCACGCTCGAGCACTTCAGAGGCCCTAGGGCCCGTCGAGGCAAGGCTTCGATCGTCCACATGGGCCCAACCATGGGCCGGCGCGCAGCCCCAAGGAACTAGGGTAGCTGCCATGGCTCCAGGGGCACAGCACAGGAGTCCCCCTGGGGGAGCCCACGAGAGACCCACAGAGGTTCAGCGGGCTCGTTGTTGACGCAACACACCCGAGGGCCTCCCCGCGCGGCAAGGCAGAAGTGCACGACGGAGTCGGGAGCACACTCTCGTTCGAGAGCAGCGGCCGCCACACCATGATGCATTAAATCATAAGCTTCGGATAAGGCCATTTCAGCACCGCGATCAGCGCCGTCGGCAAGCCAAGCAGACACTGCATGGATCACAGCAACATTCTTATTACAAGCAAATTGATTTTCAGCAACTTGGGGCAGAGCCGCTGCTAATGCACCGAGCCAAATACGAATCGCAGCAAGAGCAACAGATATTGGACGGCTCTCGTTCTCGTCTTTCTTGGGGGCCCCGACGGCGCGCCGAGGAAAAACAATCTCGAGCAGGTCGCGCCCAGGGTTGCCGCGACACCGAACGAGATGCTCTGTAGTTGAGACCCACACCTCATATAGCTCACTGATCATGATGGGGGCCACGACGTTAAGGACCTTTAACTCACGGGCAGACCAACCATCAAGGCCAGCAGCTCCATGACACGTCTTGAAGGCCCCCATGAAGGTGTCGAAGTCGGGGGCCCAACACTTGGGACACGAACTCTGTGGGAAAGGGCGGGTAGACGCATTGGCCCACTCCTCCCATGCCTGAACTTTGGGGGCAGACTCGTAACCAGTAGGGCACCAGCAAGCCTCCCACTCCTTCCTCATCCCTTCAGCATCGAATCCAGCAGCAGGGCTCGGGGCCTTGAATACTGGGGTTGTCAGCTTGGACAGGTCGGCGGACCATTCCCAAAAATTCGCAGCCCATGTCCGTCGACGGGACTGGGCAACCTTTCTCTCGTGCTCTGTGATTGACCGGTTAAAAGCCTCAAAAACTCGACCATAAGAAGGCCAACCATCACTTGGGAGCAGTAGCCCATCAGCAGCAGCACTAACATCAGAAGCAACAACCCGACGCTTAACTTCCCGAACGGGTCCAGCATGATATCTGACTTGTTCGTTTACAGCTCGATGGGGTTTACGAAGGCGGCGAAGGGCGACGGACTCTTCGAGGTTGTGGGTGGCGGGCTTCGCCGTGGGCCTCATGGTGGGGACCGATCCTTTCGGGCGTTCGGCTTTGCGGGCCACTTCGGCCCATCGACGGGTCTGGGCTTGTTTAGGGCAGCCTCAGTTCGAAAATGCCATGCCTTCCACTTTTGCTCTATATCGGCGAGGGGCGACGGCTTGACGACAGTCTGGTTCACTTCCTCCTCGAGCAACTGAAGGCCCCCAGGAATAACAAGCGCAACTTTGCGGGCTTCAAGCAATGCTGTATGCCGAAGACGTTGCAGGGGCCTGACGGGGACCTCGCACTCGCTGGTCCCATACATGGCGAGCCCATGGCGGGGGATCCCTGACAAATTCCGCGCCTCTTCGGGCGGGAGCATGACGAGGACCTCCTGTCCAACGCAAGCACCTGGCGGGGCTCGCGCCCGCAGAAGTCGTCGGAAAAGGCGCAGCCGAAATCGACCAGCCAAAACTCAGCTTACTAGAACACCTCGGCAACCAATTTAGATCTCCAAGGACGCAGACATCGTGGCCGAGGGTCTGGCACCACTCCACTAGGGAGGCAAACCAACCATCGTCACCACCCACGGGCCCGTGGGCCGACACGATTGTGCATGAGGGTGTTCTCACTGCAATAGCCCGATCTTTCAGAACTTTACTTCGAATGGCCGAGATCTTGCCAAGCGTACTCTTCGAAAGGACTGCCGTGCCTCCTTGGATGGCCGAGCCGTTAGCTCGCTTCTCAGGGGCTTCGCTGCATGCGATTCCCCAACCAAAAGTACGCGCCACCTGAATGAACCATCTTGGGCGGGCTTAGACATGACGGATCTCTTGCAGCGTGAGGAAGCTAAACTGCTACACCTCCGGGTCGGCGAAGAGACTCCAAGCAAGCTCTCGCACGAGTCAGACTTGTGACATTGATCGGCCCAGCGGCAACCGAATTTGCAACTAAAAAAAGGCTTCCTGGGTTCAAGATCTCCTCCGCCTACCAGCGGGCCTAGTCAAGAGGAGGAGGGCCTGTCCGCCGCCGACGACGAGGAGGCAGGGGCCGACGAAGCCGCAGCACGCATGGCTTCCCTCTGGCGACGCTTAAAGTCGTAGTTGTTCTGAAGTGCTGCTTTCCGTTGTCCAGGTGCGAGGCTGGCCGCTTCTCTTTGGCCCGCCTCGCATTCTGCTTGTTGATGCGCACCCGGTGCGTCTGCCTGTAGCGCCGCCGAGTCTCCTCGTACTTCGCGCGGGCTGCTTCGGCTGTCTTTCTTTTGAACTCTTGGTGCTTGACAGGGTCGCTCACGATCTTGGCGCGACGGTCGCGTAGCCACTTGAGGTGGAGCTCTTGCTCTTCGTTTGCCTTCTAAGCACCGGCAGCGATGATCCGCAACTTCCGAAGGGTAAATCGCTCTGGTCGAGCTCGGCAGGGATGAACCTCGGCATTCTCAAGGCGCTTGCGTCGGCCACATCGATGACCCAGGGAACCTTCAACTGTAGCTCCTTGCGCCATCTCGAAGTCCAAATTGCAAAAGACCTCGCGACGCTTGGCGGCCCTGCTGGATCTCCATTTGCGGCACTTCTGCTTCCACCCTTCTCGCTTGCGCTTCCGAATCGTAGTCTGCCTCTGGCTGGCACTTGTTGCGGCTATTTTCCTGGCGTGCTGGTTCTTGCACTGTGGGGGATCACAACCTTAACGTTGACGCCAGCGTCGACGACGCTCTGGGCGGCGTTCTGGCGGCGCGAGGCCAGTCGGTCCACGTCCACAGGGGCACTCGAGATGATCACCAGGCTGAACCAGAAGAGGTTCGTCAGCCTCGGCGACCCCAAGGGCGCCGCGTGCTGCGCTGGACGTCGCTCGGGGGGCTCCACGGAGGTCGCGGGCTGCAGCGCGGCTGGACTTCGCAGGGCTAAGGCCGAGGGGCGACCTGGCCTGTGGAACTGCTGTCCTACTCATCTTGGCGTCGGAGGAGCTGGCCACACTCTTGGCGCCGCCAGTGAAGTCCACGGGGTACGGTAGCACGCCGTCCTTCCACTGTGCTTCGACACCAGCTGGCAGCGCAGCTTTGAATACAAGGCGTTGGTAATGACGGCGAGCAAGCGTGAGCCAAATGGCTCCCTTCCGTTTGCGCCCGCCGGACGGATGTCCATAGAGAGTCCACTTGGAATCAGTCTGGGCCCATGTGAAGACGTCGTACTGCGCGCAGGCCGCGGCAGCGCTCACTGCCAGAGCGGTAGCGCACGTCGTCGACGTCGAGATCTGCTTGGTGAAGGGGTCGTCTCGCTTGAGGCCGTACTTCTGATGCCTCTTGGCTAGCTCGTCGGAGACCAGGGGGCGGGGAGAGGCTCGGGTGCGACCGCCGACCGCCAGATCCATGGGCGACGCCGGCTGCGCACTCGGCTTCAAGGGCTGAAGAGCGTCGCCCGCTGCGATGAAGAAGCAACCACCTCCCCCGGCATTGTCGCGCTCCGAGGCCCACTCCTTCCAAGGGGCTTCAACAGGTCTTTTGGCTTTCTTGGGGGCGGGGGCCGCTCCATCTTCATTCGGATGCTTTCCTTCGCTTTTCCCCTCGGCGGCTGCAGCGCCAGCAGCCGGAGCCGCGCTGGCGGCCGCGGGGCGTTCAGGTTGCTGCGGGGCGGCAGGTGCAGCTTCAGGTGGGCGATGCTTAGGCAACGGGGTGCCCCAGGCAGACAACGGCTTTGCCGTCGTATCTTTTCCTTGGGCTATACTTTTACCCCCAGCGTTAACCTTCATGGCCACGGTCGCTCCACTAGAGAATTGAATGGCCGCTTGGGTAGACGCATTGGGTAGTTCAGCTCGAGATGCCAACGACGAACTCCAGGGCGCGTCACCATCTGCACCTTGGTAAAGCCTCGCTGGGTACAATGCGTAGCAACTTCTTCTGTAGACCCCTTGGTGATCGCCCACTTGGGCGGGAGGGCGGTCTCGTCGGTGACGGGCCCCTGGGCGATGACGCCAAGGGGGGCGTTGGCGCTCGGCCTATAGATCAGGCGTCCTGAACTCTGCCCAGCAGCAGCTTTGACTCGAGTGAAGTACTTTGCGTCCTCCTCCTCATATCCACGTTTGAACCATCGCGGGTCTCTTTTTCCGACTTCTGCTCCGATAAAAAAAAGACCTCTGCTGGGAGATCAACTGCAAAGAGAGGAGCTCGTGCATCCTCTCGGCATACCAGCACGCATGTGACTTCATAATTATAGTCGAGAGCGCCCTTCACCTTGACGATGCCCCTCCTCGCGGCGGAGTCGAAAGCCAGGGCGGGCAGGGATGCTGGGTCCTGTTGGGCGCGTCCGTAAACTTCGTTATCACAATACGCTTCTGCAGAAGTGAGCCTCGCTGTGAAGATGGCCAACATGGTAGGCTGCCGATCATAATATTTGAAGGCCTTTGGCCGTGTAGATTTTGAGGGGGCTGCGGGCCCGTCTTTCATGACCCAAGCCTTGAGAGTAGTGGGGCCACGCTTGCCCTCGACCATCACGTCTTCCATAACTGCAGTCGGTTGTTCTGGCCACTGTTGCATCCCCGACTTGAAAACCACATAAGTGGTATCAAACTGCATTCCTTAGCCAGTTTCCACTGAGCAGCTTCCACATCTGCAACTTCGTTTTGGCACGAGATAACTGTTGGCACCTCCAACTGCTTCTCTCGAGTAGACTCGGCTTTGAACACTGCAGCACCATGCCACGCAAGACTCCACAGGCGTTGAACTGTCTTCTGCGCAGGTCGCGATGCAGGGGTAGAAGTAGTAGCATTCAGTACACTAGTGACTTCTCGCCCAACACCCGTATTACCCGAAACATTCACATGAGAGTCGATGATCCTGCAGACCGCAACGGTCACCTTCGCACCATCAGGATCATATGTTGCAGCATCTGCAGTGGCAAGCATCTCCCTCACCTTGACCAGCAGAGCCCCCCATCTTTGGGCCCTTCAGGCTCAAGCAGCCCGGCGGTACCCGTGGTACGTGTAGTTGTGGTTGCTCGGCGAGCGTTGCCCTTGATGATCCCCGCAAGAGACTCCAGCTCGCTTTGCATCCTCTGAATCATGAGTAAGTGGATGTTGGCCGTCGCCTTGGTCTTAAGACGCTCCAGCACCAGACGTTCCTACCTTCTTCTTTGGTTTGCCCCCCTCCATAGAGAGGATCATGAACTGCTCGATCAGGTGGATCACCACATGGGGGAAGCCCGTCAGCTGTGCGTTCGAGATCAAGGTTCGCATGCAGCAAGGCGCTGCACCCGCCGACCCCGAGGACCGCGCTGGACGGGTCCAGGAGGGTGATCTCCTCGTCGGCGGGCAGGGCGAGGACGCCGCTCCCGCGAGTGCCGCGGCCACAATCCGCGGGGGGCTCGGCCACGTCTTCCAGGCAGATGACGCACATGCTGGCCGAAGCCGGCAACTCCTCCGAGAGCTGCCCTTTCAAGTGTACAGCCGGCACCTCCGCGAGCATCCCGGCCACGATGTCGGCGGTGTTCACCGCGTGGGGAACGCTGCCGCGCACGTAGGCTCGACCTCGGGTGCACAGGTTGTGTTGCGCATGCAGGGTCCCCGCGTGGACGACCACCGTTTAAACGAAAACAATCATGTCCGCCGCGGGAAACGTCTCTGGCTCGCCAACCCGATCAAAGGACACCAGCAAGCAGTTCAACATCATGGACCACGCGATGGGCACGTAGAGGGGGGTGCTCGAAGCGGAGACCCTGGCGCCCGCCTGGCCAATCATGTGGCAGATCAGGGTCATGATCAGCACGCCGAAGAAGCAGGTGTTTGAAAGCGTCATCGACAGGCAAACGCTTAGGAAAAACGCCGTGCCTCCGAAGATCGCGATGGACACCGGCATGCTCCCGCGATTGCATCGCACGTCCAGATGTGGCACGAGGCTACTCGGCACTGGCAACATGGCCAAGCAGCCAGACAGGGAGTCGGGGGGAGAGAGGGAGGGAGGAGAGAGAGGTGGTTAGATAGCCTCTGCTCCTGAGACTGGCCCTGGGACTCATGCCATTGGCAATCCGATTCTTGAGCCAAAATGGCTACGGAACCTCTTGGGTGTTTCTTCGTGGGGCGTCTTGGGTCTTCTCGGGCCCCCTTGGGGGCATCGTCGGGGTTCTCCAGGCAGTCGGAAGGTGATGCTCTGCAATCTGAAGCCGTCATTGGCCGTCTTGGCTGCGTCTTGGCCACCCGGGGCCACGTTGAGGCAATCCGGAAGCATCTCGGGTGCCTCCTGGAGGCAGTTTTGATGCGTCGAAGGCAGTTTTCGGCTATCCTGGGACGCCTTGTACGCCTCCTGGGGGCTGTTTAGGGCCTCTTGGGATGCTTTTGGGGGCCTCGTCGGACCACTGGGGGACTCTTGGGGCTTCCTGTGGGCCTCTTAGAGCGGAAGGCTCTGCTGGTGGGTTCGCGTTCCCCTTCTTGGAGCTCCTGGGCGTTCCCGCGGCAGCTTCCCCAAGGCGCCCAAGGCCTTCCCAAAGCGCTCCTGGGCGCTTCCAAGGCACCCCGCCGTCTTGCACCTCTTCAAACAAAACGGCGAGAGACACGTAGCCACCACTATCGTCCCGCCCTCAACCTAGCAATGCGGAGCCACAAGGGCCAGAAACCGCACTGCTGGGTCGAGGGAAGGGGGCAGCGAGGGTTACCAACCTCAGGGGGGAGCCCAGGGACGTTTATACAGCCAACGATTGCATGTAACATTGTGCGGCATCGGGCTGCCATCGGCGCACGAGGAACGGAGACCGCCAAATCGCCCGAGCAAACAATTAATTATCTTCCCTGAACGTGCCCACGGCCCTCTCCTCTCCTTCCTCCCCCTCGTCCTCGCCCTCTGGGCGCTGGCCTTAAAAGCACCGCGGGGGCGGGCGGAAGGGCGGGGCCGTGGGCCGCAGGGAAGGAAAGAGGGGTGGGCGCTGTCCGATGTTGAAGCACATCGGGCGGAATTCTACCCGGTGCGATCAGGTCGCGAAGTCGAGCGCTATCCCGAAGCGCAGGTGGAGGCCGCACTTCAGAAGGTCGTTGAAGCAGCGCTGGGAGGGAGCACTTCAGAGGACTGGTCATCGCAGGGCGCGCTCACTTCTTCAGCTGGTTCCGTCGCGTCCCTCCCCCCAGAGGGCCGCGGGGAGGAGGGCCGACCAAACGCTCTCCTTTCATTCCTTTCATGTCCAGGATGGCCGCGCGCAGGAGCGGGATCCACTTGCGGCCCAACTCGTGGTCGGAAGCGATCGCCACGATGAGTCGGCCCTGCTTCTCGATGGTCTGCTCTCCCTTGTTCCGCTTCCACTGCCAGTGGAGCACGATCTCGCCGACGGCCTGGATGGGTAGCTTCTGCATGTGAGTCACGTAGAACTCTTTGATCTCTGTGCCCCATGCCTGCTCTTGCTTGGCCAGCCAAATCAGCCCCGCTATGAACGCGCGTGGGCGCGGGGGGCCTCGAGCTTTGAAATCCAAAATATATCATTTGTTTTCGTTTCTCCGCCAGCTCTTCAGATATCTCTTGGCGCCGCCGGCCTGCGATCTCCATCCCGTCCGAGAATCCGCCGTCGATGAATGCGAGCGCCCAAGTTGCGTGCGCCGTCGCCGTCAGCTCTGCGATGGCCCTGCTGTCTGCGAGCGCCAGGCGCGCTATGAGCACGACCAGGGGTGCGATGATCTCGCCGTCGGACCTGCCTGCCAGGATCTGCGCTCTGGCCTCGGTCTTGGCCTTCTTGAGGTCTGGCGGTCCCCCGGCAGGCGGGGGCGTTTGAAGCCAGTCGGGCGCTGCGAGGGCTGCCGTGCACCCCGAGCATGTCGGTGGAGGCACTTCGGCACCCAGGAGCTGGAGGCGCAGCTTCTCGAAAGGGGATGGCTACGGAGGTGCAGGCATGAATCGCCCAAGTCGGCCGCTCGATATTCACGGAGAACGCAAATGAGGGAGAGCACGGGCTGGACGGGGGGGGGGGGGCGCGAGAGCGCCCCCGTCCGGACATTGACCTTGGAGAAGGGCTCGTTGGAGATGTTTGCGCGCATCCCCTTGGCACCCGAACGTCTGTCGGCACGCGGCGCACGCACTTGTAGGTGCGAGGACCGAACAGGGGTTTCTGACCAGGTGGATGGTGCGCATGTGGTTTAGGAGGTCACGACGGGTGCTGAACGTGCAACCACAAGTTTTGTTCTCTCCCATCTGATCCTCGAGCTGCCAATCGCACGCCCACTCTTTCTGTGCCTCAGCGTGTGGAGGCGCAGGTTCAGGCACCGCCTTCGCGTGAATCGGTGGAACGGCGTGCGGCGTGGCCCGGGCCCTGATCTCCGTGAAGTCTTACTGGGAGAGCTCTTCTAAAACGTCTCTGTCGGTCAATCGCCCAGGGTTCAAACTGAGATAGCTACATGCGTCCTGCCCCCCGTCCAGGTCCTCGGCAGCCCTCTGGAATCCCCTTCTGGGGCCTGTGGAGCCATGGGGGTGCTGCAGATGATGGCGCGTCCATAAATAGATGCACTCCTCGACCCCCTGGAACTTCAAGAGACCCAAAAGTTGGCAGAGCTCATGAGCGTGCCTCTGGGGATCCTTGGCCCAGCCCACATGCCAGTGCAAACGACGGTTGATGAGCTCGGTCTCCGAAGGTACGACCCTCCAATAAGCTAGAATCTGCTTCGTCGACATCGATCGACTCTCGTCGTCATGATACGTCGTAGCTCGTCCTTGCACCACTCGCCGACCGAATCGCGCAATCTGTCCGTCGAGTCCGCCGTAATGGACCGGGCCCAGCAGGAGGGGTTCTAGGCCCGAAAGGGCTGTATTCTGCACAAAGTTAACGAACAGCGTCCGCACCCGTCGATGCGGTTGTGAAAAAGGCCAGACGCTGCCCAACGACTAGAAAGAGTCTGCGCTTGGTGTGCGGCGTCGGCCAACCTCGACCTCGACCGACCGCTCAATATTCAGCATCGGACCGAGATACCTCACTGTGTCCTTCAAGTTACCTGGCACAAGCTCTGGATGGGATCGCGCCCACCTCTTGCAGGTCGCGGCCCCCGCCCCGTGAAAATGCATCTGGAGTTCCTGCTTTTCTGGTTTTCTGGCGCGCCCCACGGTCCCGAATGTCCTGTCCAGGTCGTCGTCGCAATCCTTCAACATGTCCAGGAAGTCTTTCAGGCGGGTCGGAACCGGGGTCAGATGTGCCTGGGAAACGTCGTCGGCGTAGGTACATCCCCCCGCGTTGGCCCTCAAGTCCCTCCACCTTGCCGTTAGCCTAGTCGCCTTAGCATCGATGGACTGAGTCGCGCACTTCCATAGCGATAGCGGTCGCGCAAACGTGCCCCGAAACAGCTGGGCGACGAGCGGGCCCCCAATGAGCCCCCCCTCGCCTGTCTCCAACGTGAACTCCCCCTCGAGGGCCCCCAAAGATATCGCGATGAGCTTGAAACGCTGAATGCAGAGGTCTACGTTCTCAGGCTGCGCGCGCAGGTGAATCGTTTCCCCCAGGTCCTCTTACCTCCCACAAGCGAATGCACTGCTCAGGTCTTTGTAGCTGAGGGTAAAAAATCAGCCGGCCTAGCGCGAGCGCGAGCCGAACATCGCGTTCACGAAAATGGCGCCCTCGCGCCGTTTGCCCGAGACGAAGCCGCGCTCGAAAACTTTGCGAGGCACGTGCGGCATATCACGGTCGGAAGTCTTGCCGAGGGCGCTCATCGCGCGCGCAGTTCACGACCCTTCGGCCCTGGCGTCGCATTCTTCCGAAGTTGAGCGCCCTGGCTGCGATGCCAGGCAGTCGGGGCTCGATTGGTCGAGCGGAATTGCCGAAAGGCGGATTCAATGAACAAGGAAAACAATTCCCGATCTGGCAGTGACGAGACAAATCCCAACCCGCGGCCGGTCTGCTCGAGGTTCCGCCCGGGGTCGAGGCGCGCCAGCCAGAGCTCCATCGGAGAGGTGTCGCGTGGCGCTGCTCGTCGTTTCTGTGCCTTCCGAAAATAGAGCTCAACGCGCCATGGGTCTTTCTATGCCAACTCACAGTCATCAGCACGAATGCAAACTGGGCCAGGACCAGGGCAATCGTCAGGTACTTGCTCAACGGTCTTGGGTATAGCTCGCGTGCCACCTTCACATCCAAGGAATGCCCAGAAAAATGCGAGCTCGGCCTCCGTGGACGCTCCACCTCGAATCAGTCTGCCGTCCTTTTTTTGCACCATATCTGCATGCCCCGCGAGGCGTGTAAGTCTCGTGGCCTCCGCGAGCTTCCTGCTGTCCCATGCGTCGTCGTTATCCTGCAGGAGGTCCTCGCGTCGGCGCCTCTGTAGTTCTTGTCGCTGAAGCTTAACTTGCTGAGGAACCCGTCGTAGTTCCGATTCGCAGAATGCCAGCTTGTCATCATCAGTTGCAGCACGCTCCAGTCGCAATTCAGCCCGTTCTCGTAAGAGCCGTCCCCGCTGTTCTTAATATCGCTGGTAGTTCGTGTCTGTCGTTACCTTAGCCTTGAAGAAGCGCTGGCCCACCTCGATGAGCAAGGCCTCGATGAATGCGAAGGTCTCGTCTGGTCATCCACGCGTGAGCAACTCACGCCACGTATCTTCGTCTTCCGTCAGCTTCTGGTGAACGGCGCGTGGGAATTCAGGGGGTTGGTCTCCTCGGCGTACTTCCATAATTGCATCCAAACCCCAATGAGGGCGAATCGCCTTCTCTCGCGGGGCCCAGCTCTTAACGCATGTCATGTCCATGTAGAGTGGCACATGGTCTCTGGGAGGGCGTCCACGGTATGCTTGAATCGATGCTCCGAGTCGATACAAAGGGCGGCATACTTTGACAAAGTCCGTCATGCCCAAAGGGGCGCAGATAAAATCAATGCAACTCTGCCCACCAGAAGTGCCAAAGAAGGTGGGCTGCAAATCCGCTGGGCTGGTATTCATAACCGGTAGAACGTGTTGCTCATGAATCTGTCGAAGTCGTTATCCTGCTCCATTTCTGCGATGTTCTCGGCTGCGGCCGTCTCCAACTGCGTTGGTCTCCATCTGCTGCCAAGAGCCAGCCGCGCGGCTGATGCCTTGCCCGTCGTTCAGGTCAACGCATAGAATTGGTGTGCTCCTGAAGGGGAGCGCCGAGAGTACACAGTCGTACCAATTTATGAGGACCTTAACTGTCTGAGTGTACTTGGGGACCTCCTTCGCGTACTTCGGCTGCGGGGGGAAGTATAGCACTATGATCGTGACGTCCAGCGGCCCGCGAAGGAGTAGCACTGCCATGGCGCGTCCAGAGGCCCCATGGGGGCTTGGCCACGTCCTCCGAATGTGCTTCTGCGAGAAGGAGGAGTGCAATATGATTGCGCAGCCTGTCGAACGATTGGTGTGTGGGCCTTCTCCTGCTTCTGCCTCAAGGACTTGATGGCCCGATATTCGTCGACCCAAGATCTCCTCGGTCTTTCTGTGGTTGGAACGTGTTCCAGCCAAGGCAATGATGTCCATGTTTGGGCACGCCATGATGATCTCTGCCATTCGCGATCCACCGGCATGAAGGGGGTTGAACCCCAGGACGCGGAGCGTCATCGGCCAGCGGGCCGCCGATGTCTGGCTGAACGTTCGGCGAGAAGCCAGCCGGGTCCCCTGGTGGACCTCATGAACGCTGCTGTGAAGCTGCCTTGGGCTGTCACGGCAACTGAAGGTAGAGGAGGAGGAGGAGGAGGAGGAGGAGGAGGAGGAGGTGAGGAGGAGGAAGGAATGAACGCGGTGACCGTCTCTTCAAAACGAGGACCCAACACCGCATAACGGTTGGGAGCAATGAGGTTTGCCTCCTGGGGCGTTCTTGGGAGGCCTCTTGGAACCTCTTCAGTCTTCGGGCGAGCTTCTTCAGGGCCTCTTGGATCCTATTGGTGGCCGCCTAGGGCTTCCTGAGAGCCTCTCGGGGTGGAAGGCTAGGATGTTCGATTCGTGTTACCCCTCTCAGGCCCTTCTTGGGGCCGTCTTGCTGCGATCTCGGGCCGTCTTGGGCACTTCATGCACCGTCTTGGGGCCCTCGTGGGCCGTCTTGGGGCCTTCTTGGAAGCCTGTTCGGTTATCTTGGAGCGGTCTTGGGGGCCTCTTGGGCCGTCTTGGGGCGTCGCCATGCCAAAAAGCTGGAAACTCGAACACCCATCCCAAACCGATGGGAAAATAAGGAATTGTGCCTCTTCGGGCCTTCTTGGGAGGCCTCTTGAAACCTCTTCGGCCCTCTGTGGGCTTATTGAGGGCCTCTTGGATCCTACTGGGGGCCTCCTGGGACTTCCTGAAGACCTTTCGGGGTGGAAGGCTCGGATCTTCGGTTCGTCTTACCCCTCTTGGGCCCTTCCATCTTGGGGCCGTGTTGGTGACCTCTCGGGCCGTCTTGGGCGCCTCAGGCACCCTCTTGGGGCCCTCGTGGGCCGTTTTGAAACCCTGTTGGAGGCGGACGGTCTTGGACGCCTTTTGGGCCGTCTTGGAGCGTCGGGGCGCCCTACGACTGAAACCTTGAACATTAATCAAAAACCGATGGCAAGACAATGATGAATGCCTCTTGGGGCCTTCGTGGAAGTCTCTTGGGACCTTTTCGGCCCCCTGGGACGCTTCTTGGGGCCTCTTGGGGGCTGAGAGCCTTAAGGCCGTGTTGGAAGCCTTGTGGGCCATCTGGAAGCCATTTTGGGTGCGTTCGAACAATATGTCCGCGACTGGAGGCCTCTTGGAAGCCTCTCGCAACACTGTTCAGGTGTGTTGGGGCTCTCTTGCGCTGTCTGCAGGCGTCCTGGGCGGCCCAACACACCCATGGAGTGTCGGGGGGCCCCTCCCGTGCCCCCCCGCCTTGTGCGCAGGGATATGTATATATATATATATATATATATATATATATATATATATATATATATATATATATATATATATATATATATATATATATCGGAGGTTGGGGGGTGAGATCGAAGTGGAACGGAGAGCCCCCCCCCTACCGGGAAATCGATTTCGGTTTCGTGTTCGTGCGTGCCGTGCGGGCGAGGCGAAGCTGCGTGGGCGGGCGAGAGAAAGTCTCCTGTGGCTGAGGCGCGGCCGGACCAAATGACTCCCTTCCGGGCGGCGGCCCCGCGGTGTCCCGCCGGTGTCCCGCGGTGTCCCGTGTGGCTGAGGCGCGGCCGGACCAAATGATTCCCTTCCGGGCGGCCGGGGCCCGCGCGGTGTCCCGCCGGTGTCCCGCGGTGTCCCGCGGTGTCCCGCGAGGATTATGATGATGAGATGATGATGATGATGATGATGATGATGATTATGGTGTCCCGATGAAGATGATGATGATGTTGATGATGGTGTCGATGATGATGATAGTGTCCCGATGATGAGGATGATGATGCTCATGATGATTATGTTGATGATGATGACGATGATGGTGTCCCGATGATGATGATGATGATGATGATTCCGATGATGTTGGTGATGATGATGTTGACGGAAATGGTGTCCCGGCGAGAATGATGTTGATGATGATGATGATGTTGATGATGAGTATGGTGTCCCGATGATGATGCGGATGATTGTGATGATGATGGTGATGCTGATGGTGTCCCGATGATGATAATAATGAGAATGACGATGTTGATGATGATGTTGCTCATGATGATGATGGTGCCCCAATGATGATGCTGTTGGTGATGATGATGATGTCGATAATGATGATGATGCGATGATCATGATGATGATGGTGTCCCGAGGATGATGACGATGTTGATGGTAATGTTGATGATGAGAACGATGGTGATCATGATGGTGTCCCGATTATGATGATGATTATGGTAATGCTGCTGATGATGCTGACGATGACTGTGTCCCGATGATGATGATGATGTTGATGATGAGATGATGATGGTGATGACGATGATTATGTTGTCCCGATGATGATGCTGACGTTGATAATGATGTTTATGATGATGATGGCGGTGCCCTCATGATGATGACGATGTTGGTGATGATGTTGATGTTGATGATGCTGATGATGATGATGACGTTGATTGTGAGAGCGATTGTGATATCGATAGTGAGATCGATATTGAGACCGAATGTGAGATCGATTGTGAGATTGATTGTGAGATCAATTGTGAGATCGATCGAATGAGATAGATCGAGTGAGATAGATCGAGTGAGATCGATCGAGTGAGATCGATCGGGCGAAACCAATAGTGAGATCGATACTGGGACCGATGGTGAGACCGATCGAGTGAGACGTTGGTCCCCCCCCCGAACCTCCTTATCACCTGAAGGGTGGTCGTATATGTGTATATATATATATATATATCAGCATATATTGACATGTGTATATGTCTATTCATACATATAGCTATATGTGTGTAGCCATGTAGATGTTTATGTGTATATGTTTATGTCTATATACATATATACATAAGAACCACGCGCGCGCTACGCGCGCGCTCAAATTCTTTTCGCAGATGAGCCACGGGTACCGCTGTAAACCCCGTTGTGGCCACAACGACGATTCCAGCGTCCCCGGGCCCATGCCATCGACGCAAAGAAACGCGTAGTCAGAACGCGGGGCGCCACGTTCCCGCGTATCTCACAATCTCGCTGCCGCCTTTGTTTGCTTTAACGAACTGCGTTTTTCCTACACTTTCACCTCCGCCCTGCCCCGTCGTGACACTCAATGTTGTTTGCACATTCTTTCGGTCTCCCCATGCCCGATCACGCAGACACGCGCCGACTGCTGTCGGGGTTGGCTCGGGGCCTCGTGGCGCGCGCGTGGGAGCGCGTTGTTTTGTGCTCCTCTTCCTTGTGCTCCAGGCTTCTCGTTTTCAGCGGTCGTTCAGCTGTCGGGTCTCTGCAGAGGGCGCGCGCACATGTCCTGCTCATCAGCGCCGTTCTCTGCAATTTTGTTTGCGTCCACGGGAGTGGGGGGGCTCCTTTGTGTTGGACATCGAACCTCATGCCAGCGATAATCGCACCGTGGGAGCAGAAGGTTCGGGCTCACGGGGGCTGCTCAAAGATTTGCCTCGCACGTCCCACGTATGGGGCTACCTGGAGCTCTGACGGGCCCCCTGGCGGTTCTTGGCGTTCTGGCGAGGCCTCTCAGGAGGTCAGGGAGGGGCGCGAAATCTGAGAAATTGTATAGTACAGCCACACCCCGCTCGCTCGGGCGGGTCCGCCCTGCAAGGGTGGGGGGAGCAAGAATCGTGTGAAAGAAAAAAATATGGTGTCGGGATGCCCTGCTCTCTGTGGCGGGGGTTTCCCTGGCGCTCTGGCGGGGTTTGCACAGGAGGGAAGGGAGGAACACGAAACCTGACGCAAGCGACGGTCTAGCCACACCCTGTGCGCTCTGACGGGGCTACCCCGGGTGCGGTGGGAGGAGCAAGACAGAACAGGGACTGTAGATGGTACAACGACACCCCTTTCGCTCTGCCCGGGCTGCCATTGAGGGGTGGGCAGGGCAAAGCAACTTGTGAAATGATCGGGTACAGCGATGGCCCGCTCGCTCTGGCGGGGACTGTCTGGCGCTTTGGCGGGGCCGTCCCAAGAGAGAGGGGAGGAGCACGAAAGCTGAGGGGTGCGGGGAGGAAGAGGAGAGAGGAGGGACTGGAGGCAAGGGAAGGGGGCGGGAGGGAAGGAGGGACGGAGGGGGTAGACCCAGGCCATCTGGGCCGTCTTCGAACGCCCTGGGGCCTCCCGCTCCCGCTCTGTGGCCCATATTTGGCATGTCCTGGGGCCTCTTGGGCCGTCCGAGGCCCCTCGTCGGCAATTTACAAGCTCTCTGGAGCCGTCTTGGGGCTCTTTTGGGTGCCTCTTCGGCGGTCTGGGGGCGGTCTGGGGGGCGTCTTCGGCCGTCTTCGGGCATTGGAGGCTCGAGAACGCGCGAACGCGAAAAACATTTAACAAATCAATGCAAATCAATGATTTGGGCCTCCTTGGGCTCTCTCGGGACGTGTCTCGGAGCTTTCTTGGGCCCTCTTGGAAGGCCTCTTGGGCTGTGTGTTCGCCGTCATGAGCTCCTCTGGGGCCACGTTGGAATCATCTGGGCCGTCCTGGAGCGCCTTGGGGCCTCCCGCTCCCGCTCTGGGGCCCATCTTGTGCCTCTCCTGGGATTCTCTTGGGCAGTCTTGGGCTGCTCTTGGGCAGTCTTCAAGCTCTCCAGGGCCGTCTTGGGGCTCTGTTTGGGGCCTCTTCGCCGGTCTTGGGGCGATCTTCGGGGCGTCTTCTGCCGTCTTGGAGCGTTGGATGTAAGCTCGAGAACGCGAGAAAACGGAAAATATAGAAAAAAGCAGAAATCAAGAATATGGGCCTCTTCGGGCTCTCTCGGGACGCCTCTCGGAGCTCTCGTTTGGCTTCTTGGAGGACTTTTGGGCTGTGTATTGGCCGTGTTGACCCCATCTTGGGCTACGTTGGGGCCATCTGGGCCGTCTTGGAGCGCCTTGGGGCCTCCTGCTCCCGCTGTGTCCCAGCTTGGGCCTGTCCTGGGACTCTCTTGGACCGTCTGAGGCTCCTCCTGTGCGGAACGGGGGTTTATCCACATCCACCGCCTTGGAACCGACGTCCTGGTGCCCCAGCGGGCGGTGGATATGGATATATTTCGGCCCCTGGGGGTCCGAACATGTCCACATCCACCGCCTGCCGAGGCTCCGAACACTAACTCTCCAGGCGGTGGTCATGTATAAATTCCCGCCCCGGATCCTAGGTAATTTTCGGGCTCCCTGGGGCCGTCTTGGGACTCTGTTGGGGGCCGCTTCGCCGGTCTTGGGGCGACCTTCGGGGCGTCTTCTGCCGTCTTGGAGCGGCGGAAGTTCGAAAACGCGAGAAACCGAAAAGCATAGAGAAAAAACAATGGAAATCAACGATTTTGGCCTCTTCGGGCTCTCTCGGGACGCCTCTCGGAGCTCTCTTGAGGCCTTTTGGAGGCCTCTTGGGCTGTGCATGTGCGGTCTGGAGCCCATCTTGGGCCACGTTGGGGCCATCAGGGCTGTCTTGGAAGGGCTTGTCGAAGTCCCCTGGGGGCTTCTGGGAGCGTCTTGGGGCTCTCTGGGGCAGTCTGGGGGCTCCACGGTCCCTCCAGGGATCTCTGGGAGCGGTCTCGGAGGCCCCGGTCCCACCATGCGCGCTTGAGGCCCGGGCCCCGGGCGCCCGGGCCTCGTGCGCGGGGAGATATGTGTGTGTATATATATATATATATATTATATATTCTATATATATATATATACATATCGAAATTAGTTTCTAGACATATAGACACACATCGACAAATCGATCGACAGATAGGCGGAGCTGGCCGCACGGCGGGCGCCGAGCCACCTGGCGGCGGGCGACGGGTGAGCTCGTGGCCAGTGATGGGATCCGACTGGGTGCAGAAGATCGCAGCAAACGCTGGGGCGGGGGCCGATGCGAGGGGGCCGCGAGCCGCCGCGACGCCCAGCAGCCTCTCCATGGCCGGTGGGCGGCGGCTCGAAGACAGGGGCTCTGAGCCAGAACACTGCTGAGGGTAAGCAGGTGAGAGAAAATAGAATGCCCGATGCCTCCGCCATGCGGTCGTTCGTTGGCGGTTCGCAAGGATTCCGACAGCCAAGCGTCAGGTAGGGCTCTGGGCTTCGCAGCTCTGAGGGACGCCAGCGTCCAGAGGATTGCTGCCAATGCACGCTTCCCTGCACAATGAAAATATCCATGTTGTCCGAAAAGTATGCGCATCCACGAGCATCCGCCGACACGGCCGCTCCCATCCCTCTTTCCCCTTCGCCCAGGGGCGGGCACCTCTGGTACCCTCGGGCCGCCAAGACGCGAGATGCCTTATAAGATGGCTCAAGAAAAGTTCCAACACGCTGGAGAGGCATCAAGGATACCAGAGATGGCCTCAAGACGGCCCAAGAGGCGACCAAGACGCCGCTGTGATGAGAACCCCAATGGTGCCCCAATGGGGGCAAACATCCTAGATTTTCCCTGCGTGTCTTTGCATGTTGTCGCGTTCCCGCCTTTTCGAATTCATGCAGGCATGAAGCGGCCAGCGAGGCCCCCCCAGGTCGGCCCGGGAGAGTCCCCACAAACACCCAAGAGAACATGGAGACGGCCCCACCCAGGTGCCCCAAGACTGCCCATGAGGCCCCCGAGGCTGCTAAGAGGCCCTCAAGAGGGCCCCAAGAGGGGCAAAAGAGGGGCCAAATAATGGGAACTCACAGGGGCCCGCGAGCCCCCCCCCCACAAGGTTGCCCCCAAGACCCCCAACATGCAGCCAGGAAGCCCCCCAAGGGCATCCAAAAACAGCCAGGCGCCATCAAACGGCTCCCGCGAGACCACAACCGAGGCCTCCAAGATGCCCCCAGAAGCCCAGCAACAGACACGAAGGTTGAGGAAGACGAATCAGCAACGACTGCACGCAGGCAGCGCGACGAGAAACGGCAAACAACACATGCGACATCGGACGCCACACCTCTTCGCCCAGGGGTCGGCGCGAATGGCGTGAGGCTCTTGAGTAAGGCGGAGGCGACGGACGATGAGGAGGACGAGCGGGATTATGATGATGATGACGATGATGCGGATGATGGTTATGATGATGATGATGATGATGCTGATGATGATGATGATGCTGATGCTGATGATGATGATGGTGATGATGATGATAATGATGATGATGATGATGATGATGATGATGATGATGATGATGCTGATGCTGATGCTGATGATGATGATGATGATGATGCTGATGCTGATGATGATGATAATGATGATAATGATGATGATGATGATGATGATGATGATGATGATGATGATGATGATGGTGATGGTGATGGCGATACTGATGGCGATGAAGTGTTTTGCCCCCCAGCGCGCCTAAACATTCAGTTTCTTCTTGCGTCGATGACCACGGGCATGCAGCGCCACCTGGAAAAGCACACCTCGCGCCATCCTCCAGGCCGCGCCGCCCTCAGGCCGAGGGTCGACCACCGAAGCCGCTCCCCGGGGGGTGGGGGGGGAGAGGTGTGCAGCGCCACCTGCGACAACACGGCCCGCGCCATCAGCCACCCACAAGGCGCAGGCAGACCACCGCAGTCACTCCCTGGGAGAGGGACCCAACCGCCTGAGCCAACCTTCGACACGAAAAATGCATACGCACTGGGGGGCAATGCACAAGACAACTGCACGTTGCCAGGCATCCGACGTGTAACTCAATGCGAAAGGGTGCGATCTATGATCCCAGCGCGTCTGCTGGAGCCTCTCGCGCAAGCTGGACCACTCCCGACGCAGGTGCGCGGCGCCACTTGGGACTGGGAGAAGCGGTGCGCGGCATCACCTGCGACAGCGCAGCCCGCGCCATCAACCAGGCCGCGCCACCCGCAAACGCTGGAAGACCACCGAAGCCACTTCCTGAACCACCTTGCGGAAGGCCGCGACCATCAACCACTTCCTAAACCACTTCTCTAGAGAAGCCGCGATCCGCACGAGATCGTCAAAGATAAACCCACTCATGCAGCCACCTGCGAACACTGAAACGGGGAGGGTCTCGGCGGCCGGGCGCATCGAGAAGAGGGCGGGCGGCACGTCGCGGCGCATATCCAGTCTCCAGAAGCAGCTGCCTACAGCGGGCCAGCTCCGGAGTGCGTTCAGAACACGGGAGAGGCCCCTGACGAACAGCATCAGCAGGGAGGGGCTCATCGCAAACTTCGGGGTCCAGGGCCTCCAATTCCTCAGTCTCGGGCGAGAGCCGCACCACCCGACTGGAACGAACAATGCCATCAGATCTACATCCAAACGCGAAACGATCGCCTCGAGTTGCTCTTGGAAAAGCCGCCTCAACTTCCACCCGAGAAGGACGCGCACCAGCGCCAGGACAGGCAGGAACCAGACAAGAGACGCACACCGCCGCCTAGAAGTTGCTGACGAACGTCGGAGCGATCAGCGCCAGGAAGGTCCACAAGATCCGCCTCGCCACCAGTTGCCCCGAGGGTCGGGGAAACCGGCGCCACGGGTAAGGAAGCCGAGGAAGAAGAACCGGCGGGTCCCGAAACCACCACACCACGAAACTCATCAGAAGCAGGAGCACGATCACCGTTCTTTAGGGGGGCGGTCACGACTGGTCCGAATGAACACGCCAGCGCCAGGAGGACAAGCACGAACCGACTCAGAATGCTCAACATCACAAGGAAGTGGATCTCTATGCGAAGCACTGTCAAAAGGAACCTGCACATGCTCAGCAGGACAACGCGCTCCAATATATTCCGCAATGATACACAAATTCTTCTCTACCAGGTGCTGGATGAAAGCGGCAATGATATCCTCGCGGTGCGCCCACCATCGCCCGCGGCAGAGGCCTGCTGGCGTGGTGTTTTCTGTGTTGGCTCCCACAGGCCAGCAGCATCCCAAGATCGTTCGCACCAGGCCCGTGCCACGGGTCGGGGCGATCATCAGAGCGATAACGACGGCCACCGCCTCCACAATCAGGCGATCCATCCCAACCACCGTTGCCAGGGTCATCAGATGGACGTCCGTCGCCGCCGCCTTCATGAGCACGATCGCCAGGAACGATGGGTGCGTCCGAAATCCAAAACGACGCCTCGACAGGTCCATTCGAATACCTATACCAACGATCAACGACCACACGGTCCAGCATCATAGCCTCCATCGTACCCAGGCTGCCGAGCAGGAACGCCTGGACAATTGGGGTCATGGCCACGTCGCTAGCCGCAAGAACCACCTTCGCGTTGCATCTCTTGGGATCCAGCCAGCGTCGCACGTATGTGCAGTCGACCAGGATCGCCATCCGAGGTGCGCCTGCGCAGCCAGTCCAGCCTCGCGGCCACGACCATCGGGTCGGCAGCAGGCGAGCGGGGGGCAGCGGGTGCAACGGCACCAGGAAACCAAGACCAAGCAACAGCTTGAGCAAATGGCTACGATGATACCGGTGCTGATGATGGTTATTCTTTTTATTATTATGATGTGGTTGATGTTGGTGGTGGTGATGATGATGATGCCAGGTCGGGGCGCAGCGGCCAGGACAAACTTTTTAGAGGAGCTGACGGCGGCGATGGCAGGCTACGACGGCATCGACTCCCAGAGTGCACGGGTCACTCTTGGCAGCACAGACGCAGACATACATCGATTCAAAACCACTCAAGCGAGGGCGAATGGGGTTGGGAGCTTGAGCACAACGGATGTAGTCGTGCGGCCGCTCATCCCCTTCCCCAGCAAACACCGCACTAAAGTTGCTACTACGCCAGGTCGGGACGCCGCGGCCAGGACAAACGTATTAGAGAAGCTGACGGTGGCGATGGCAAGATACGACGGCATCGACTCCCAGAGTGCACGGGTCACTCGCGGCAGCACAGACGTACATTGTGTAACACTAACATCATGGCCGAAGGCCGCCAAGCACAGACCTACGGGCCTGAGACAATTCTCCTATAGCTGCCACGATCGAGTCTGCCACTAACTCCGAAGCTCGAACGGGAAGGCGGGCAGCCTTGTGTCTGCGCGCGATGCCGTTAGCCGAACGGCCATCAAAACGCAAGTGCGGCCGCCCCGGATGCGAGCACACAAACGCAGTACTATGACACACGCGCGCGAAACGACGCATGCCCAGGCAGTGCCAGCAAGCCACGCGCGTGGACGAGCGAATGGCAGCACCGAGTTGGCAGAGGCCCACCTGAACGTCATCGAAAGAAGGGTGATTCATTAACCGAGCTAACTGTGTTACATTCCAGATGACACTACTACGCGGGTGCTCGAAACAGACGGGGGCACGGTGCTTAATGCACGCACGGATAAGCTATGTAGCGGCACACAACTCTACACTGTCACAAAAGATCGACGGCAAAACGCTGACCTCAGCAGCACGGCCACGCCAGCCCCACGGATCAGCCTCCGAGCGACTTGGCCGAGGACAAACCTGACACCAGGTGCCCCTTGGCAGAGACAGCCAGAGAGCGCAGACTGCCGACGATCGAATCCACCCGAGAATTCGATCGACAACCAACTGCTGAGACAGACCGAGGCCTGCATTCCGACCCGCCCCTAACCTGGGGCAACCCAGCCCGCGACTGCGCAGCGCTTTGCATATGGGGGCCCCGCGAGGCCTCACCACAAGCAAAACGGGCCGCCTGCGGAGGGAAGCCCAGGCATGGGCCCGCCGAAACACGGCTTTCAAGCGAGACGCTAGCGCAAGGTCAGAACCGGCGCCTGCTTCGCGGCCCGCGGGATGGCGGGCAAAGGTTGAAGCGGGACTGGCAGAGGGAATTCGCCTCCGACGAAACTCAGCGCGATCAATTCCGCCAGCCGCTCGAACACCTGATTGCCGAAAGCCGCGACCTCTGGCGGCAGGTCCCCGATTTTCTGCTGCGTCCGGGTGCGCTTGCCGCATCTCCTCAACGACTTGTCCGTCGCCCACCGACCCCTCTCCTTCACTTCCGCTATCGATCGGGACCCCGAGAGCAAGTCGTGAGAGGCCCCCCCATGGCGTAGGGTGCACAACGAGGGGGGGCTCCTTCTGCAGGCCCAGCTCCATCAGCCCCTGGGCGAACATGGCGCGAACGTCGGCGGGCCTGGAATTCCAAAGGCTGGCTTTCGCGTCCCTGTTGGCGCTGAAGGCGAGCAGCACGGGCCACAGCTCTGGGGCGTCCACCAGGACCGACTCGTCGGTCACTCTAGTCTTTCCAGGACGGCCCGACTTCGCATCGTTCACAATGAGCCCCCACGAGCTGAACCCTGTCCCCGCGATCGGCGCCACCAGCGATCCCACCCGCAGGCGGTAGGCCTCGGGCGGCCTCAGGTAAGCGTGGAACACCAGCGCGACGAACACCGCCATGCTGGGCAGGTTGCGCGAGATCATCCATCCCGCCGCCGCCGCGGCTGCAGCCCGCGGCAGAGGGGGCCGAATCTGCGGCGGCACCAGCCTGCGCCAACCGTCCAGCGCGCGGGCCGTCCGCGGCAAAGGGCGCTTGCCCCCCAACAGGTGGGGCAGGAAGTGCCTGAGCGCCGCCGCCGGCATCCCGCCCGTCGCAGAGTCGAATCCGCCCAGGGCCAGGTCGGTGAGGAACGCCACCGCCACCGCGTCCAGCTGGCTGGAACTGCCGAAGCCCAGGCCGCGCCGCGTCACCCACTCCAGGGACCTCGCGGCGTGCCCGCGGTAGCGCCCCCGCGTCGTGTCCGCGACAGCTGGCATCCCCCAGAAACTGTTCGAGCCCTCCGCCAACTGCGCAGGGCAAAGGTGGGCCACCCCGCGGGCGGCCTGGATCGTCGTGGACCGCTGCCTCTCCGCTGGCTGCAACTGGCGGCGCCGCGGTCGCCTCCTCGAAGCTCGCCCCGCTGGAGAAGGCATGGCGCGACGGCCGATCGGCCGCGTTCAGCTCCGAGGGCAGCCAACGCACATAGCAGCGGAAATTGACCGCGAGGGCGCGGGCTGCGACCTTCCGCAAAGGTCGCCGAAGGACGGGCTTACGACCGCGCCCCTTCCCAGCCGCCAGAGCCAAACGAAGGTTATCTACGAGGAACATATGACGATGATGGTGGATGGGGCACGTTGCGTGGGGCGTGCCGCACGGCGTCACGCAACGCCTCGCCCTCGAGCTCCAAGATGTTCTTGCAGGAGTCCCAGTGCCTCCTCGAGATGACTGCGACCCACTCGGAGGCATTCATGATCTCTTCGAGGATCTCCTAGAAGCCCTTGGCGGATGCCCCGGGGTTGATCGACTTGCACCCGTTCGCGCCCGCGGACTCCAAGCAGTCCTCCTCCGCGCTGGGCCCGTCCAGGCCCAAGGCGTTGGCCCTGGCGGCCGCGGCCGAAGTGCACCTGCGCCGCCACCTCTCCGTCAACCTCCTCATCCTGGACACCATGGGCCCCTCCAGCTCCCTCGTGCAGACGCCGACCCCCAATATGGGGCGCATCAGAAGCCGAGACCCGCGAGCCCCATGGGAGACCCAAGTGCGAGGACCACATAGGCGAAGTACTAGCGACGCACCAGAGCTCGAACCTCACGGAGTTCCACGATGGCCTGACGTCGGGGTCCTTGAGGGACTTGACGGAGGAGAGGATGGACAGGGTCTCTCTTGCAAATCATGGCCCAGGTGATGCGCCCTAGCAAGACTTCCAGCAACCGAGGCGAGGCAGCCCCCCGCCGCAGCACCGCCAGAATCGCCCGGCGCAAACGGATGAGGCTGGACGGCTTCACACGTACCGTACCTCTTCCGCCGCCCACCTTCAGGCCAGTGAAAATCGTCTTCGGCGAAGCCTGATCGATGGACTGCACGGGCAAGCCACGCCTCTTCCGCGCTCGAGTGATCTGACCCCTCTTGGCTGTGACTGTAGCAACGTCGCAGCCCACCACGGCGAAGTTGTCAACGTACCCCGCGGCGGCCACACGCGAAGTTGCCTGCAGCACGGGACTAGGTCGCCCGTCCTCGATCAAACACCCGTCGCCAAACCCATTCTCCACTAAAGCTCTGCGCGAGATGCTTTGACATAACAACCGTGACCAACTCCATCCCATCGGTAGCGCGCGCACCGTCGGCTTTAGATAGCAGTCACTAGGTATCGCCAACCGCTCAATTTGCTTGATTCCAACCAGATGGTTAGATATGGTGGGCAGAGCAAGACAAAACTCCATCCCCCTGGGAACTAACATGCGGTAGAATGCGCACTGGGTGCCCCCCTGAGCAAGAACGACGGGCTGACGCGATTCGAGAGCGGTCCGGGCCGCAGCCGTTGGAAGTGTCGTCTTGGGCGGGGTCTCGAAATCTCGTTCGCAACTCTGGTGTCGAAGACGAGTCTCAAGGTGCCCTTGCGAACGTTCTCAACAAAGAAAAATCCCAAACTGCATGGGCCCGCAGCTCTCGCAACGCGGAAACTCATCATCCCACCCTCAAGCAACTCCCCCACGAAACCGGCCGAGACACGGGGGCTGTTGGCCAACATCGGGCCCGCGCAAGGCCGCTGCGGCGCTGTCGCAGCTCGGGCAGAAGAAGCAGACGCTTCACCTCTGACCATAGTCCGTCTCCATCCCAACAAGCATTCACGATCGGCCTGGCCCACCCGTAGACATGTCAGGCCAGGGCGCGAGGTCCTTGCTGTAGGGCTTGACGCGCTGGGACTCCGCGGAATAGCCAAGCGCCGATGCGAGCAGCTCTGCGAGGGCTGCTTCGCCAGAAGGTCGGTCCTCATGATAGGTCAGGAGGAAGAAGAACATCGCGATTAGCCTGGCTGATGTGGTCCATCGCGCTCGCCTGGGCTGCTGATGCTGTCAGACCTGGGGGCGCGGCCGCACCCGCGCCGTGACCGCTCATCTGGTTCAGCGCTGAGATGCCGTCGTTGGCCCAACGCCTCCAGGCGGCCCCGCGCTGGGCGCGCTGCCGCCCTCGCCCGCCGCGGCAAGCGGCTGCGCGCTCATCCAGCGCAAGCGGCGGCAAGGGAAATACATACCGCTGGCGCGCTCCAGGCGCCATCGCTGGCAGCTGCGCGAGCAACAGCTGACCGCCGCGAGGAGTGAATGTGGTGGAGGCCGACGCGCACCGCGAAAATGCGGAGATCGCCCAGGCGGCACCGAAACGCCCGCACCCCCCTGGGAGAAGCTTCCGACGGCCTATGCGCGCGCCGCCCGCTCCTCGCGGGCTTTGCGCCTCCCCTTGGCCACAGCAGCCTCTGCCTTCAGCTGCTCCGCAATGAACTCTGCGAGCGCTGGCGAGATGCAAAGGTTCCCTTTGCTCGCCGCCGCGCCCATGTCGTGCTTGGCCTCCGACGCGCGCTTGGCCTCGGACGCAAACAAACTCTCGCTCGCCCCGAAGCCCTTCTTCTTATCTTTCCTGTCCTCGGCGGCCACCTGCGCCGACACGGTATTCTCATAGTGGCGCTCCTCGATGAGCTGGGCCTGGCGGCACACCAGCTCGAACGCCGCCAATTCCGCAGTGATGGGCTGGTCGTAACAGGTGGCCGTCTCCAGCAGCCTGCAGTTCAACGCATGCTGCTGGCAGATAGCGTCTGAGTCCCGCAGCCGAGCCTCTGCCTTCCACTTCGAGTGCCACGCGAGCGGGCCACCTGCGTGGTCAAGGCACCGCTGAGTAGTCCTGGGCCCTGTGATCGGCCAGTCGCCCCGCGGCGTGGCAGTCAAGTCCTTCGCGGCCGCGGCGAAGTCAAGCTGGCGACGCCCTAGCGGATCCAACGCCGCGGGGAACACAGGGCAGTCCGCCGCCGCGGGGGGAGCCGCCGCCGCCAGTGCCCCAGCAGCCGCCGCGCCGCCGCCGCCGTCGACAGCCCCTGCGCCTCCCCTTCCGCCGGGGAGTGGCAGCGGCACGCCCAGCGCCGCCGCCAACGCGCCAGCGCCGCCAAACCCCGCGGCCGCGCCGTCGCCTCCAGCACCGCCGCCACGGGCGGCCGCGCCAGCTCCGCCTGCCGCCGCCGCGGGGGCAACCACGGCTGCGCCGACGGGGTCATCCAGAACCAGCGCCTGGGGCACCCAGGCAGCGCCCGCCCCAGCGCCTCCAGCCAGAGCGAAAGGCGAAGGCGGCAGTGCGGCGCCCAGCAGCGGCGCGCCGTCGCGCAGGTGGCCCCACAGCTCCGCCGCCGAAGGCGCACCTCGGAAGCGGTATACGTTGGCCTCCGCCACGCCGTACAAAGGAGCACCGAGCCCGCGCAGCGGCCTCGCCTCCTCGCAGTCGGCGTTGACCACCACCGTCTCCAAGTACACGTCCCCGTCGACTGTCACGATGACCGCCTGCGAAGGGGGAGCTTCGAACAGCGTGATCCTCTCGTGGAACACCAGCGCCCGCCGACGCGATAACGAATCGCGTGCACATCACCTGCTCGCGACATGCTGGATCGCTGCTCGAGCTTGCCGCGCTGCAATGGCCTGGATCTCTTCGGCCGAGGCGGCAGATGGCGAGCTCTCGGTTGTAGACGCTGTGCCGCGGCGGCCTCTGGATAGGCCCCCGACCAGCCACTCGCAGCTCAGGGGAACGGGCAGCACGAACGAGCCGATCAGCACTCCCAGCAAGAAGGTAACCACGTGACTGCACCAGGAACTGACCAGATGCACGATGGTGGCCCCTGCGACGTCGGGGCACGAGAGACGGTAGCTGGGAGCGCACTCGCAGGCGCAGGGAGGGCAGGCGGGCGGCGCGGCCGAAGTCGCCGACCACACCACCAGGGCCTGCGATGCCCCGCGCGCAAACTCCGCGAGGAAGCGCGTGGCGGCACCCTGCATGCCCCTCAAAAGCTTGAGCACAACGAGTGTGGTCGTGCAGCCGCTCATCCCCTCCCCCAGCACACACCGCACTAAAGTTGCTACTATGACGACGACGACGACGACGACGAGTATGAGGGGGGAGATGACGAACATGAAAGACACGCCCTGTCTGACTGAATGATTTACTCAGAACCACCACCTGCACAATGAGCCAGTGAATCGATACGAAGCCGAGGGAGGCGGAAGCCGGCCGAATAGCAAGAGGTACCCCAGGGACATGAAACAGGAAACGCATGCCAAGAACGACCCATGGCACCATGAAGAAGGGCGATGACGCGAAACCCACGAAAGCGACAGCTAGCGATCCCGACTTGAAGGCCAGCGCCGCGAGGAGCGCCAGGGCCACGAAGAGCAACGGCAGCAACACCATGACGGAGCAGGTCACAGCGTTCAGTTCGACTTCTCCTCGAACGTGCAGGCGCAAGTCAATATTGAACACGCGTGTGATCTCCGCCCACAAACACCGCGCATCTCTTCGTCATCACAGAGCTCAACAGAAGCTGGGGAGGGTTCTGGACCAAATCCAGCAAGAGGCGTCGCGGTGCCCGTCTGCGGGGCCACCCCGGATCCAGCGCCACCAGTGCTGCCCGAAGCACCAGACGAGCCTGGCGGGGATGAAGAAGACTAAGAATCAACATCATAATACGAATCATAAACATAATAACAATCATAACACATAATGATAACCATAATAATAAACCACATGCCGCCGACAGCCCACAGGAACATCAGCAAGAACGGGCGCGACGCGATCAGACACGTGCGAGCTAGCTCGGCACGCGCAGCCGTTCTGATGACACCGGACCCCAAAACCTGCCAGAAGGCCGCGCCGACAGTTTCCGAAATCAACTTTGTATTTGGGGTAAAGCTATGTGCCCATCATAGCAGTCAACAGCTGAACGTGAGGTGTAAAAGCATAACCCGACCCTGGGATATAAGTGCTTGGTCTGTAAACCTCCTGGGAGCTCCGAAAGGCCAGAAAGCCGACAGGACGCCGCGCGACACGCGCGACACGCAGGGTTTACCCTGTCAGCCCACAAGAGATTGTGAGCGCACAACGCCTCGTGAACAAGGGTAGGGGCGTTTCTTGCGCACTTGATGAAAATGCCTCCTCATGGGTCGCAACCTGATCCTTCAAGTCGGATGTCACAGAAACTGTAGCCCCATACGTCTGCACCAGATCAGCCGAATCTCGCAACGCCGACACATCGGCGGTGAGGTTGTGGAACGCAATGTGGGTCCGCATTAAGATCTGCTCGCGCACTGTCGACGGGGAGTCGTTCACCTTAGCGCGGTGCGAAACCACTAGCTTCCGACAGTCACCCCATGGTCGATCGAGGGGTCGCTAAATCCACTTTGCAACAGTGGCCGCCGAGGGATTGACCACCATCGCCTGGAGTTTGGCAATCTTCACAACAAGCATGCTACGGCACTCCTCCACAACGACTCGACGTAGGACACGATGCTGTCACCGTGCTTTCGAATGGCTGATTCAATCTGGGCGCGATCAGTGCGAAGCGCATCCACAGCGGACGGGATCATGGCCTCGAGAACGCAACAATAACGAATACGGATAAGGCGGTAAACCATCTTACTAACATGCGAGAGCTGGGGTTCAACCGCGTCATCACGGAACTGTTGAATGCTGCCGTCCTAGAGTTGGAATGCCTCTGTCATCTGCTCCTCAAGGTCCATCAGGGCCTTGTCCGAGCGCGCACGCAAACGGCTCAAGGAAACAATGGGGACAATAGTAGCAATCATCGCCTCCAACTAACGCATCCGGTGGAACTGCTTCTCGGATTTCTGTTCCATGGCGCGCAGCCAAAGCTGTGCCTCCTGGGCCGGGCGGTGATGATCCTCCAGCAGATGCCAAGCGATACCAAAAGGGCCTGCAGCGAGACAATTGAAAATTCCTGGCGAAGGACCCACCATATGCAGTTGTGGGTACCGCAATTGTGAAAACCTTCTTCGGTGAAGCTCCCTATGGGGCCACGAAGCGCTGCACTTGGTGGGGGGGAACGCATGCGGGCACGAAGCTCTGTACTGGGTGGGTGGAAATGGCCAATCGGGTGTGCTGGGACGCATGCGGGCGGTCCCACTGGGGGCTTCGGTGGAGCTCCGTATGGGGCCACGAAACGCTGTACTGGGAATGCGAAAATGCCAAATTGGGTGTTTCGGGACGCGCGCGGGCGGTCCCACTGGGGGCTTCGGTGGAGCTTCGTATGGGGCCACGAAACGCTGTACTGTGTGAGTGAAACGGCCACTTTGGGTGTGCTGGGGCGCATGCGGGCGGTCCCACTGGTGGCTTCGGTGGAGCTCCGTATGGGGCCACGAAACGCTGTACTGTGTAAGCGAAAACTCCAAATTGGGTGTGCTGGGGCGCACGCGGGCGGTCCCACTGGGGGCTTCGGTGGAACTCCCTATGGGGCCACGCAGCGCTGTACTGGGTGGGCGAAAATGCCAAATAGGGTGTTTCGGGACGCGTGCGGGCGGTCCCACTGGGGGCTTCGGTGGAGCTCTCTATGGGGCCACGAAGCGCTGTACTGGGCTGGTCAAAATGCCAAATTGTGTTTTCGGGACGCATGCGGGCGCTGGCACTGGGGCCTTCGTCGGAACTCCCGATGGGGCCACGAAACTTTGTACAGTGTGAAAATGCCAAGTGGGGCTTCCGGGACGCATGCGGACGGTGGTGTACTGGGTGGGTGAAAATGCGGACGGCAGCACTGGGACCTTCGGTGGGGCCCCCTACGGGGCCACGAAACGCTGCACTGGGTGTGCGGGACGCATGCGGACTGGGACATCCGGTGATGCTCCCTGGGGTGAAACGCAGGGAGGAGGGAGGAGGGGGTCACGAAACGCTGCACTGGGTGTGCGGGACGCACGCGGACGGTAGCACTGGGACATCCGGTAATGTTCCCTATGGGGCCACGAAACGCTGTACTGGGTGGGTGAAATGCAGGGAGGCTTTTGACTGCACTTAGCTCGTTGCAAGTAGCTTGAGCGGGGCGGCCGCAGGTCGGCCAGGCGGCAGACAGAGCCCGCCTAGCGGGCACAACAAAGGATCTCCGCTCCTGGTCCGTCCGCAAGCAAAAGCGATTCTTCGCCATTGGACCTGCATGATGGGCGGGGGAGGTATTGGCACCGAAGGGGAGGGAGGGGGAATAAAATGAAGAGAAGGGATCGGTGCCGTGCGAGAGTCACTGAGCGCGCCATCTAGGCGTTGCCCTACGCGGGCAGCGCTGAAAGACCGAAGAGCAGCAAAACTGGCCTCAGGAACGGCCACCTGGGAGCATGGCTTAGCCATGGATATGAGCGGGATGAGTAGGAAGAGGGCCAAAATGGCAGTGCCGCGCTGTAGGGCGGCCGTGACGGAGCGGACCAGGAGGGAGAGGCTGGCATTGCCGCCAAGAGACTAGGAAGCCCCATCGGAAACGCACGTGACCGGTAAGGGGGGCAGGTGAGAGAGCGCCTGTGCTGCACTTGGCATCTTAGTGTTAACGTGGTGAGAGGGGAGGGAGGAACTCTGGGGAAGGAGAGGGAGTATCTTGCTCAGCCAAGAAGCACTAGGGCGCGGTAGCTGTCCGTAGAGGTGCGCACCTCTGATGGGCAGCATTAGCCGAGAGTTACTCGGCAAGAGGGATGTGCTGAGGCAGCATTTTTACTTGCCGCAGCCTCGACTCAGCCGTGGCGAGTCTGCGAATTGCGCTGTGAGCATTGAGCCGACCGCTCTTCTGGTAGCGTGGCTGCTTAAAAGTGTCGCGTTGGCCGCAATGTTGCGGCAGAAAGGTGTGAAGCTAGAGACTGGTGCTGGCTACAGCTCTTGCAGCTGGCCCTTGGGATGGGGCTGAAAGATAAAGAACTGAAGGGCCCGCTGCGACGAGACTGCAGGACGGCTCGGCCGACCTTAAATTGGAGCGGCACGGCTCCTCAGCTGGAGATATTCGGCTCGTGTGGCTGGCTGGGGTTATCTAGGTGGTGGGCTGCCGAGGTAAACAGAGACTAGGGTATTAGGCTAGCCCACCACCTATGAAGACTCAGCCGTGGCGAGTCTGCGAATTGAGGTGTGAGCATTAGCCGACCGCTCTTCTGGTAGCGGGGCTGCTTAAAAGTGTCGCGTTGGCTGCACTAGTGCGGCAGAGAGGTGTGAAGCTAGAGACTGGTGCTGGCTACGACTCTTGCAGCGGGCCCTTGGAATGGGGCTGAATGATGAAAGAACTGAAGGGCCCGCTGCGACGAGATTGCAGGACGGCTCAGCCGACCTTAAATTGGAGCAGCACGGCTCTCCAGCTGTAAATATTCGGCTCGCGTGGCTGGCTAGGGCTGTCTAGGTGGTGGGCTGCCGAGGTGAACAGAGACTAGAGTATTAGGCTAGCCCACCACCTATGAGGGCGCACTATTAGTTGCGCCGAGGTCGCCCGCGTCGACCTGGGATGGCGCCGACTGGGAGGCAGCACGCTCTAAGGCCCGCTCAGGCACCGAAGGGCGACGCGTTGAACGGCGTAGGCGCGGGGGCCCTCTCGGCTGCCGCGCGGGCGGCCGCAGACGCCGCCGCTCGCGCCTGGGCCTCCTGCGCGGCGGCCTGCTGCTGGTTGAAGTGGTCCAGCAGCATGGTCTCGACCTCTGAGATGGTCGCCAAGCCTGGAGCCTCTATCCACTCCCAATCCCAAGTTTCGACGACCTGGCCATCAATGACGTCGAGCGACTTGAGCTTCCACACGAACGGGTAGAGCATGCCGTTTGGCATCTTCCACTCGCCAGGGTACGTGGCTGGCCACCATTTTTTGAACTCTCTGGTGGCGGCCGTGTACTGGGAGCCCTGCCATGCCGAGCCAGACTGCGTATCGCCTGATAGGCCGAAGAGCTCCAGCGCGTTGGGCGGCGCCCTGCCAGGCTCGGCCGCGGCCCCCTGCGGGGGCGTGGTCCCCTCCGTCGCCGCCGTAGCGCGCCCGCCCGCAGGAAGCCTGGCCGCCATGGCTGCGTTGGGCGCGCTGAGAGAAGGGGGAGTGCGGAGGGAGCGAAAAGAAATAGCCCATAAGCCAACGGCCAGATATGAGTGAAACCTAGCTGGCTTATGCGTGCGCCTGGGTGAGGAGGACCCTCCTAATGGGCCGACTGATGCATGCTTGGCCCGGTGCGGAGTCGATAGGGATGAGGATGGTTCCGCTGCGCATGTTGACCCGCAGCGAAAGGCCGGTGCGAAAAGGTATGCCCGTGCCGAATAAAATGGGCCGTGCATCGATCTCCTGAAGAATGGGGAGGTGAAAAAAGCGCGGCCTCTCCACAGAGGATGGCAGCCGGGTCTCCTGCCCGTGAAATTGCTCCATTAGGAGCCCTACATTGATGGGCAGTGGAGACCAGAGCGGAATGGCCTGCCGTAATCACTACCAGCCACTGTACGACTGTAGGCGGTGGTGGCACGGCCTCAGTGGGGGCGCAGCGGACGTCGCCGTGCTCGAACTGCGGCAGGTGCTGCGCATCTGGGGTCGGCATGGCCTGAGGGGCTAGGGTTCAGGGAGGCGGAGGATTCGAGAGAGGTAGGACAACGGAAGGCAAAATGGCCGCACCAGGATCATGGCCTGGAAGTCTATTAGGATGGGGCTGCCAGCCGCTGCATCCTCCAAAAGACGCTGAGGGATGAGAGAAGGCTGTTCCCAGGCCCCCGTGTGGAGGAGGTCCAGAAAAATCTGGTCGGGCACGTAGACAGTGACCAAACCTATAGCGGGTGAGAAACGGGCAGCATAGGGGCCTTCACCCGCTGCGCAATGAGGATAAATGTGGAGTAAGTTGGGAGATTGGCCTCGCACCAACGCCCATACCACCGCTCGATTGTGTGATTAACGACATCGGGCAAGTCCATGTGGAGCTCGGGGCCTACGGTAGCGCGGGCGTGTGGCAAAGCAGGCGGCCCGCTCTCGAGCTGCCATGTAGCTTGCCATTGGGGTACCGAGGCAGGCTGGTACACAGTGGTAGGAGACAGTAAGAGAGCGTGGCGCCTCGAGCCGCCGCTGAGAAAGCGGTGGACTTGCTGGTGGGCCAGGAGAAGCCGCTCAGCCAAGCACTCCCAAAAAGGGCCAGGCGCTACGAAAGTCTGGTGGCAGCCGCTCCATAATGCGAAGCAAATCTAGGTGCCTCCCCGGAGCCGCTTCAGCAGCGGGCATGTCCTCGTCTGCGTCGGCGTTGCCCAGGGTGCTGAGCTCGCGCATCATGGCCTGTGGGGGGGAGAAGCGAAGGAAATGAAGCTGAGAGAGGGAGAGGAGGGAAGAGGTAGGCCTGGGCTGAATTGCTGCTGCATGGCGTAAGTTTAACGCCTGGCAGCATCGCCTCCTTCATGAGGCTTGCGCGGCCGCCTGGGCGAGAGGCGCTGACCGCAATGCGAGAGGCTTTCGCCTTCTCTTAGCTGAAGTTTGAGGCGCTCTCTGTGTATCCTGTCGATACGGAGCTGGTCCTGCCTATGCTCCTCTTTGAGCTGGGCAATTCTATTCTCGTGCGCCTTGAGAACTGTACTGCGCTGCTCGTCCGATGCTGCGTCTGGCGCTTCGGCGGGCGAGTGCGGGCGCGGAGCTGCATGGGCAGCGCGGTGAGACTTGCGAGCCTTATGGTGCCTTGGAGGAGGAGAGGCTGGAGGCGAGGCCGGGCCGTGGGATTCCTGCGGGCTGCTTTGAGCCTCGGCTGGTTCTCGGCGCTGTGGCGCAGGCTGCTTGAGTGCACTCTTGCGCGGCTCCGTGCGTCGGCGCGAATTGTAGGCCACCCTGGGGGCTTTGGCCGTGAACTCGTCTGCAAAGGAGACCTGCTTGCGCTTGCGAGTGGCAGAGGCGCGGGGCGCTGCTGGCTGGTCAGCTGGCCCCGGAGAATCCTGCGGGGGAAATGGGGAAGAGACCGAGGAATATGAGGCGTCGTCTACCTGCGCAAGCCTTCTAGGAAACGCTGGCGAGCTGGAGGCCCTGCGCGGCTGGCGCCTGTGGGGGGCGGCAACTTTGCGAGATTCGCGCGGAGGTGGAGGTGAAGGACGCGCTGCAAGGGGTGGTGAAAAAGGAGAGGCGGCCTGGCCGATCCAGCCTTCCGGAATGGCGGCTTCGGCCTGCACTATGGGATGATCTGGGGGAGGCAAGGGGGGCAAGGCGCGCGGAGGTGGCGGAGGATGAAAGGTGGCTCCATAGATGTGCCTGCCGCGTCCCATAGGGGAGCCGTTGAAATCGCCAGGCGGGCGTGGGGGACCTGAGGCTGAGGGAGTGCTGGACAGAGAGCGCTGCACTGCTTTGGCTACCTGGGCAAACTGGGCAGGTGAGAGCAGGGGGGGAGGAGCTGAGGCGGAGCGAAATTGGCCCGGTGGCGGGCGCTTGGGTCTGGCCTCTCGAGGCACCAGCACCCGCGGCCGTCGGGACATGAGCCGCCTACCTAAATGTCGAAGGTGTCGGCGTTGAAGTCCTGCGGGGCGGGCGAAGCAGGATGCCACATGTGAGAGAAGGTAATGCCAGTGAGCGGGACGGGGCGCGCCGCTTGGCGGGCGCGCTCAGCCCTGATTTGTTTGGCCCGGTTCCGATTGCACTGGATGCGCCTTGTCTGATCCAGAGTTAGAGAGGGAGGGGGCGGCGGCGGAGGGAGAGTGGAGGGAAAAATGGGGGCTGTGCCCAAAAAATGCGTGGCCTCTTGTTCCGCCTCCGAGTCCTGATCGGCAGGGCCGAGCGTCTCGGGGGCCTCCGACGGGAGGTCGCTATGGCGCCACGGCTCGGAGGGCCTGGTCGGAGCCAAAAGCCTGCGGAAGCGATCCAGCCCCCCATCCACTTTAGCTCGGGTGCGAGGGGCAGAGGGATCAGCGAAGTCGGGACCTAGCCAAAAATCGCTAGTCATAGATGCGGAGAAACGGAGGAGTGGGGCCAGAATGGCAGGGTCCGCCTGTGGGGGAAGGTCCTGTGGGTCTTCAACAAATGGCAAAATGACGTCCTGGTATATGGCCTGGGCGAGGCATTCGCAAAGGGCAGAAGGATAAGTCTTTTTGTCTGCCGTGAAAAAGCGGTCATTCTCGTCCTTGCCTAGGAGTGTGCGATGCGTCCCCCGTGGGTGCGTGCACTTGGCCCCTTGGGGGCGGTTGAGTAGGAGCGCGGGGAGAGAAGGAAGGCGGAGCGATAGCAAGCGCGTGGGGGCCTTGCCGAATTCGCTGGGAGGACGGCAAGACGGCTGAAACATGCACCGGTCGAAGTCAGTGGTGCGGACAGCCGGGGCAGCAGCCAAGGCCATTAGGGGCCTCCATATCCAGCTGGGCTGCGCTCTGGGTTCCCAGTGCGCAGGGCATGGATGTTCCATCCAGGCCGAGGTACCCATGTCTAGGTGCGCGGCAAATAAGAGGACCAACGAAGCGAGAAGCAAGTTGGCTATCTGCAATTGGCGGGATTGCTTGGGCGCAGCGTTGGGGATGCCCCAGTAATGGTCGATAGTGCGCAACGGTGGGGGCCCGTTGGGTTTCCAGCGGGCCGCGCAAAACGTTTCGCAAGGCGGGCCGCCACCTGAAACAACCACTCTGCCGGCATAAATATGGTGCTGCCAGAGCTTGATGGTCTCCGACTTAGTGAGATCGCCTGTGTCGGGGTCGATGGCAATGTCGACCGACAGTATGTGGACCTCAAGCGAGGGAGTGGGCGCGAATGATTCCAGATGGTGCTGGATATCCCCTTCGCGCCTGCGGCCAGAAAAGAGGTTGAGAATAAAGATTTCCTTGCGCCTGATGCGCGCTGGAATGTCATTGGTCGCTAGACCGGTGTAATCTTGCGGTTGAAATGGCCATTCAGGCAGCGCAGGGAGAGGAGGAGGCTGCGGCGGAGGCACGTCGGCGGGAAAAAGCAGTGAGACGGCTGCTGGGTCTAGCGCGTAGTCGGTAACTGCCATGATGGCGCGAGCGTCCGCTTGCGATAGGTGCTTGGCAAAGTCTCGATAGTGCTGGGCGGTAGCGCGCTTGGCACGATGTGCCGGTAATGCAACCCGCCAGCGTCCTACGCCCGATTTCACTTGGAGCTTGGCATTTTCGCAAACGTTGCATGGCCAGCGAGGCGATTTGCTCCTGTGGAAGGCGTTGGGAGTGACAAAGAAGGTAGAGAGCACAGATGAAGGAGTCAAAACAGAGATGTTGCATGAGACTGGCACGGGAGCCAAAAGGGAGGCTGCAGGCAGGGCAAACCGCGGTGTCGGGTACCAGGCCTTTGACCCGGTGGGACAAGGTCCAGTGCACCTGGGCAACATGCTGTTTGAGCCCCCGAAATTTGAGAAATGTGCGCGGGCACCATGGGCAGGTGAGCGCAGATGGGTAGTGCGCTGCCAGGCGTTGCTGCTCGATCGGATGCTGTGCATGGTCCGTCGGCAGGGGGATCCCACAGGGCACGGAAATGGCAAAAAAGTGCTTAGCGGCGGCCTCGGCGAGTGCTGCGCGTGCGAAATGCTGGGCCCCCGCTGTAAGGGCATTGCGAACTCGACGCTTCCATCCGGTGTGGGATTGGAGGGCAAGGGCCTCCCATTGGTCCAGGTGAGTAACTGGCGAGGGCATTTGAGCGAGATTGGCGGAAAAGTCGCCCAGCCATTGTAAGTCCTTCTGTGCCAGAGCGAGCCATGAGTCTGGGACGTCTGCGGCGAGCGTGGCAAGTAGGGAGATGAGGTGCGGAGGTCCCGTGCGGAGGAGACGGCCAAAGAGGCGCAGCCGCATTGCACTAAATATCTGCGGTAGGGGGGGTCTGCAGACCTTGGCCAAGACAAAGGAGTCACGCTCTGCAGTGCTGTCGCACCTTGGGAGGTGGAGCAAGCGTCTGTACATTCGCATGAACTCTCCCTGGAGGGTGACGATTTGCGGTCCAGTGAGCAACGGCCAGACTGCGGCATTGAAAAGGCGGGAGGAGAGGATAAGGGAGTCCAGTAAGTGCAGGTGCTCGTGTAGCCACGTACTGGAGGAGTGGCGCAAAAATTGACGGGCAAGATTGCGCCAACTGGGGGCCGCCTCCGATCGCCTGTGGGCGAGCTCGGGGCCTATACTGCCCTTGTCGTCCAAATGCGTGCCTAGGTATGTGTAGATTCTGGCGAAGTGAAGGGAAAATGGCGTATGCCCGAGGGCAGGTGAGACTAGCATTTGCCCATTAAGCCCTTGGGGGTCCCAGAGCTTGCGCCGAAGGGCTATGGAGGCTTCCCCTCTAAACTGAAAAAGGCACATAGTTTTGTTAACTTGAAAATTGAGCTTGATACCGGAGAGTGCGTAGGCCTCGACTATGATGGCCATTAGCACTGGCATGGCGTCGAAAAGCTCTTTAGTGGGCCCGAGGAAGGCATAGGCACCATCGTCGAAGAAGCACGAGTCCAGGTAATGGTGCACATCCGTATCGGAGGAGGCCAGGCTGTCCCTGTGGTGAGCGTAAAAATATCGTGGAGCAGCTTTGTCCACATGGACCTTGAGGATAAAATGGGCGAGCGGTGAGTCTGTGAGCTGTTTAACAGCTTCGTTATTAGCTCGGGCCATGAGGAAGTTGAAAAGGACGTCCCCGAGCTGCTGTCCTGGAATGGTGCCGCGGAGCGTGAGTGCTACCCCTGAGGCGCCAGGGTAGAAAGCCCAGGTATGCTCGCATGCAGCCGAGATTTGGGCATGGAGGTGCGAGGGGAGGCCAGCCTCCTGCAGTATAGGGGGGGCAGAGAGCAGATGTCGCATTAGCTCCTCACCTGTCTCTTGGGGAAGGTTGAGGGAAGAAACAAGGTAGTAGAGGTCAGCTTGTTGCGAGTCGCAAAAAAATATGAGCTGTCGGAGGGCCCTGTAAAAAGGCTGAAACTGCATCTATAAATATGTACGCGGAGGAAATATGCTGGCTGGTCGCGTAGGCCTGGTGCGCTAGGACCGCGAGCGTGGCAAAGTCGGTGCCTCGCCCAGCAATGCCGCCAGACTGGGAGGCGCCTGCCACGGGAGGGAGATATTCTACCAGTTCTTTGCGCAAAAGGGCACGATGCCGCTTGGAAAAGTGAGGGGAAGCCATTACTGAGCGAGAGTTGGCCATGATGGCTGGATTGCCTTTACCTTTAAAAATGTCGAAGTTGTACCCTCCCCGCCAAGCCAGCGGTTCCTCAAGGCGCAACTGCGCCTTAAGGTGGACCGGGTAATACTGCTTCGCTAGTAGACGGTGAAACGACTTGACAAAGGCTCCTTTGAAGCCGTCTACGCTGGCTGCAGAGTCTGGGGTCCTGGCATAGGCGCGTTCAATTTGCGCTAGGGTAAAGAGTGAGTAGGGGGGGGAACATCCACAGTGAGGTCAGCGGGCAGATACGATGCACTAGCATCGTAGGCCTTGGCTTGTTTGAGCGGGATAACTGCACCGTGCTCCTGTCGGGCAAAATGGGAGAGCCAAGTGTCGGCAGCCTGAGTGGCGTCGACAACGAAGGTGCCCGCTGCTGTGGAGAGGATAGGTAGGGGTGAGGTGCGTAGCTTCTTTTTGGAGCCAACGCCGAGCGTGCGTAGGCGCGCAAAGGCAGTGCGCTGTTGTGAGGTCTGGCAGGCCTCGTGCACTTCGGCGGCAATACCTTGCAGGTGAAAGGAGGCGTCCAGGTCGACGGAGCAACGGACTGCCTGCGTGAATTGAGCTAGGATGATAGCCCTGAGGGCGCTTGCGCGCGCGCGTAGGTGAAGGGCGGCTGCGTATGCGGTACCTATGGTAGGGGCGGAGCAGCCGTGAGGAAAGCGGGTTTGAGCAACGCGTATAGGAGAGACCGCCAAAAACTGGTGCAGGCAGGCCATGCGCATCCGGGGCTTCCATTTAATGGAGGCGCTAGGGCCCGCCATGCTGGCTCGCATGCTGCGCAGGGCAGCGCCGAGCTCCGCAAGCGTGGCAAATGCATTATTGACTGCGGGCATCAGCGAGAGCTCGTCGTGACGGAGCAAGGCGGCTTGGGGACGGGTAAAGGCTTGCCTGGAACGCAAATATCGCTTCCAAGCCGCGATAGCTACCCGCAAGAAAAGGTTGCACGCATCTCGTTGCAGGGTGTTGGCCTGACTGATGGTCAAGGCTCTGGCATCCATAAGCGCGAGGGTGGCCATAGAGATGCGGGAGTTGGTAGGTGCGCGGCCTGTTGCCGTGCGGGGTTGGGGGAAGGCCTGTAGCATGGCGTTGCGCGCCTCCCGGTCTAGGATGAGCGCGTGGTCAGAGGCATGCAAGTCAAAGGTTAGAAGTTCGGGAGGAGGCTTAAATGTGTCTTCAAAAAGCTGCCTGGCCGTCGGGTCGAGGTACGCTGTAGGGTCGTGCGGGATACGCATGACCTGGCATCCCTGATCCTCGGTTGGGCGCAGCTGAAGCTTGAAGCGGCATGATAGGCACGGAGCAGCGTGGTCTAGTACTGCGAGTGCCAGGGTAAGGGAGTACTTGACCTCGCACTCAGTGGCTGAGGCGCCTATCGGGATAGCTATGTAATCCCTGCGCTTCCAGTGTTGTTTGAAGGCGGGGTCGCGTGCTGGCGAAATCCATGTGCCCGCTCCCATACGGTGGGGCACAAAGGTGGCCGGCAGCCAGAGATTTGAGGCGAGTAGGAAGCGATGGAAAAAGGAGCCAGCCGTGTTGACCTGCTCCGCGTGCTGGGGGCCGATGGCCGCTGAGGTTTGCGTGCCCACTGCAGCATTGGAGTCCATGAGGACAAGAGTGGGAGTGGGCTGCGGCAAAATATGGTCATGCACATATCGAGGGTGCTGCCACCATGCGGCCTGCTCATGGAGAGGACGCCCGGAATGGTGAGCGTGCGCCACTAGGATGCTGAAACGTAGGCCGTTCTGACTTATGACGGCCGCGATGATTCGCGGGTCTTGGTGTACAATGCGCACATTATGCGACTTAATAGGAAAGGTGGGGATGCCTTTGGCATTAGGAAATACGGGCGTGCTAAGGTTGACCCAGAGCGCGCAGCCGCAAGCATGGGTGCCAGCTTGCGACTCGGACAGAAAAACTATGCACGGGGGGACTTGGCGTTTGCCAGAGCCATTGGCAGTGACTCGCGTTTCTTGCATACCGATAACATCGAGCCCATTGCGTTGAAAGGCGGCGGCCAACTGATGGAGGCGTCCTTCGACGGCCACGCCTGTAAGCCTGGCTCTTTGGGAGATGCGCGATGCAGGCGTGAGAGAGAGAATGTTGGCTGAGGCTAGCCTGAGGCAACAGGATGCGGTGGCGTCTGCGATAGGGGCTGCCTCCTCGGAGAGACCTGGAAGAACATCTGCGAGCGAGGTGCGCGGAGGGAAAGGAGGATTAAGGCTAACCTGATGGTTAGGCGGGTAAAGGGCGCGCTGTTGCTGGGGGGGGCACTCAAGCCAGAGCCATTCCAGGATGTGCGCATTGTCCTGGAGAAAGCTCATGAGGGGTGGGGGCGCGGGAGGAGGGAGCACTGCGAGGGAATAAAGTCTGGCGACCGTGTCAACCATTTCGTTGAGTGGGTCTGCCTGGTGACCGTGCACGTGCTGCCATGTAAAGCGACGTTTCAGACCCAGGACCTTGCACAGACTGTCAAGGCGACTTCTGTGCTCTATGAGTGGCTCGGCCACAGTACCGCCTTGGGCGGTAGAGACCACGTCCATGTTATCTGAGTGAAGGGTGAGAGGAACGGCGGGAGGAAGCGGGGACTGTAAGGCCCATAGCGCCGCCCATGTGGCGGCATCGAATTCTGCCTTGGCAGAGACTCTCGTTGCTCCTGTCAGCTCCGGTGTGGGACACCCGAGGAAGCCGAGAAAGTGACGAGTGCCGTTGAGCCATGCAAAGACCAGAAAAGCCCACGCTGGCGGGCCAGCGAGATCCTTTGGAGGCCCCTCCGCTGGCGTCGGTGTATATATCCGCGGAGTCAAAAGCCGCGTAGGGTGTGTCAAAGGCGAGGCTATGCCAGGTGAGGACGCAGGAGGAGTGGAGGGCGGGGAATATGGCATCAAAATCCCTGACCAGCTGGATGGAGGTAGCCGTGAGAACCGGTAGCATCCACCCCATGGGCGGAAGCGGGCTGCGGCGTATGCCTTGTCGTCCGCCCAGGTTCACCCGCGGGCAGTGTCCGGGGGAGCGACCTGAAAAACCGTGCCGTCGCGCGCTGCCTGGGCCAAGTCGACCTGAGCAGCCTGTGCCGCGTGGGCCTCGGCTTCGGCGCGAAGGTCCGCTGCCTCTGCGTCTGCCATTGCATCAGCAGGACTGCGGGGGGCAGCCGCGGCGGGGGCCCCTGCACGGGGCGTCGGCTCAGCCCCGGCTGGCGCTCGCCTGGGGCGGCGGGAGCCACGAGGGCTCTTACTGCGTGCCGCCTGCTTGCCTTCAAAATCTTCCTCGCTGATGCCTGAGAGCGTGCGCTCGTCGGCCAGACCCGCGCGCGCGGGTCTGCCCCTGGCCTGAGCGCTTGCGCTGCGGCGGGGGGATGCCATGGTGACTGGCTCACCTTTCTCATCAGAGAGGTCCCATCCGAGCTGGCTGGCAGAACGGGTAGGCGGGGGCAGTTCGCTGGGCTCCCCTACGGAAGCTGCTGCTGGGCTCGACTGGTTGGTGGCGGCCTCTCCTGGTGGCACTCCTGATGGCAAGGTAGAGTTCCCTTGCCCCCGGGTGTGCGTCGCCTTCAAGAAAGAGCCGCCTTGAAATGTGGGCGCAGTGGTGGTCGCCTCCCCTGTCGGCGTCTCGGGCACTGGCGCTGGCCCAGGTCTGGGCGCGAAGCCTGGGCGGAAAAGCGGGCCTGCTCTGGCGGGAGCGCGGGCTTGGTCAGAACCTGACGGCGCGGTGGCCCCCCCCCCGGGCCGTGGCACCGTGGCTAGAGACGGCGGCTGGCACTAGTTGCCCGGCCTTGATCTGTGAGACTAGGGTGTCTACTGAGTTGCGCATGGCCTGGGCCTGGGAGTCAAAACTTGCCTTAATGGTGGCTACCTCCCTGGCCATGGCCTCGGCGTTGCTCTGCGTGGCCGCGGAGAGCGAGGCGATGCAAGGCTGTTCCAACCCTTGGATGCCTGGTAGGGGCGTGGGGCATTGGAGGAGCGGAGGGGAGGGCGGCGCGGCAGTGAGGGGCGTGGCCGTTCCTAGGTCTGGCGGGCCAGCTCGATCTTCGCCCGCGTGCGATGCAGAGAGTGCCGCAGTGCGCTGTGCTGCTCCTGGCTCGTCCGCCGCCCCCCCCATCATGAGCGAGTCAGCGATGGCGGCGGCTGGCGGCGCCTGCGATTTGAAATAAGCTAATAATGTAGATGTCTGGCTGAGGTCCGCTTGCGCGGTTTGAAGAGCCAGGGCGAGGTTACGCACGTGCTCCTCTGCCTGTGCTTGCTTAGCTGCCAATTGCTCGCAATCGGCATGCAGAGAGGCCACCACGTGCTCTTGCTCGCTAATCTTGGCTAGCGGATCCCTCGCATTGGCCAACTGAAAGTTAACTAACGAAATCTCCTTACGGATCTCGGTGATACGCGTATCGGAGCGTCCTAGGAGGATTTAGGCCCTGAGCTGCAGGATCAGCGCATCCCTGCTCATGGCAAGGGCCTTGCGAAGCTCCAGCAGGCGGTCGGGCTCGAGCGGGGGATATATCCAGGCCGAATGAGAGTGCGCCTCGTCAGGGGTGAGGGTAGGGCATTGCGCTGTGAGCTCTGCTACTGAGAGCTCAGTGGCAGGATCCAACGCGCCGAGAGAGGAGAAGGCTTGGTCGGCCGTAAGGAACGGAGACTACTGCACAGAGGCGGGGCCGAAGAGTGTGGAGGGGGTGGCCGCACCTTCAGGAGGAGGCGCAAAAGGCGAAGGCTGCGTCCGGGGAGACTGCCCGATGATGCCCGTGTCCTTGGCGCCGTGCGGGGTGCCAGGAGCCTTTGAGGCGGGCTGCTCCCCCTCGCTGCGCTGGGACTCGCGGGCCTTGCGAGCCTCGTCCTTCTCGCGCTTCTTGCGCTCCTTGTTGGAGATCACTTCTGGCTGGACCGTGTGGTCTCCTGGGGGTGCGGGGAGCAAGCCGTACTCCGCTGCCCACGCAGCCACCTGGTCGAAAGATGGCGCAGTTGACGGCGCATGGCCTTTGCCCATGTGTACCCCTCCCGTGCTTCCAGAAAAGGAGCGTGGGCCCTTGTGGCCCGGCCCAGGGCCCGCACCTTGCAGGGGCTTGTGCTGCACCTGACCTTTGGCGGGGCCGGCTGTCGCATGCTGAGGACCTGCCGCCCGAGTCGGAAAGCAGGTGGGGCATGAAACGTCCAAAGTGGTATTGGCACGGCCGCGCTGCAGGCAATACCAGAATTCGGGAGGGGCGCTGCCTTTCTGGTGCACTGGCTGCTGGGGGGGAGGAAAGAAGTCAGTAGGCAGGCGCGTGGCATAAAGGGACGGGGAGGGAGGAGCAGCCATACGCTGCGTGGGGGAGGTAGCCATACCGTGCTGCTGCAGCCCAGACGTTGGCGAGAGAGGCGTCGCGTGAGGCGGGGGCAAGGTCGTAGGAACAGCGCCTTGCTGCGGGAGGCCCTGGAAAGAGTGGTGGTGAGAGAGCATCATCGCGGCTTTGTGCACTCTTAAAAGTGTGCGAGCGTTTGCGCGCTGCTTGCGCGCTCTGCGATGGTGAGCGGGCTCGTCGCGAGGCCGCTGGGGGTAGGAGGGAGGAGAGAAAGCAGGCGTCGCGCCTGGCGGATGGCGGCCCTTGCGGGCGTCGCGGCGGGGATCGGCGCGGAACCGGTTTGCAAACCGCTCGAGCCAAGCCTAATGCAGGGAGGAGGGAGGAGGGGGAGGAGGGAAAGGAGGAGAACGCGGGGACCGTTATTTCAAAACGAGGACCAAATACCACAAGATGGCTGGGAACAAAAATACCCAGCACCACCAACACTGCGAACATACGGAAGCAACACAAAAGAGCAGGAACCACAAAACGATCAAAACGGGTCAGAGTCAAGCCCATTGGCCCACACCGTGTCGTGACCATCAGCGTCGTCAGAGGAATGACCCATTGTGTTGAAATCAACCAACGCGCACGCCACGGGGACAAACATATCAGCACCAACATTGAAGTCAAAGTCTGGGAGATCCTGACGCTAAAGGGGCGCCGCTTCAGGATGTCGTGGTCGGTCCGCGCTTCTCTTGAGGCGTGTCGCCTTGCAGAAAACGCGATGAGGAAGAAGAGGTTTAGCAATCCGCAAGGCAGGTCCACAGGACCGTTTCCGCGTGCCAGCAATCGCACTGCAGTGCAAATTGGTAGCGTGCGCTTCAAATTGCAAGTTGCGAAACTCCTGGCGATAAACGTGAGACAAGTCGTTGCATTTGCACTTGGTATCAGCGTCCCAACCTTCCACTCGACGTCGGCTAATCCGAGTCGAATCAACTACAATAGTGTGTGCCTTGCCCATGGGCCACGTAGCCGTCCAGGAAACAGAGCGCAAGGCGAGAATAACTCAGCACACGCGCGCACGCGCACACAAACACACACACACACACACACACACACAAACACACACACACACACACACACAAACACACACACACACACACACACACACACCGGCAAGCAGATGACCACGGAAGCGCCTCGGCCAGCTTGAGAGGAACTGGCTTGAGCCAACATGGCTACGGAGGAGGAGGAGGAGGATAACGGCGATGACGACGAGCCCTCCCTGAGAGACTTGGCGGCGCGCATAAGGGGGTGGAGGGAGGGGAGAGGGCCTCTTAGAAGGAGGCTGCTTCTTAGAAGGCGCCAGCCTTACATCCATAGAGAAGGCCCGCGCCTTCTAAGACGCAGGGGTGCTTCTAAGAAGCCTTTCCCCCTCCCCCCACCCCCCGCTGCGCGTGGCTGCGAGACGCTCCCGGGCCCCCGCCCTCGCGGAGGAGCTCCCGTCTGGCCGCACGCCGCACAACCGCATCACCTCCACCAGGTGCAGCGCCGTGGCCCACTCCCGAGAGCGCCGCAGCGCGCCGATGGCGGAGCCGAAGCTGACGGCGTCCGGCGGCACGGCGCTCAGGGACATGTCTCGGGGAGGCTGGTTTTCGAATTCAAGAAACTGGTTATTGGATGAAAAACGCAGGAGGCAGCGAGGGTTGAGGTGCTGACGTGTCCTGCCCATGACGAACTAAATTACCCCCGTGTGTGCTGGTGCTCTATCAACTTTCTATTGGACGACGTGTCAAACACATGTACTTCGTGGCGGGATGCGTTGGCGTTTCTCCATCAATTAGAGATGCTTGCTCGTCTAAGCGTGTTGGCAATTGTCGCGTGCATCGGCACATGCGATACCAAACAAATGTCCAATGTTTGCTGGTGTCGAAAGAGGTGACGCTCGTGTGTATGGGGAGGGAAGGGAGGGAGGAGAAGCCGGGGGGCTGGAGAGGCAGGAAAGCGAAAACCCACCGGCTCGAGCCGAAGTGCCTTGCGCGCACGCGCAGTGGCACCGCGGCCAATTGGACCCAGAGGAGGGCTCAGTTTACAGGGCGCGTCGCCACTGGAAAAAAGGTCGAGATCGGATACGCGCCCAAGGGTGGTGGTGGGCGCAACAGTTAAGCTGGGGGCAACATACGAACATCATGTGGTGCGAAAGGCTGGGGGATCCCAGGGGGCTGGCGGGCCCAGAAGATGCATCGGGCGCCAAGGCCGTTCCAGAGCGCTCCAACAAACACTGAGAGTGTTCTGGAACGCTCTGGAACGATGGATTCGTATCCAACGGCTGCCTAACCAAGAGGGCGGGCGAGGGGACCAATCTCAAGAAGATGGGGCAATTGGAAGGGATTGGGGATGAGAACGAGCACCGACCAACCTACTCTCCTGCTGCTGCGTTCCTTCCACCACTCCCTTCTTCCACCCCTCCTCCTCATCCCCCCTCCGTCTCTCTTCCCCTGCATCTCCTCCGCCGTCTTCCCAATTGTGATGTCTCCCTCCTCCATCCCTTTTACTTCTGAATAGCTCCTCCCTGTCACATCCTCAAACTTGTGGGTAGGCGGGGTGGAGCGTTCCGCCTGAGACTTTCTCACCATTTCAGACCCCGAAGCTCGAAATTCGCAGCAGTCTCAAGGATGGAACACTAATCGTGTTCAAAATTTGGCTCTCGCATGAGAGCCGCGCGAATTCGTCCTAAACGTCTGCCGCAGCGAAATTGCGGGAATGAAGCTTCAGGAAAGGAATTCTGGCACGACTCAGGATGATCAGGACGCAACTGTAACGTTGGCTCGCGGTGTTGAAGTCTGAGGAGTTGCGTTCTGGCGAAATTTGGGACGGTCAGGATGCAACAAACAATAATCCCGAGAATAGTGGCGATTTGGCCAGATGGATGATTATCATGCGGTTGTCTTTCACGGTGGCACTTCCCGCAATTGAAACAACTTACTTATTAGAGGGACTTGTACAGAGGGGACTTGGAGGGAAGGTTGACTGCAACCTCGTGAATGCACCTTGGGTTTTATTACACTGGTCCTCCTCCTCCTCCTCCTCCTCCTCTTCCTGCTCCTCCTCCTCCTCCTCTTCCCCTTCCTCCTCCCCTCGCCCGCCTCCTCCCCTCGCCTCCTCTCCCCCGGCCTCCTACTCCCCCATCCTCCACTTCCTCCTCCTCTTCCTCTCCTCTTCCTCCTCCTCCTCCTCCTCGTCCTCCTTCCTCCCTCCCCACTCGCCCCCCCTTCCCTCTGAGGAAGCCCCTGGACCTCCGTACTTCCGAACACGTTCTTCTTTTATCATCGGAGGTCGGGGGGTGAGATCGCAGTGGAACGGAGACCCTCAAACGGGAAATCGTTTCGTTTCGTTTGTGTCGTGCGTGCGGGCGAGGCGAAGCTGCGTGGGAGCGCGAGAGGAATGAACCCGCCGTTGCTAGGGCGAAGTCAAGACAAATGTTTCTCCTCCTTCCGTCCGTGCGGCGGTGGCCCTAGCGGTGTCCCGTGGTGACCCGTGGTGTCCCGTTGAGTGAGATCGGTAATGAGATCGATAGTGGGATCGACAAGTGTCCCGTGGTGTCCCGTGGCGTCCCGTGGTGTCCCGTGGCGTCCCGTTGAGTGAGGTCGATAATGAGGTCGATAGTGAGATCGATGTGGTGCCCCGAGGTGTCCCATGGTTTCCCGTGGTCTCCCAAAAAGTGAGATCGATATTGAAATCGATAGTGAGATCGACAGGTGTCCCGTGATGTCCCGTGGTGTCCCGTTGAGTGAGATCGATAGTGATATCGATAGTGAGATCGATGTGATGTCCCGAGGTGTCCCGTGGTGTCCTATGGCGTCCCGTTGAATAAGATCGATAGTGAGATCGATAGTGAGAACGATAGTGAGATCGCCAATTGTCCCGCGGTGTCCGGAGGTGTCCCGTGGTGTCCCGTTGAGTGAGATCGATCGTGAGATCGACGAATGTCCCGTGGTGTCCCGTGGTGTCCCGTAGACCTGGTAGATCTGGTAGTCATTGTAGATCTCGTAGTCACTGTTGGCTCACATGCTACTTAACATCGCTGACCGCCCTCATTACCATGCTCATGCTCGCATGCATCATTGCTATCTCTTCCCGTGGTGTCCCAAAAAGTGAGATCGATAGTGAGATTGACAGGTGTCCCGTGGTGTCCCGTGGGGTGAGATCGATAGTGAGATTGATAGTGAGATCGATGGTGCGATCGATTGAGTCAGATGTTGGTTCCCCCCCTCTCCCCCCCACAACCTTCTTATCACCCGAAGGGTGGTCATATAGGTATTTAACCTCCTCCTTCCGCTCCTCTCTTACTCCCCTCTGGAGGGAATCTCGAGCGAGCGACGGGCGCTGGGCGAGGTGAGGAGGAAGGAGGAAGGACAGGGAGATGGATAACCACGGCGTTGAGGTGCCGCAGCGCTGAGATGCCTAGTGTGGAGTGCCTGTCGACGCTTCACCTTTGAGGAACTCCACATGCTTGCCACCGCCTCTCGACGCCACTGCATCTGCTGGCTATCGCCCCCTCCACGCCCAAACGTGTCGTTGTGATCCAGACGGGTCTGGACTTCTGGGGGCACCATCCCAGGAAAAGGAGGCGAACATGCCCGGGCAATGGTCCACAGTCACTAATCCCACCAGCCCTCTGGGCGTGAGTGGCTTAGAGCACTTCCTCTTTTTCATGTTCTTTTTCGTCTTCTTCTTCTTCTCCTTCTCCTTCTGCGTCCACCGCATTTCTTCCCCTCTAGGGAGGGGTTTACCTGTTTACAATTACTCAATATGAATACTACTCTCCCTCTTCCCCTGATGACGTCTTGGGAGTAGCCGCCCCCCCCCCCGCGTACTGTTTTTTTACACACAGGTTTCCCCGGAGTTGGGTTTTCGCTTGCATTTGTTTCCAAAATGCTGCTCTCGCTGAGGCGCCGGCCTCATTTTCGGCCCCGCTCGTTCCGAATCGTGCTCCCGCTGCAGCGTGGGTCTCATTTTCGGATCGGTGCTTTGCCTCCGTCGTTCAGGATGGCGTTCTCGCCCCAGCGCGGGCCTCTTTCTCGCGCGCCCATCCGCCTGCCACCACCGCACCGCGCCCCGCCCCGCCCACCGCCACTTCCACCCACCAACGCACTCACACACGCACGCACGCGCACCGCCACCACCACCCCACTACCCCACCCACCACCACCACGCTACACCGCGTCACACCACATCACACGCGCGCGCACACAGACACACACGCACGCACGCACACACACACACACATCCACACGCACACACACATACACACACACACGCACACACACCACCACCACCACCACCACCACCGCCACCACCACCGCCATCACGCATCTGGCCCACCACCGAACCACCAAGACGCCACACCACGTTACACCACAGCACACGCGCACACACGCACACACACACACACCACCACCACCACCACCACCACCACCACCACCACCACCACCACAACCACAACCACAACCACAACCACAACCACAACCACGCACACACGCACGCACGCACGCGCACCACCACCCACTACGCACGCGCGCGCGGAGCCACAGGTCCGCTACGACACGCGTCAGCGGATAGAGAAAATCAGCGCCACGGTAAGGGATGGGAGGGAGGGGTAGGACGTCAGATATGACGCGAGCGCACATAGCTTGTACCCCTCCCCCTCCCTCTCTCCCCCTGGACGGGCGTTTCGCGAAGGGTTGGAGCGTACAAGACGGCCTCGGCGAGGAAGCCCCCCCTAAAAAATTGTGTTGACGAGGTTTGGGCCACATGTTGACATCCTGGGGGAAGGGGGGGGGGCGACCCTGATTCAGGAGCGCCCCTCCTTTGAGCGATCTCCTCCAAGATGGCCCCAAGGTGGCCCCCGAGGCTTCCAAGATGTGCCCAGCAGGCCCCAAAAGGCACCCAAGACACACCTAAGATGCCTCCTCCGAGGCTCCCAAGAGACCCCCAAGAGGCTCTACAGGCTCCCCAGAAGCATCCGAGACGCCCCAAGAGGCCCCCGGCTGCCAAGAGACCCCCAAGACGTTCCAAGAGGACTCCAAGAAACTCTCGAAAGAAATCTCAAGGGACTCCGAGAGGCATCCGAGAGGCCTCTGGCCTTTCTGCTCGCCCTCCTCCTCCTCCTCCTGCTCCGCTTCCTCATCCGCTCGTCTCCCCTCCTTTTTCGTCCCTCCTCCCCCTCCCCCACTCCCTTTCTTCTTCCTCCTCCTCCTCCTCCTCCTCTTGCTACTCCTCCGATTCCTCCTCGATCCTCCCCCTCTTGCAACTTAGGGTACGGCGTCTTATCCAACCCTTATTCCATTGCATTCTACTCCACATCCCTCATCAGAGCAACTTGCCTGGGCATCGTTTCCGGATGGGTTGGTGGGGTTGCGCGCAGCGTCTAGCAAAAGAGTGCGACGGCTTAGAGCATGCAGGTGGCCTTCGGAGGGGGCGTGTACTGCCCAGCGGCTCCACTTAGGGGTGAAGCAACATGTCGTACGCAGTGGGGGAGTAAGACGAGAACGAAGCAGGGCGCGCGCGGTTCCAGGACAGCGCATGAAGATAAGAACGGAACATGCTGCCGCAGCGGGAAAAGGCTCTGAAAGCGCATCCAAGCGGGAGCATTCCGAAGGCGCCCTGACTCGCAAAAATTGGGGGGTGGCCAATACCGCAAGATTACGAACATTACAAACTTTGAAAATCGAACCCGATTTCGAGGATCAGTCGCCGTCCACCCGTGTGAGTTGTGGTCTCCCGCGAGTCCGAATACAAGCCAAGCTTTCAACGGGTGAACGCTACGATGAACGAGAGGGAGAGAGAAAGAGAGAGAGAGAGAGAGAAAGAACGAAAGAAAACACAGAGAGAGAGAGAGGAAGCGAAAGAGAGATAGGGCGAGACCCATACTATACATATATGAATCTATAGATGCAGCTTAAGAACATGTGCATGGATAACAATACACATTCATTTGTAGGTATCTAAATATTGGAGGGAGGAGGAAGGGAGGGGAGAAACAGCACCCCAGCAACACGATGGGGCCCGTGCGATGTGCTACACTTGCCTCCGATTGCGCGTACAACTGGCATGATACAAGGGTTGGACATGCGGGCGGTAATGACATGCAGGAGAGACAAACACACAGACAGCAGGAACCGCGTGCAATGCTACGCACAGTACGCATTTGCACAACTATACGCACACATGCAACGAAACATGACTTCACACCACGTGCCGAGGAACCCACCCATCGCCCATCGCGCTTCCCACTGCGTCCAGGACATCACGCTTCCCACTGCGTGCATGACACAAGGATCCGTATCCTCGGCACCCGCATGCGCGCGCACGGGAAACTGGGACGCCCCTGCGGCTCCGAGCGCTCCCCGTGCTCGTGCTCGGAGAATGTGAGGTCGTGTCGAGCAAGCGCGCGCAACCAATGCGTATGACATCCCACCGACCTCCATCCGTGCAGCCATAGGAGGGTGACGATCTTGAGATTGGCCCCCGAGCCCGCTCCAACCCCATCCTGTCCCCCTTCTGGGGGGCCAGGGTCGAACAATTCGCCCCCTGGAGGCGCCGACTCGTGGGGCATCCCCACGAGAGTCTGGAGGGCCAGCCGCCGTCCACGCGCGCAGCTGCTGGAGGTCCGAAAGAAACACCACGGGCCACGACGCATGGGAAAAGAGCCTCGCGCGAAACGCCCGCACCGTCCTGCCGACGCACCCGGCGGCGCCAACGGTGCGAGTAGAGGCCCCCCAAATGAGGTCGGCGTTGATGAGGTCGGAAGATCCCACAGCATCGCCGATGCATCGCCGATGCATGGCCGATTCATCGGCGATGCACCGTCGACGCCGGCGTGGAGAACGTCGGGCTCCACATCGACCCGCATCGCCTATGCGTCGGCGACGCGGCGCGATCCTCCGATCCCATCTGCTCCGACAACACCTGGGAGGCCTGGAGAGGAGGACGAGGACGAGGAGGAGGAGGAGGAGGAGGCGTCCTTCCAGGAGGCGGAGCGCCAGGCCGCCCTTCTGGGCCCGGCTGCACGCGCCGAGCGCGGCGTTGTAGAGGGCGGCGTCGGCGGCCACCGACCTCGCGCGGTAGCCAAGTGTGGTCTCGAGCGCGCGGCTGCAGTGGTGGCCTGACCACAAGAAACCGCCCACAAGGAACCCGACCCCGAGACCCCAGGACGTCCATCGAGTTTCGGTGTGGGAGCGTCACGCTTTCCATGGCAAAACCATCGAAACCCAAGACACCCGGGGCACCCTGGAGGCAAGCAGGGTGTTTCTTGGCATGGGCCTCCACTGTAGCACCCCGCGCGCCCTGGTGCGGCCAGGGCGCGGGGGGCGGGCCGCGGCGCTCCACTTCGCTCCCGCTCCCGCGTCCCCGCCCCGCTGCCGCTCTCGCTGCGGAGGCCCGCGCCTGCCCGTCCAGCAGCGACAGCGACGTGAGGTTCAGCCGAACAGAACGCACTACGGCAAGCAGAAGCGGACACAGCTCAAAGCCGACCGAGAGAGAGAGAGAGAGACAGAAACACAAGACACAATCCATAGAGACAGACACAAGAGAGAGAGAGAGAGAGGGAGAGAAGAGACAGGGAGAGAAAAAAAAGGAAGTAAGGACAATGAAATCGTCCTCCGCTCCTCATCATCATTCTTGCTCCCGGTTCGTCCTTGTCGTCGTCGTCGTCGTCAACTGGCTGAGGTCGCCCAGTATAGGTGGCGGCTGGCTTTGTCGAAACCTCTGGCTGCTCGGAAGCATGCATCCGATCCTTTTCTGGAGACTGACGTTTGTGAGGGCGCCTGCTGGCTGAGCATTGACCTTCTCGGGCGCATGAGCGAAAACAAACAAATCTCTCTGGCACTGGAGCGTTCACATACAAGCTTGTCCCAAATCCATTTTCGAATGCAAGCAACCAGAAACCTGGGTCGCCCACTGCGGAACCAACGACGAAACAAACAATTGACTGCGAGGTCGCTGTACAATATATGAGACGCTTCCTTCACATGGTGCTAGACACATGTGCCTACTCAGCTGCAGAGTGCAGACGTACACGTGGCCAGGCAATCCTGGGGCCTGCCGCTCGTGACCGCAAGCAATGGGATGTCCTACAGGCAGGCGAGATGTCATGATTGTCTGCAGTAGTCGTCCTGGCCGGATCTGTTGGTTCACGCTGGTGCCAGCAATGCCAGTGCTGGTCGCGACTTGCATTCTCAATGCCGAAATATACCGACCGCCAGTCGCCAGTCTTCAACTACAATCCCGCGGAATTATTCAAGCCGATGCCCGACATGATCGCGCCTTGCGTTCCCTTCTCGCGCGAAACCAACGCCTGCGGATATAGCAAACAGGCTGGACACATGGCTCCGATATGTACGCTTGTAGATACAACTTCTACGCATAGCATTCTCCGTCGCTGAATGGCTGGCGTAGCAAGAAGAAGTACACCCAAGGCCCTGGCTTGATACCCAGCTTTGGCCCACTCGCGAAACACATCAGAGTGCTCATTCGGAAGCTGGCGTAGCCCATGAGAGGTGACGACGTAGAGACTCTCTTGAAGCAGCCCGCGCGCTGGACGAACCTATCCAAACGTTCTTCTCACGCAGAGTCTCTTCGCGACGATGCCGTTGCAACCGACGCCAGCGGGACTGCTGTCCACCCAACTTCTTTACCCCCTCCTCCGATGATGTACGCGCGGGCTTGCAGCTCGGTCTCCAGACGGGTGGCGGTCCCGCCGAGAGCAGCGGCCAGAGCCGCTGGGGCCCAGGACTGGCTGGCAGCGGAGTCCCCTCGGCCCGTCTGAGCATGCGCCTCCACGAGCGGGAGCGGCTGTCGTAGCTAATCCCTCTGGTGCAGTCCTCTGTTTCCAGGCGTGCTCGGTAACCTCCGCTGCCACATCCTTGCGCACGTCGGCCAGCGACTGGAGTGAGCCGTGTCCTGGATCGCCTTTGCGAACGCCGACTGGAGGTCGACCTTTGCCTTCTCAACGATGCTGCGGCCGTTGGAGATGATGAACAGCCTCCCAAGCTGCTGTCTTGAACTGACCTCTTGTTGGACGTGCAATGCTGCTCCTGATGGGGCGACAAGGCCGAATGTCAGGGGCGGTCGTGCCACCTCGGTGTTGTCATGATTCGCCATCTGGGCTGAATCTGCTGCTTTGCGAAAGACCTCCTCAACCTTCTCAAGGTTCCGAACCAAGTTTGAAAGCGGCTACTGCCATTTTTGTCGGGTGGTGGAGGAGCAGGTGCGTCAAGACCACGAGCGGCTCAATGGACTCCTGAAGGGAATTTGGGCTGCCATTCGCTTGATCTGATCGCCTTTTTCTTGTCTCGCGCACGCGAGACGATAAAGAACCGCGCGCCAGAGACTGACATCGACAAATCGCGTCCACACGGAAAATGGCCTCCACGCTCTCACGTCTATTACGTCGCCTTTAGCCGATGAGCCGCTTGATGCGAGCTTGACGCTCGACAATCGGACATCCGCGACGGTTTTCCAGCATCCTCGGCTGCGGCGGGAGTTCGCCGTCCCTCCTCTGGCTGAAGCCCGGGAACTTGTGCTATCCACTCGTGAACCCTCGCCGTTGCCATCGCGCACGGCTGGCGAGTGAACCCTCGCCGTTGCCATGGCGTATCCTGAAGACGTTTCTGGCGCGTAACAAGTACAATCGCGAACTCCTGACCGTCGAGGCTTGAACACGACCAAGCCTGGCTCTACCCGTTAGACTTTTGAGGGGGGTCGGGAACTCTGGAGGCCACTTGAGCCAAAATGGCTACAGAGCAGGGAGAAACAGGGGAGACGGAAAGGAGGGAGGATATTGACAAGAGAAACGTTTCCTTAGGGAAACGCGTCCTGGACCCCTAAGCTTTCCCTGAGACCTGTCTTTCACAGGCGTCTGCCGAGGAGCCGATTAACTCGCTCTGCCTGCGAAGGAAGAGGTCGCCTCGTCGACGCACCGCCCTGACGGAAAGGTCACCGAACTGGACCGCTTGCACGGTGAAATCGCTCGACGTGCTATCCAAATGCGGCCCCCAATAGGGTAACTGCCATGATATCGTCAACGCGTTTATTTCCGGGGCTGTCTCTCGAACCTGACTTTCGAGAGCATCGGTCCCCGAAGCGCAAGGCCACAGACCAGCACAAGAAGCCGGCCCGCCCCGTCCTGCGCCTGATGACTGCAACCCTGGCCATGGGGGCGCTGCCAAAAGATGGCAAAGGCCAACTCCATTCTCTCGGGACTGATGGGAGGCCTGTCATCTGGGGGCTGCCCATTTTCACGCCGACGGCCAAAATGAGCAACACTAACAACCCCCGACGACTTGCGCCATCCAGCTTCCACCACCCCCGTGGCGGACACGGGCCCCTCCCAAAAGAAGAGAGGTGGGAACCGCGGGCATATGCGCTAAGGTATCTAGGCCCTGCCCCATGGAGTTTCGTAGACATGCCACAAGACATCGTATATTACATAATTTTCCGGCTGATCCTCTGGACAACAGGTGTTGAACAGCACATATGCACCTTGTTTGTGCCGCCATTCGCCACTGTCTGGTGAACCAGCAACAGATAAGTTTGTGGACATATGCCTGGCCCCGAAGGGGCTCCACACACGCACAGAGATCCCTGGTCCTGCGGTCGGCCCGAGGTCGATCTCGGCCCTAGGTCGGCGGACACGCCGTGTCGGGGGCGTCCAGGAGGGGGGCGTCCAAGAGGGGGGGTCGCAACTCATGGCCCGTGGCACGTGCGCGGACGCGGCGGGGGCCAAAGGACGCGCTGAAATGTGGTGAGGGTGGCCTGAGATGCGGGGAGATGTCATGGCCCCAGCCAGGACATCCCTCCCCCCACCCCACCCCCTCTGGTCATCACCCCTATCTTGGCCGCCCCCGAGCCTTCCCCCTCTGAGGTACGGCCGGGAGTCTTGCCCCAATCCTGGGCCCAGGGCTGGCCTGGCCACGGCTGGTGCCGGTGGACGGTCGACGCCCCCCGGCGCCCTGCACCTCACGAGCCTCCCTCTGACAGGGGAAAGACGCGGCCAGACTGATCCGGGCCGGGCCAAACTCGGCCAGGCTGAACTCGGCCGAAATTCAGCCTGGCCGACTTTTTCCTGGCCGAGTTTACTCGCTGCCCTTCCCGGGGGGGGGGGTCGCGGCCTGTCTCGCATCGAGCCCAAGATACCAAGCGCCTTGTCCCAACGCGCGGCGTTGCCGCATGCGTCGACGGCGGCCCCGTACCCGAAAATATCCGGCCCGAAGCTCTTCCGCGACATCTCCTGGGGAGGACTGGGGGGCGAGAGAGAGGACGAGGACGAGAGCGAGGACGAGAGCGAGGACGAGGAACGAGAGGACGAGGACGAGAGCGAGGACGAGGGAAGGCGGGGAGGACGAGAAGGAGGACGAGGAATCCGAGGAGGAGGACCGAAGGGGGCTGCCGCGGAGACTGCTGCACCTCTCGGCCTGCACACCTCGCGATTGTCCCTCTTCCGCTTCCATGACGACTGCTGTATCCTCCTCTCCCCTCCTCCTCGTGCAACCTGCTCCTCCCTCCTGCTCCTCCCCTCTCTGCTCGTCCTCGCACTCCTCCATCCTTCTTGTCCCCGACAAAAGAGGACTACGGTATTGAGAAGAATGCGGGGGATGGGCACGACAACGATGATGATCACGATGGTGAAGGTATAGCGTGAGGGATGAGGTTGAGGAGTGGGAGCAAGAGGAAGAGGAGGAAGAGGAACAACGATAACAGAAGACACAGGGAACATGAGGCCGGGATTAATGAAGAGGAGAGGCGGGAGGACTCTCTACAAAGGCAAAAAGCAATCCGCGTCGGGCGTGGCCAGCACGATCACCACGAAGATGAGGAAGAACACCGCGAGGTAAATAAACTGCACCACGCTCTCGTCAACGCCATACTCGAGCGAAGGTATAGCGATGACCACTCCGTGCATAACACAATGTCGATGAAAGCCCCACGGCGTGCATGACGCCGTACACCGCCAGTGGACCCGCACAAAGATGACGATCCGCTTGGCCACAGCAAAAAAATACGCCACAGCCCCACGCCCCGCCCAGTGCAGACGGCCCAAAGACAGTGCCGATGAGCATCCGTAGGTCATGGGCGTCACTCCACCAACACGCAATACGCCAGCACACTGTAAATATCCATTGGAAGTGGTAACAATGAATACAGAGCACCTCACAATTGCAAGATGAGAAAAATTGTCATCTCAGAATTGTAACGATGAATGAACATGTTACAGCAAAGCCCAACCGTATACATAAGAAAAAGCGTCTGCCTTACTTGCCCATACGGGAGTGGGCCAGGCTCAGCCACACGAGGACGCCGCCAGGAACCCAGATAAAGGAACGATGCTGCTAACAAATGCGGCGAACCCACAATCCCACCACTGCAATGACGTGCCGTACGCCCCCAAAAAAGGGGAAAGGCCACTGGCACGTAAAAGAATAACAGCGCTGTGAATAAATAGCGTGGGCAACACTTCCAGGACGAACTCAAAAAGAAGCCCCGAAAATGCACACCGCCTCGACGGAGCCGGCACGAGCACGAACATGGCAGATATCGGTAACGGATTTCCGGAGCAGATCAACCACAAGTCGCCCCCTCCAACTCGTGACCGCGCCGAGCCATAATCCCAGCGTTCACCTCCGCGAAGCTATTGTCCACGAAAGCGCTCAAGTAAGCACACCCGTGGGTGGTACAGCCCTGGGACACGCGGGGCAAGCAAGCTTGAACCAAAGCTGGCTTGACCCGATGTGGTACTTGAGAGGAGAGGGGGGAGGAGGAGGAGGAGGAGGAGGAGGAGGAGGAGGAGGAGGAGGAGGAGGAGGAGGAGGAGGAGGAGGAGGAAGAGAGGAGGAAAGGGAGGAGAGGGAGGAGAAGGAGGAGGAGGAGGAAAAGGAGGAGGAGGATGAGGAGGAAAGCGAGGAGGCGGAGAAGGAGGAAGAGGAGGAGGAGGAGGAGGGGGAGAGGGAGGAGGAGGAGGAGGAGGAGGAGGAGGTTTGTGTTCCATCGGAAATCCCATAGATCTTGATTCATGGTAGCAGACTAACTAATGAAGAAGGTGAGAAACTGACGAAATGACAACAACAGCAACACCAACAACAACACCACCAACAACAACACCAACAACAGCAGCAACACCAACACCACCAACAACAACACCGACAACACCACCATCAGCAGCACCACCACCAACAACACAGCAACACCAACATCATCAACATCACCAACAACAACACCAACAACACCTTCTCAGGCGGAGCTGCGCAAGGACGCCTTGCGGGCCTCCTCGCGGGTCTGAACCCCCACCTGCCGCGCCGTCGTAACTGGAGTCGGTACCAAACCAATGGGCACGCTGACATCGCGAAAGGGTGGTTGCTGAGCAGAGTTCCGCGAGGTCTCACTCACCGTGTGCCTTTCACGCTAGTGAAGGTACAATGCAGAATTTCGCCGCAAAGTCGCGGGAGCGCCTGGCAACATTTTCTCCTGGCACTGCGTACCGAATAAAAAACAACGAGTGAACGAGAGTGCTCCGCAGACCGTGCAATAGAAAAGTGCCAACTGCTTATCTTCGTTTTCCAACGGTGCAGTGAACCAGCGAGTGGTCTAGGGATCTGTCCAACACGCCCCTCCAGGTCTTGCTTGGGCCCTTGCATCCTAAGGTGGGGCGCTCAAGCGGGTCTGAGGAGAGCTTGGGGCAGAGGCATCCGGCGCGATCCTGACCGAGATCCTGCCACGAACCATCCCCCTGATCAGAACAACTTAGCCCGCAGACCAGCCGTAGGGCGCTCGAAACGCTCGGGTAGGAAAGCGGTTAGAACAGCGCCCATCACCCACGCCAAACAAAAACAACATGTTGCAATTCATGCCCACCTCCTCCCGTTCCTGCACACTGGGTGGAGTGTGAAGGGGGAGAGCCTGCTTGGCCCAGGCGTCCACACTCCAGTTGCGAAAGCCGATATCTCGTTCAGGCCCAGGGAGCGGGTCCAACACTGCACCATCTGTGTGGGCGGGTGTGTGGTAGCACCAGCACAGGCTCTGGTTCGTGAAGCAGCGGCTCCACGCCGAAGTCTAGCGTAACGATGCTTACGAAAAACTTGATACTACTTGGATGCGCTGCACATGCGCGTCACGTTCATGCAGTCGTGGTGCCTCGTGCCTCCGTGCTTCTGAAGCATCGGGAGCAAGTCCATACAGAGGTACTCGGCAGCTTGGGAGGTCTGGCGGAGGACATCAAGAACGGTACCGGTGGCACACGGGACTACGGTACCACCCTCTCCCAGGAACGCCCAAACATACCCCGCCCTGAACGGTTCACGAACGGTGTGTCCATACGCCGAGCCGTCCATCACAACACCATACCCCGAAAGCTCAACAGACTCCCAGTCCAGGGTCTTCCCCTGCATGGCTGAAGAGGATGGGTTTGGGGGCAGAGGCGTGAGGAGGATATTGAGTTTCTGGGTGTTCCCACTTAGGCTCATCGAAGAAAAGCCCATCTTCGCTGCCCAAAGCTTCGGCCACCCACTCGACAGGGGCCCCGTCAATGATTCTCGTTCTAACTGCCAGCGCCTCGGGATGAAGACACCAGACTCGACGCCTCGCGCTGCCGGGCTGCCCGCAACGAGATCAAAACCCATCGCAATCGTGATCGGATAACCCTGCCCGTGCCCGAGTCCAAACTCCTTTGCAAAAAAAGTCAGAGCCATGTACATCTGGCGAGGGGTGAGCTTCTGGTCCTTGGGTCCACATGACGCTTGAGAGGGCTAACGCAAAATCGAACCCCAGTGGCCCCAAGGAGGAGCGCGCTGCCACAACACTCTTTCGCGATGCCTCGGAACCGCAAGGTGAAGCATGTGAGAAATCATGGCAGCGGAAATGCAGCCGAGGTGCACCTTTAGTCGTCCACAAACGCGACGGGGATTCCCAGACTCCCATCCAACTCGAGCCAACGAAAGGTGCATCCTCTGACTCGGTCATCGGAAAAGCCTACAGATGACCAGCTCGTCAAAGAGGACCGCTCGCCACATCTGACAGATCTCCTGAATCCTGCACTTAGAGATGGTGGGACAAAAGAGGGCCACCCAAACAACGGAGGCCCAGTGCAAAGCCGGAGCCACCAAGGGTCGCTAAACGGAATCCCCATTGATCATGAGCCGCACCCGGAGGGAGCAGCCACGGTGCCTGGGAGGTTGGTAGGACAGTAACACCCTGCGGGCTTCTCGAAGCTCGTGCTCACTCATCCCCACCACCGGTAAGCCAAAGCAGGCAGCTGGAACAACTCCAGCAAGATATATGTTTCCCATCCTACCTGTCTTACGGGGTAACCTGGCACGGTACCTGAGAAACACTCTGTTACGTCGTTCCGCAAACGGAAGCGATTGTGCAAATTTCCAGACACGCCGTCTGGTGCCACGGTGCTGGCCAGGGGCAAGGTCCGTTCCGAGAGTGACAACGCTGTTGGTCACGTGACCTGCCAGCTTCCCCAGGGGTCTCGCTATCTCCTGCGCGAGCGAGAGGCTGCTGGCAAAGGTGCTCACCCTGACAGGGTGGATGTCCACCTTGAGCTGATCCCCACGAGAACAAACAACAAAAACAACGGCCTGAGTGAGGTTAGCCAACACATCTTGCTGAGTAGCGAACGTCGCGACGCTATCATCGTCCACGTATGGAAACAGCTCCACATAGGAGGACAAAGGAGGAGGACGAGGATGACAATCCGATTGATTTCGGTGTTTCAAACTGGTGTTCCCGCTGCAGCGTGGGCATCATTTTCGGATCAGCGCTTTGCTCCTATCGTTCAGAATGGCGCTCTCGCCCAACCACGGGCCACTTTTCTGGATCCGAGTGCGTCCTCGTCGGTTTCGCCCCGCTCCTTTCCCCTTCCCAGCCTTCTGCTGTTCATCTTGTTCCCCCCCTCTTCTCCCACTCCAACTCCTGTTGTTTTTCCCCTCCTCGTCCTCGTGCTTCCTCATCCTCCTATTCCTCCTGCTCATCCTCCTGCTCACCCGCCACCTCCTCCACCATCTCCTCCTATATACTCGGCTCCCCCTTTTCAGATTGTGCATGACACGATGGGGTTTGTCTGGAGTTCCAGGTCGACTAGGACACGAATCTGCAGATAGAGACAACACCAGCGCACTGGGAAGGGATAGGAGCTGGCGCGAGCGCACCTACCTTGCCTCTCTCCTCTCCACAACTCCTCAATACGTATGAATACTGCTCCCCCTCTCCTCTGAAGATGGCCTTGACGTGGGACGATCCCCTCCTCGTAATCTTTTTTTGGCACACAGAATGGCTTCAAATGTTGTTTTGTTCAATGTTTGCTCCATCGGGACGTCTTCGGTGTCTCAAAATGGTGTTCCCGCTGCAGCGTGGGCCTCATTCTACGATGGCGCGTTTGCCCCCAGCGCAGGCAGCTGTTCTGGATCCGAGTGCGTCCTCGTCGGTGTCGCCCCGCTCCTTTCCCGTCCCCCGCCTTCTGCTGTTCATCCTGCTCCTCCCGCTTCTCCCACTCCAGCTCCTGCTGCTGGTGTTCCTCCTAGTCCACCTCCTTCCTCATCCTCCTGCTCATCCGCCACCTCCTCCTCAAATGTACGCAGCCCTCCCTCTCCGACTGCGCATGCCACGGTGGAATCCTTTTTGGAAGCCAAGGTCCACTATGGCACGCTTCGGCGGATAGAGAAACATCAGCGCAATGAAAAGGACTGGATGGGAGGGGTAGGATGTCAGAACTGGCGCGAACACACCTAGCTTGATATGACTATGACTTTCCACTCTCCCACGGGAATGGCCGGGAAGTAGGCCTCCCCCCCTCCGCACAGCGTTTGTCACATGCATTGGATTTCAAGAGTTGGTCTATGCTATGTGCTTCTCAATCGAAGAGTTTTGAGTGTCTCAGAACGGTGTTGCCGCTGCAGCGTTGGCCTCAGGTCCAGATCGGCGCTTTGCTCCCGTCGTTCAGAATGGCTCTCTCGCCCCAGCGCGAGCCACTATTTCTGGATCCGAGCCTTTCCTCATGTTATCACCCCCATCCTGTCCCCTCCTCCGCCGTCCCCTGGTCCTCCTGCTCCTCCCGCTCTTCTGCGCCAGCTCCTGCTGCTGCTGCTGTTCGTCTTCGTCCTCGTCCTTCCTCATCCTCCTTTTCCTCCCGCGCATCGTCCTGCTCATCCGCCGCTTCCTCCTCCAATGAACGCAGCATCCCTTTTCCGATTGCGCAGCACTCGATGAGGCTCTTTTTGGAATTCCAGCTTTGACACGCGTCGGCGGAGAGACAAGAAATCAGCGCAGTGGGAAGGGATGGGTGGGAGGAGTAGGTGACAGATGGCGCGAGCACGCCAAATTAGCTTGTCCCTCCCCAATGTCCCGTCGTCCCTCCTCCTGCTTCTCCAGCTCCTCCTCCTCCTCCCCTCCTCCTCTCCCCCTTCCTGCTCCTCGCTCTTCTTCCTCGTCCCTTTTCCCTTTTCCATCCTCCTTTTCCTCCTTCTCCTCCTCCTCCTCCTCATTCCCGTATCATCAGCGATATCTTCACCCTGTGTCCTTACTCCTCCACCCTCCCTCCCTCCATCCCTCTATCCCTCCCCTCTTTCCCTGCCCTCCCTCCCTCCTCTCGTCGTCGTCGTCGTCGTCCTCCTCCTCCTCCTCCTCCTTTGCCGTCTCGATTCTCATATCTCCTCCTGATTCTTACCTCCCCCCCTCCTTCATCATTCCTCATACCCGTCCCCGCTTCCGACCCTCCCGCCTTTCGTCCTCCACTGCTGCTCCTTGTCTTCCAGCCGCTCGCCCGTTCTCTCGCAGTTCCCCCCCCCGTCTCCTCCAGCATGCCGAGCGCACCCGGCCAGTCATGCCCCTTTCCCAGCGCGTTGACCAACACATTGCAGGTGATCTGGTCGGGCTTGAAACCCCGGCCTGGCGGCCGGGACCCCGACCTCCCCGCCAACCCCCTCTGGGAGGGAGGCTGGACGACTCGGGGGCGAGCCCACGGTGCTTCAGTTTGAAGGGGGCCGGCCGGCCCGACCAGAAGCTTCGCTTTAGGCGAAGCACAGTTCCTGCTCTGTTGTATCGTAGCAACGACTGCCCCAGTCGTAGGATATCGTCGCGGGAGCGACGGGCCATCTCAAGCGAAGGATGTTTTCGGTCTCGATGGCGAATCGTACATCTCGCACTGAGGTATAGTCAGGTATCGGCGGCCGGCCGCTTGAGCACAAACGGCCGCGGACACACGCTCGTTACTTCTCGCTTGTATCCCAGCTCACTTTACAGTCGGGGGGGGAAACGAAGCGTGAACTCGCCGCCACTATACAGCAAATGCGACAGCTGCTGTGTACAAAAGCCAGCAAAAAGGCGGGGCCGCAAGGAAGGCGGACCCGCAAGCAAGTTGCCTTGCAAACACATTCCCGTGCGTGTGATCACACCTCAGGCGGCCGCAGACCAGGATGTCTGGCCAGCCCGATAAGGAGCATGACGCTTTAAGTCATGTTTGAAGGACTGCGTGCCTCGCATGACCTGTAGGAGCATATCTCTGTCAATGCTCTCCTTTGTGTGTGTGTGACCATCCGCGGTCATGTAAAGAGTGTCCCGCCACTGAATACTATGCGCGATTCCTCGCTCCATCATCTGTCGCATCCAACTGATGTGTCCTCAAAAGGTACACTCAGTCGGCTTCTTCAGGTCTTTGCTTGACAAGGACTTGAAAACACATTCAGCATCTATGGTCAAGGTGACCTTGATGCTCAGGCCTCCCGACTAAAGTCCGTCTTTCCACTGAGTGGGGGTCAGCGGACCTGCATGGAGCTCGTGCAGAGCCACGATCGTGGGATAGCAGTCCTCCAAGTTGTGGGCTGCTGCTAGTGTCTCTGCTGAGTAGCTTGAGCGGACCTGCAAGCGGTGAGACATACAGTACGCATCGATCAGGTGGACGACAGGCTTACGGGATGGCGTGGTTCCACGCGGTAGCAGGTTTGCCCCGTGAGTACCATAGCCTTTGACTTCGTCATCAGCATCTCCACTCAGGCGTCGATAGCCGGAGTCGCTGCGCAGGTCAACTTCGCCCGTTGGAGCCATCGATTGGTAGACGATCTTCTTAGGGCAGGCCTGCAACTTCCTGGTGATCGCGTTCAGTCCGTGCACTTGTATATTGGTCGGTTCTTGGACACGTTGTAGAGAGACCACATATACCATCGGCCACACTTGGGTGATTAATGCGTAAGCCAATGCGCCTCTGAGGCTGACGAACATGTCTGCAACCACCTTGGATGCCTTGGCGTCAGCGCCGGCGCCGGTGAGGTCAGAATGTTGCATGGGACGGAGCTATTTGATGTATTCACCTGGGTCTACTGCGACATTGCCGTCCCCATTCTCTGTGTACCTCGCAGCAAAATTGGTATATGTATGTTTGTTGAGTTCGCACTTACCAAGAAGTGTCCTCGACGCAATTGACGCACTTGTCAATGGTGTCCTCAGTGCCGACCATGTTGATAACATCAACATGTTTGGCTTTGAGCAAGTTACTGCTTGCCTCGAACTCCTCGTCGTAGGACGCGGGTCTGAAACCGAAGCCCACCGTGGTGCTTCTGAACTTCAGTGAGAAAGCTCGGGGTGCATCCTTGGTGCCGGTGCCTGGCTGGAGGCACTGCAGGCAGTGCTTCGACTCGTCGTAGTGCTCGAACTCCGGGAGGGATCGAAGCGCCGTAGCCGATCCAGGCGGCAAAGCAAAGCACGCCACGCGTTCCTTTTCACCAGTTGCCTCAGCAAGTTCCCGGTAAGCTAACCCTCTCAGGAAAGCCGTGTTGATGTCAACGGAAGCAATGATCCATTGCTGCTTGCACGCTGCCGTGCTTGCGAGTACTCTCTGGCTTGACCGCCGCGCTGTCCCCGAGAAGGTTTCCACGTCGCAAGCTTCAAGGTCCACGAAGCCCCGAAGTGCCAGGCGCAGTCTGTTGGCACGTTCCATCTCGCCCTCTTGTTCTTCACGAACTTCCAGATATATATACACGCACCTCGAAGTCATGATGCTTGACGCTTTTGACATCTTGCATCCGGAAACACTCGTTGTCAAACCATGTCTTGAATTTAATATACAGGGCCTTTGATACTTTCTCGGGATTCGCCTGGACGTCGGCCTTCGCGAGGAGGTCGTCCTCCTTGACGACCGCAGCTCGTTTTGCAGCGGCGGTGACATATATTCGCATGGTAGTTGCACGGCCGGCATCTAATGATATGTGCTGTTGTTCGGATATGACTTCCCTTGACATTCCTGCCGCAAAACAGAGTACTACACATTGTCCGTTTTCATCCGAGTCCAATCCGTAACTGCGTGGTCTTCAACCGTGGAGCATAGTGGGACATGATGCGTCTCCTCGGTGTCGGAGTCGCGTGAATACCCCCACTTAGGCAGGTGCCCCCGCTGTTTTTCAGCTACAGTGACCAGCGCACTGTTGTCGGTAATCATATGCGCGGGTACAGTGTAAAGGTCATCTACTAGAGTTGCCTCCACTAATTTCATTTCGTCATGTAGTTCTATGTACCACACTTCCATAATATGTGCGTCAAGGTCCCCTGCTGATTCCTCATATATCGTAGGAAGCCGTCAATCCTCCTGTGGTGGTTCCGGTTCTTGGGCTTTTCTGGCGTTTTCGCATTGTGACGGCATGTCCGCCAGTTCCTCAAACTTTGTCATATCTTGGTCAAAACCCGCTTGAGGTTAAGTGGGCTTTAGGCACTGGACGATTCTCGAATGTGCTGATCCAGTTATATCATGACTATTTAGGGGAGTGCCTTCTGCTTCATAGTCATGAAACCTGGGTTTACATCGTTGTCATAATGGACCAATGTGCAACTGTCAGCGCAAGCCACCGGAGGTAGTCGATGGGCGCCCTTGGCCAACCTAACAGAGACTACATTCTCAATGCGGAAGAAAATTTTGATATTGTAGCGCCAGATGTACATTGGGAGATAGTCGGCTGCACTTGTCATCTGAAGCGTCCCCTTTTTGGTCGGGACATAGCCAAATCCCAGAGCAGGTCTCCCCTCAGGTAGACTGGCCACGAATGTCAACAGTGTCCGTAGCGCAATGTTGTCGGAGCCGATTCCTCTGGCTATCAAAGCTTCGATGTAAAATGAATGTCGTGCATCGTCATATTGGACTTGTACATCGCGGCTTCCCACTCGAATCATGACTTGACCCCTCTCGGGATCGTTTCGTACAACTGGGAACCGCCCATTCCAGCCTCCCCAGTCGTCCTTCGTAGGTGTGGGACGATGGTAGTCGACCAAATCTCCTTCATTGTAATAGTGCTGACCTGTGATAGTTGTCTTTGTACGTAATACACGTTTGGTCTTGGCTGCTGCTGTGGCCTGTGTGATAGCTTCAATGCGTGCCCTGCGTATTACCTGTCCTCGAGAGTGGTCAGACGTTTCTGTTGACTGTTCATGATCCAGAACAGGCAGGTCAGGGAGCATTGCCGGCTACCGTCCAAACAAAGCATCATATGGAGACACCTCATTGTAGAAGGTGAATGCACTGGCGGCAAACAGGGCTTCGTGCAGTAGTCGTGCGAACACAAGAGGTATGTCTAACCTTCTGAATTCAGTTTCCATAGCGTGGAGTAGATGACGTAATGTTCCACTTCTGGCTTCGATCGTCGTAGCGCGTTGCCCACGCGCACGTATCCTTAGCTCAATGGCTTCTGCCTTAAGGACTGCCTTTGCAGTCTCGTTGCTAAGGGCGCCTTCCCCATCGGAGTAGAGTATCTCGGCAGGTCAGAATTGCATCCAGCACTGATGATACGCATCTAAGATACTGGTCACTGTCCTATCTGGTAGTTCCATTCCAGTAGCGTATCAAATGCAACGATCAATGATGTGAAATGTATTGTGCTCCTGCTTGTAAAACTTTAGGTCGCATTCGACTTCTTCATTGAACTTGCCTGGTAGGGCTGTGGATGGCATAGCGGCGTGCCCTGGCTTGTCCCAAGCCCTGCACTCCCGACGTGAGTCGCAGAGGCCTTTGATCAGGTTGAGCCTGACGCTGTCCAGACCTGCTTTGGTTCAGACGAATATCATCTTAGGTTCTTCAGCCTGGGGCCATCGCGAGTGTACCTTTCGCAACTCGCGCGTTACCACGCAGGTTTTGTAAGCTGATTTGCACATCGAACCTTGACCGGTCTGGGGGTCGTGGGCGCGCAGCAGGGTTGCCCGCAGGTGGGGGTGGAGGTGGATGCCCCCCTGTTGTCGGCCATGTCTGGCTCTGATCTGCGGCAGTCGGCGGTGGCGATCCGAGCTACCAGCTCCACTCGAGGCAGGTTGCCCCGCAGCAGGTTCAGCAGCATGCCTGCCTATTGTAATGTCGTGGCTGCTGTCGCCAGCTGCGGGGCCAGCCCAAGAGCCGGGCCTCGGTGATCGTAGCCGCGCAAGTGGTGGTTCGGCTTGTTCCTCGGGTGGTGGTGCTGCCGCTTCGGCAGGAGCTTGTGGTGCCTGTCCATGGTTGTCGGGCAGTTTCCAAGGTTTGGCAAACTTGGGTTTGCCAGGTGTCCGAAAGTGGGCAGGCTTGTTCTGGCCGTATTTCTTCTTGCAACACTGACATTCCCAATGGTAATCCCCCTTGTCATACCAACTGCAATGTTTAGGGTCTCTGTCATGTGCGGGAGCGTACATATTCACATTGTCTGCACATGCAGCACATCCTGATCCTCCCGAGGGCGGTCTCGTAATCGACCCGTCGGGCTGTCGAGGGATAGCTGGGTCGCCCAAATAAAATCCCCGCGTGTTGGTAACAAGGACGGTGGAAGAATAAGGTTGACCATTGGAAAGGGATCGCGGTTTACTGAGAATAGATCGTGTGCGACCTGAACTGCATCGACAAAAAGGGAATGCATATTTGAGGTAAAATGTGCAGCCATAGCCAGTTCTTTGTTACATACCGAGGCAAGTCGGTGATGGCCAGGACACCGCTTCCGTGTAAAAGGTGTAAGTAAAAGATGAGATTTGGCCATAATCTCGGTCGGTTGCCGCATCAATACCGCGTGGGAATCACGTAGGCCGGTTGTACATTGTTCCATATTTACCTTGCAAGTGCCCTTGCACTTGGCCAGAGTTGTCCATGGCGGCATTTGATCCACCCGAGTGCCCACTGGCTGTTCTCGTAAGTAAAAGCGTCGAAGGTCGTCCTAGCGTATAGCAGCTGTCAAAAAAAAAACTTGATATGTGGAAGGTCTTCTTTATGGTGTTCATACCACGTATCATAATTGACTCGCGACTTGAAAGATGAAGGTCGCCGAGTCGTATGCAGGTAGGTTGGGACATGACAGGCTTGACGGAGCACGCGTCGGAGTAATGCACCACTGCATCCTGGACATCCATGTTCCAAAGGTCAACGTACGAACGTTTGTCTAAGCTTCCTCCAGAAGACAAGCCTCGGCTGAATGCTAACTGCGATATTCCCCCGCGTCCTCCACACAATTCCAACATATCGACCTTATTGTGTCGTCCGTATCATAATGTCGGGATTGTGGGAAACACATATGCATGTGTGTCCGCAGGTGGCCGCGCAAGTGGCGCGAGGAAGGTTTCTTCTTCGCCATCGCTCTCCGCGTCGGAGTCGAGGGGAACATCGGTGTAGTACGCGCTACATCCGAGACCCTTTAGGTCGTCACCGCGGTCGTCGTTGCCTGCTTCAACTACTCTGGGCATCTTGCGTGGCTTGATGCCCGCTTCTTCGTCGGATTTCAACTTTTCTTTTGCTTAATCCGGGCATGTGTCGGTAATGCTGTCTGTTGTTCAGTGTCCGATGAACTGAGTGTCGGAAACTCGGGACTAGAAGGGGGCCTGCGGCCACGCTCAGTCGAAGGGGGAGGAAGACGATCGTCATCGACGAACGCAGCTCGCCTTGGGCGTGGTCGCTGGCCCTCCTGTCCGATGAGAACTGGTCCCGGCGGTTCCCAGAACAGTCGAGTACGAATATTTGTCATACCACTCGGTAGCAGCGCATTGGAATTGTACTCGATAGGCTGATCCTGGATCTTGATGCCTTGAAAAAAAAAAGCATTGTCGCCCAGGTTCATCGTTGCCCGTCTCACGACATGGTCCCATTCAGGGCCATTCTTAGGAGACTGAACGTAAGTTCGAGCTCCTTTATCCACTCCTGTGTGGGTGCTAGGATGTACAATATGTAAAGCAACCTGGTCGATCAGCCTTGCAGTCATGATAGCCAATGTTTTGTTACGCCACTCTGTCTTCTGAGCGCATTGGTCATGCCAGTCCAATTCATGCTCAGCAAGTTGTGCAGGTTTCCCCGCAGTTTGGCACGTGCATCTCCACAAGTTAGTTGGGGTGCGCGCGTGGGTAGTTGCCACCTGCAGATACGATTCGCTAGGCAACTTACTTGAAAGGTCATAGTTCAAACCGAAGTGGCAGCATCGCATACGCATGACCTGCAAGTCTAGATCTTCAGTAGCATCTCGTGTGGGATCTTGTTCCCAAAAATTCCCTACCTAGGCTCTGCCTAGAAGGGTTCTTGCTCTCTGGGCTTGGAAGGGCCGGGCAGTGCACGCCGCCCCGGGCGGTTCCCCCGGCACCCGCCCCGCGGTTCCCCCAGTCGCGCCCCCTGGGTTCACCCAGCTTAGCTTAGCTAAGCTAAGCTTATCTCATCTTAGCTTCGCTTAGCTTAGCCTAGCTTTGCCTGGCCTAACTTAGCTTAGCTTAGCTTAGCTTAGCTTAGCTGTAGCTTATCTTAGCTTAGCCTGGTTTAGCTTTAGCTAGGCCTAGCTTTAGCTAGGCCTAGCTTAGCCTACCTTAGCTTACCTTAGCTTAGCGCAGCACAGCATAGCATAGCAGAGCTCAACATAGCATAGCATCGCATAGCGCCGGATAGCATCGCATAGCGTAGCATTGCTTAGCCTAGCACAGCGCAGCATAGCCTATCACAGCATAGCATAGCATTAGCGCAGCATAGCATAGCATAGCATATCATAGCGCAGCACAGCATAACAAAGCGCATCATAGCACAGCATAGCACAGCATAGCGAAAACATGCGTGTGTGCGTCTGTGCGCAGGCAAAGCAAAAACACACTATGAAGCAAACATAAAAACGAAGCACAAGCAACAGCAAAAGCAACAGCAAAAGCAAAGGCAAAGTCAAAAGCAAAGACAATAGCAAAAACACAGGCAATGCAAAGCAAAAGCAAAACCAATGCGAAACTTTAGATGTATATGTAGATGTAGATCTAGCTGTGGATGTTGGTGCAGGTGTAGATGTAGATGTAGGTGTAGATGTAGGTGTCGATGTAGATGTAGATGTGCGTCTCGCTGTTGATGTTGCGGCAGATGTAGATGCAGGTGTAGATGTAAATGTAGCTGTCGGTGTAGATGTAGATGCTGCTTTCCTATATGCTCCAGCTCCTAGGTAGGGTCGCACTGGGATAGTAACTTGGTGGTCCCACAAGTACTAGGGACATACGTAGAGCCCGAGCTTTAATCATCAAATTTTGGATGCGTTGATAATGTGGCCCTGCCCGCTTTCCAAGCAACCTAACGTGCCAGTCAGCGGGCATTGCCACCGGTAGAAATTGATAATCCCCCCGCGAATCAAGCACCCAACTACTGTGTACCTGTAGAGGTCATAACCTCTGTATGTGTGATACGGTCGCTCATGTAAACACGAGCTCAGAGTTCAGCGCAGGCTGACCGCATCTCCTGAATGACAAGTGCACGGGAATGATAACGATGCGATGGGCGCTCAATTGCTGCAGCGGCCACGCAGCCGGGTCCATTGCTGTCTGCGGCAGCCGCGCAGCCGGGCCTGCTCATGCCCCTGGCGCGCACGGCCGGCGCCTGGGAAACGCATGCAGGTTTCCCCGCGCCAGACGACAAAACCTCAGTCTTCGGGCTGTCGGAGCAAGCGCGAGTGGCCGTGGCACGCGCCTGCCCCCGTCACTCATTTTCAAGCGATGGGGGCGTCCAAATGCCCGTGCCATGCTGCGCTGCTGAGCCACTGCTCGAAGTAAAGGTAGCAAACTTCTTGGCGGCAACATCTCCTCCTGCAGGTGTCCCTGCATTCACGTCGGGCGGCGTCCACTTGCTGTCCTCCCCGGAGATGGCCTGATGCACCTTCGCCTGCAAGTTGCGCAAGGCGAAGTCCTGATCGGCCGGTGTGGGGGCATTCCCGAAGGACGTGTTCCTATGACGCCAAGTCTTCAAGGTGCTATTCACCCAAGACTGGATCGCGAAAGCATGCGTCTTCTCGTCAATGGAGAAGCAAATGCCCTTGGTATCCTGAGACATCATGTATGCATGGGCATCGCTAGTAGCGGGTGTCCCCGCGGTGCCCGATGCAGGTCGCACTGCAATTTGACAAGTAATGGGGGGTCTTCGCAGTGAGGATTGGCCGCGATGGTGAACGACATTGAACCTTTATCCTCCGCTGCGGCCCCGCATTCGTCAACCTTGAGCGCCACGTGCCCCGAATGCGTTTTCACCAAATCAAATACCCTGGCGCCTTTCGCAAGGAAGAGCTTGTACAACTCAGAGCCGAGGAAGGCCAACTTCTCGTGCCCCTGCTCCAGGATCAGGATAGTCCCCATGTTGGACATACTCCTCAGACCCAGGATAGCATCGAGACTTTCCCCTGTGCCCTCAGCGACGTGAGCTGAGAAGGTGTCCAGTCTCGGCATAGCGGGCTTCCCCGAAGGATCTCCTCTCCTTGCGCGCAATTTTGCAGTGCAAGGACTTGTCACAGACAGCGGCACCATGTCCCACTCCCCACACGTGAAGCCTCTTCGTCAAATTCAGCCTCTTGATGTCGCGCCCGTGGGAGCGGGACACACGCTCGAATGTCTGTGCCGTTTTCAGACCGGTGATGTTGATCTTGCTGCCGATGTCCAGCAGGATCATCAGTATTCCGCCCACCATGGTCCCGCTGTTCGCGGCCAGGGCCAACTCATGGCGCTCTCCGAATATACCTGGCACTTCGGACAGCGTAGTTCCATGCAGGCCCTTACGGCGCCTCTGCTCTAACACCCAATCGTTCTTCGTCAGGGACGTGAAGACGTTCATGTACCCGCGGGCCTCGTGATGGGGTTCTTCTCGAAGATCCAGGCCGTCGGGTACTCGTCATGCATGTGGGGGTGTTGTGCAGATGAGAGCGGCATCTTCATGAACGTGTCCTCATCGGCGCGCATGGCTACCTGTCCGTCTGTGTTCCCCATCAACACAGTGTGTAGCATGTCACGCTCTGATATGGCTCTGTTGCCGCAGCGTGCGCTCACCGGGCTGTCCGTCCCACGCTGGCTGCGCGGGCAGATGTCTCGCCCGTAGGGCGTGTATGCATGTGGTGATTGGAGCCACTGTGCACTTCTCTCGGTGGCTCTCTCCATGCGCCTCAGCCACATATCATTGGCAGATAACGCCGCAGGTGTCGTCGCAGCAGGTGTCCCTGCATTGTTAGCTGGTTCAGCTACTAATGGCATAGGCGTATATGTGGCAGGCGCGGTGGCTGCTGTCGCCTGCGCCGCGCTGGATGATGACGCAGGTTGCCCGGCGGGTGTAGTTGCGGCAACTGCCGCGTCGTGCCGTGATGCGGTTGAGGTATTCGAAGGTCTCTGAGCTCGTTAGCCCCGCGGAATATCTCTTCATGGCGAGTTGCTGCATCTTGATCTCCGGCTAGGGCGTAGTGCAACTCAGCTGTGATGAGACAACCCCTGCAAATAGCGCAGGGAACCTCACTCGCGGCACCTTCTAACGCACCTGCCAGCTGCCGGTCCACATGCGCATGAGCTACTCGATCCCAGCCTTGCGCAATAAATATGTGGCCACACTGAAGCCTCCAAACCTTGTCGTGGTTGATGAAGGTGGATGAAGTTGCCCAGGCAAATGGCACACTCGTTGAAGTCACCGTCGCCAATGATCGGTGGTGTTGCCGATGGCCTAATGCGCGTCTGGCGCCCCAGCGTGGACTCACCAATCTCATACTGGATCGGTGGGACCGATGGCGGCTGCGTAGTTGCGAGCGCTGCCAGGTTGAAAGCAGGCGTCCCCGCAGAAATTGGAGTAGCAAGTTGCCCAGCGCGACCCGTCAGCCGCCGTGCCGGCCGCTCCTGGCTGCGCCGCTGGCGGGCCAGCATGGAGAGGTTGGCTTGCTGTGCCTCGTGGATGGCCAAGATCTGCGGGCGCAACTCCCCCGCGGATGATGGCGCCACCAAGCCGGGGGCCTGTTGCATCGCATCAGGACCCATGGGAGTGGCCCAATTACCGTAATGAGGTATCTGGCCCAGTACTTCACGCTCGCAGCCGGAGCCGCGTGTCAGCTGAGACTGTCGCCGGCTGTTGCCCGAACGTGCGGGTTATCCGGCTGCGATCCCACATGAGGATTGCCACCTGAGCATGGTTGTTAGGAAACATCGGTGCATCCAATCATGGTGCCGTAGGTCGCTCAGCAGCCGACGGATCGCATGTCGGGTGGCTGAACAACGCTGGAACATACCCGTGCCGATTGGGATTATCCGGCAACGGATTTGGATCCGGAATAAACTCCCATGGGGGTGTCCAGCTGGCGTTCGGGAAGTCGATGCCGTCCCGGCGCATGCTCTGCGCGGCCTCGCGCATCTGCCTGTGCGTCCACTGTTGCTGACCTATCAAGCTTTCAGTCCTCTGGGCAGCATCGTGGTCAGAGAAAGCAGGATGCCCCGCAAGTCGCAAGTGGGCGTGGTGATGCGAACGGCGATGTCGCCTGCGCGGCCTGGTAGAGCTGCGGGTCCATCCGAATGCTCTGGAGCCTCGCCTGCAGGCTGCCGGTGCTCCCAGCACTCTGTGGGGCCCCAAATGGCACGGGCGCGAACGAAGCAGGTTGCCCTGCAGGTGCTGGCAACGGTTGCGTGTGAGCACGCCGCGGGTCGCTGGCATGCAGCCCGTCGTGGGCGTGGCCCCGCTGGACGTCATGCCAGACACGTCCGCGCTCTGGGCCTGAATCCATGATCCATCTGATCCCCCTGCAGTTGTCCCCGCTTTGTACCCCTCTTGCGTCATAAATACCGCGGTGAACCCGACCCCCTGCATGGGCGTCGGTTCGGGGCACTTCAGATGGTAGGGGAAAGTAAGTATAATCCCAGTGCGACTCTACCTAGGAGTTGGAGACCCTAGGAAAGCAGCATTAGTAGTAACAGTAAAGCTAAGTTAAAGCTAAGCTAAAGCTAAACTGAAGCTAAGTTAAAGCTAAGCTAACGCTAAGCTTAAGCTAAGCTAGAGCTAAACTAAAGCTAAGCCAACGCTAAGCTTAAGCTAAGCGAAAGGTAAGTTTAAGCTAAGCTAAAGCTAAGCTTAAGCTAAGCTAAGGCTAAGCTACAGCTAAGCATAGGCTAAGGTAAAGCTTAGCTAAAGCTAAGGTTAAGCTGAAGTAAAGCTAAGCTAAAGCTAAGCTAAGGCTAAGCTGAAGTGAAGCTAAAGCTAAGCTAAAGCGAAGCTGAAGCTAAAGTAGAGCTAAGCTAAAGCTGAGCTAAGGCTAAGCTAAAGCTAAGCTCAAGCTAAGCTAAAGCTAAGTTAAAGCTAAGCTAAAGCTGAGCTGAAACTAAGCTAAATCTTCGCTAAAGCTGAGCTAAAGCTAAGCTAAAGCTAAGCTCGAGCTAGAACTACAGCTAAAGCTAAAGCTAAAGCTAAAGCTCCCAGGGGACCGGGGGAGACGCGGGGCGGATGCCGGGGAAACCGCCCGGGGCGGTTTGCACTGCCCGGCCCCTTTAAGAAAAAAGAATAAGAACCCCTCTAGGCAGAGCCTAGGTAGGGCTTCGACCACATATTAAACGAAGAGACATCATGTAATCATATATATTTATGCACAGCGCAGATCCCTCCGCCCGTCGTCCCATATGCACAAAGGATTGATCTGCGCATGTCCCACTCGATCGTGTACACATTGAGTCGGTTCGGCAAGATGCCTATGAGCTGGGCGCTGCGGGTCGGCGGGATTCTGGCTTCCCGACCTGCCGTCACAATAATATCATCTGCTGAACGCCACATTGCCATAATGTCACGAAGTCGGTTTTTGAAACTTACAATAAAAATACTTCGGAATCAACGCGCAGGCCGGACTGAATCCTGTTATCTCCAGGTAGATATGGGCATCCATGGAGAATCCGTCTGCCCCTTTCATTGACAGTATCATCGGCGCGGCATGACAGCCCAACGTGAGGTATGTTCGGGATATTGACCCATGTGGTAGCATGAATAAAATAGTAAGGCACCCCTGGTATTGCCAAATCAGTTCTCCTTGAATAAAAGGACCCACGGCACTTTATGCCAGGGCTGCAGCGCCCATTGCTTGGACGCAGAACACACGCCGGATGAATCTCGCCAGCGAACTTGCACTTCTTCACCTGGAGCCTATTATTCTGCATCTCGGTGTTGTCGACCATGCCAATCCATTCCAACGCCGTCAATGCCTGATATGCCCACTGGCGGTTACTGAGGCACCGCCGGGCAGTATTCACGTGGCGCGTGTGCCAATGCTCGTGGCCCTCGGGCGGCTTGTTGTTGAGCAGCTCCGAGAGCTCCACCCAGCCGTCGCGCTCGTCGAAAAACGGCACCGCTGACAAGAACCTATCAGAAAGATGGTTGCGAGGAAGCGGCTTGTGACGAGTAGCTGTGGTGCGCCACTCGGAACATTTGCGCTGTTCATCAGAGTTCAGTGTTGCTCCAACAACTCTCAATCTCTCGCGGAAATCACTCACATATCTCTTCTCAGAGGTGTAGCTGAAGGCAGTCTCGTTCCGCGAGAAGTTGCGTGCAACCTGGCGCGCGAGAGCTGCTACGTCAACAACTACGGCAGCATTCTTGATGTCGCACTGCACGACAATATATGGATCAGACCCGTCACCGATAGAAGGCTGATACGCTGGGTTGATCTTCGTTCGATTATTGCAGCGCGTAGCTTTTTTCCCAATATGGCCTGCACTCCATGGGCATTTCGACGGCAATAGCAGGTTGCTCCGCAGAGCTTGCATCTGGCACATCAAACCTTCTTAATGCTGGCTGGGTTGCTGCAGGTGCTGCCGACGAGCTGGCGCCTGCAGATGCGCCTACAGATTCCGTAGGAAATCGAGAAGCACGAATGTCGAAGTCCTGGCGTTTCTTTTCGCCAATGACGTAAAACTCGCATTTATTGATCCTGGGGGCTGCCCCTAAAGCCTTCGACGTAGTTCCCAAACCCTTCTGCTTGGCACCGTACTTCGATGAGGAAGGATCCCATCGATGACCCCTCCAACGTTGGCGCCCAGCCTCTCCTGCGCGCCCGGCCAGGTGTAGGGCCGCGACGGGCCGCGGGACCCTTTGGAGTTGGCGTGCTGGCGAACTGGAATTCAGCTGCCGCGGCGGCCGCTGCTGGCCCTCTGGATCGATGTCGCTCAGCAGGTTGCCCCGCAGATCGCTGATGCCTGCTGCTGCCAGGATTGGGATCACCTGGGCTGATTCTCTTCTTCTGTTTGGGCGGTGGCACAAGTTGATCAGGCCCTGGCGCCTCAGGCTGGCTTGGAGAAGTCGAAGATGGAGATAGAACTATAGGCTGACCTGTCCGCGACCTCGGAGGAGGTGCCTTTGGCGTTGCCCCTGGGGGCGCCAACGGCCGAACTGCGGGCGCCCGCGGCTGGATGCGCATGGGCCCCCTGCCAGGGCTAAGGCCCTCCAATTCACCAGGCCTATTGATCGCCACGTTCGCGATCTCGGCATTTCTTTTCGGGGCCCTCGTCATCAAAGTTAACTGCGATCCTTCTGATAATAAAGACCTTTCATCCAGCCGGTCCTTGGTTCGTGGTAAACGACTACCCTGTCCTATTCGAGATTCATATCCTGCGCGATCCGGTTACCAGGCTCTATCGGAGGATCAACGTCGCGAGTGTAGTCCGCGTCAGAGGCGAGGTCCGTGCCGGAGGAGTCCGTGTCGGACCCTGGAGGAGCCGCTGCTGCGGGGTCCACTGCCTCAGCAAGGACCTGATTGCCTGCGGCTCCATCACCTTCTGGCTGGTCGGCATCTTCTGGTTTGGGCGAGGCAGGCCCCCCCGCGCGCCACTCGCGATTGAATGCCTTGAGGCAGTGATTAAGAGCAAGATTTTTCCATCTCTTTGGCATGAGCTATTTCGTGGTCTTCAGCTGGCGGGCAATCCATTCTCGCCAACTGCTCTGCGCGAGGGGCCTCGTTCGGATCTGCGACGCGGCCCCGGCCGTCACCGCGGGGCCGGGCCATATGTTATATTAGTTTTGTTTGTCCCCCCCCCCGAAGTTGGGGCTCCTTGATGGGCGCCCTATGGGGCGGCCGGGTCCGCGGTCGGCATAATCGAAGCAAGCGCAGACAAGACCCCGATCTTCCGTTCTTCGACGATGGCCCTCTTGAAGTCCCGCTTTTAAAGAGCCTCCTGTGATTTGACGGCCACTCCCCCGCCGGAGAGAACGACCTTGCCTTCGTCATTTCGTCCAACATTACAAAGGGAATACCAGTGGCGAATCTGGTGCTCGGACCAACCTTGGCCCAGCCAGCGTTGCGCTGTACCAGGGGGCGCGCGTTGACGAGCTAATCCGCGAGTTAGGTTCGCGAGTTGCGACTGAGGGCGGCCCGCGACCATTTCGGGCCAAAAAACCCAAACCAAAGAAACACACCAGGGAACCTCGAAACCAAAACCCGGGGAGGTCGACATCCCGAGAAAAAAAACTCAAACGCCGAACCCGCGACAAACTCCAACCCACAAACACATTTATATATATATATATATATAACTAAAGCTCAAACCTGGGAAGGAACTCGAACCAAACAAAAACTCCAGAACATCTCTGAGCCGGAACCTGGGAAAACAACCTTGGAACAAAAAACGACGAACAAACTCCGGGCCAACTCTAAACAACGATGCGTTAAAAAAAAAACTCTGGGCCAACTCCCAACGACTGCAAACTCTAAAACAACTCTGGATTTTTTTTTTCAGAAAAACTCTGGAAGAACTCTAAGCGACTGAAAACTCCGGAAAACAACTCCAGCTAAAACCCGACAACAACTTTAAACGCTCGAGAACTCTGACAAGACGCTATAACAACTCTATATATACACAAAAAACTCGGGTTTGAGTTTCTGCCGGGTTTGAGCTTCAGGTTTTTTCTCCGCATTTTCTGTTTGCGGACTTGAATTTGTTCCCAGGTTTCGGCTTCAAGATTTTCTGTAGTTTCTTTTACGTTTGAGTCTTCCCCAAGTTTTGTGTTTGAGATGTTCTCAGGTTGTCTTGGATTTTGAATTTCCAATTCAAGATTATTTAACATTGTTTCTGAGTTTGAGTTTCCGGCCGAAGATGTTTCGTTGGCTTCGGCAGGTTTTCCTATGGGCCGCCTGTAGCAACGCGCTGCACCTCGCCTTCTGGATACTCTTCTGGGCGCTACCCCCTGCGGGGCGGGTGCCCCCGCAGACGCCCCTTCCCCGGTGGAGCGTCAGGTCTGTCACCCCTCCTTGGCGGGGTCCTTGGGGCCCTCGCATCAGGAGGGCGAGGGCGCTGAATGCCGCTGGAGCGAGCGCCGCTGGAACGCGCGCGCGCGAATGTCCGCGCGCTGCGGACGCGACCGCGGCGCAGCAAACGTTGGTCTTCAGTTTCCCACTCGCCGCCGCCATCGTCCGAGCGGTCCGCGCGTCTCCAGACTTGACGGCCCCTCGATCGCTCCTGGCGGCTCGGGGGCCGCCTCGCGGCCGCAAATGTAAACGGATGTTCTTCGTTGTGGCCAAGTTCGCGCTGAATGCGTTCTGACAGGTCGCCAGCATCTCGCGGCTTTCCCCGCGCATGATCATCATCAAACACTTCCATGCTTGCCGGATTGCCAATTACCGGAGGATAACGCATCATATGCATGTCCTCGTCTGTCGCAGGAATTGCGGCTTCTGAATCCGCAAGTGCCCCCCGCCATATCTTGATATACTTCGGCGGGCATATGGACATTCTCGGCAAATTCGATTTGCGCAGGTTGCCCCGCGATGGACATGCCCAGTCAGTCTGCCAGATTGATCTCGTTGCGGCCAGTGAGTATCTCCTCGAAGAGCTCGCCAGCGTAGTTCTCGTTTGATGCTGGCAATCGAATATCGGGCAGCCATGAAATTAACGACTGTAACTGAGCTGTCGGCAAGGTCGGCCAATGGCCGTTGCCAATCGACATTATGTGTGTCCGGGTGAGTTTGAGCCGAATGTATCGACTGACCTCTGCCTCCCCCATCGCCTTGAGGGCATTCACGGCGAAAGTGCTGTGTGCTATGGCAGGTATCACATTCCACTGTTTTGCCGTTGGCGTCTTCCGGGTTGCCCCGACGTCCCTTACCCATTCCTGAAGTGTGCCTACAAGTCCTGCCTGCACCTAGGAATAGTTATTCGTATTGCGGTCCGGTAAGGGATGCCAGGAAAGCTAACATACCTCTGCCATGCAATCGCCGTCGCTTGCCCTTGCCTTTACCTCGACCCTTACCCTTTCCCCTAAGTGCCCGTCGGATAGTACGTTGTACCTTGCGAGCTGGCTTCTTCATGAATCGTTTCCATCTGCGTCTATGTTTATGAACTCCTAGAACAAAGCCGTTGAACCTGCTGTTATTCCGTAAGGTGCGTGGGCATGTCGGAGTCGTTTAGGGCCTTCGCTTCGTCGTCTGATGACGTGTCGGTGTCGGTTCCAGAGTCGAAGTCGGACTCACCGGGTTGTCCCGTTGAGCCTACAGGGGTGACCCCGCGGCCGAACCACCATTTTGAGCTAATAACGTGGTGGTTTCCGTTGGTTGTGGATCGTCGTTCCAGACGTTCGTAGCAGGTTGCCCTGCGTTGGCTGCAGCATGGAAGGTTTCGGTACGGTGACCGTGGCTGAAGATACCACCAATATTGCCATGAGTTCGCTCAGCGATGTGAACATATGATCTCATGCGTTCAAGCAGAGAGTCAAATTGCTGCTGGTCCCTCGGCATGTGGTGGTTAAGTGGCTGTAGAAGTTGTTGTGCACGCGACGTCCCCGCCCCTAAGGCTCTGAACAGATATGCCGCTAGAATTTGGAAGTTGAGGATGTTAAAGCCTGCCGCTTCAGTCTCATAGCGGGCTACCTCGAAGCGTGCCAATGTCTGGTCGATCCGTTCTCCCGCATGGACTCGAAAGTCAATGAGAGCAGTACCCGAGTTGAGTTGGCGTTCCTCTTCTAAGTTCTCAAACCTCGTGCTCGGGGGGAACATACTGTAAGCGGCACTATCAGTATGGCGGCCACCTATGTTGACGCAAATGGATGGCTGGTGGGGGAATTATCATGGCTATGGTCCGTGCGAGGCCTCCTAGACCAGGCTGCAGTGCTGCAGCTTGTTGGGACGGCGTCATAGTGCCTGTGGTCACAGAGGGCAGGGTCCCAGTGCGGGCCGGTTGTTCTTGTGTCGTATCCGCTACGCATGTGTCCCACAGCACACCCGATAGCAACCCATATGATACCAAAGACAGTAACACCAATCCAGTGGCCCCTGAGGTCGCGGTCGGATGTGGTTGGCTGAGGTTTGTGGCGTTTTGTCGTAAGCCTGCGTGGGGGTGGAGGCGGCACAATATCGTATCGCAGCTCACTTTAGAGTACCTCCCAGGGCCTGCCAGGGCTCCCTCTACGCAGGCCCGCGAGCACCCACTGCAAGGCCAGAGCAGAGCTGGAGGCGATTTGTTGTGTATAGATGGTATACCAGAGCAGGGGCCAGAGGCGAGGGGCAGGGGAGAAAAACAACGGGTCCAGAAAGCAAAATGGGGCGCTACAATGGCGCGGCCGCCGGCCACGGGCGGGGCGAGAGAGGAGGAAAGGGGGTTCCAGGTACTGTGAGGGCGTTAGGAAAGGAGCCCTCTTGCATAAGGAAACGAATCGAGGGCCTGACAGGCCGGTCCAACTCCAACGACGAAAATCCGTCGACCCTGTCGGCGTGTGGAAGACGCCCTTCCATTCGTCGTCGTCGTCGTCGTCGTCGTCGCCGTCGCAGGTCCCCACTCCCCGCTCCTTTCCCTGAGCCCTCCTCCTCAAGCGCAACCGCCCATGGGGAGGGAGCTTGTTTTTTTTTTTTTTTATGGGGGGGGGTAACGCCCGTTACGGGGGGGGGGGGGGTCCGGCTCCAAGTTGGGGGTAACGGTAACGCGCGGCGGGGACCTCGCACGGGCCCTGGTACTTATTACCAGCACAACTGTCGGCACGGTAAGCTTCGTCGTCGTCGTCGTCGTCGCCGCTGTCGTCGTCGTCGAAGCCGACCGTGCCTGTGCACACTACACAGGCTCTGTACACCGCGATGCCTTTGTATACCACAACTGCGGCAGAAATGGCATGTGTGTGCACCACGGCGACTGAGCACATCATGACAGGCGGGTGCACCACAGCGCCCTTGTACATCTCACTGTTGGTGCACACCACGGAACCCGCGTGCACCACAAGTGTTGTTTCAACGCCCCGTGTTTGCACCAGAATGCCAGCGTACACCACAAAGCTTGTGTACACCCGTAAGGTACCGGCGGAGCGAAAGTCCAGAAGATCGCTCGGGGCCCAACCGTGGCCCTTTCATTATGTGAGTTGCTTGTGGATCTTAGTTTTTCTGGTTCAAAAAGCGCTCGGACCTGTTGAGCCCACAGCGCCTGTGTACCCCATTGCGACTGTGTACATCATGGGAGTGTGAACCGTGGCGCCTGTGTATACCACATGGCATGTGTGCACCACAAAGCTTGTGTACGTTTTTTTTTGGTGCGGGGTGTAAACCACGCACCGTGGGGGCGCGCGGGGCGGCGGCAGCCTAGGGAATACAGGAAGCAGGAGCTCCCTGCACAGGCACAAGGCCCTTGAGACATGGGTCGACGGCTGGAGCGTGCACGCGGGTGCGTCGTCGTCGTCGCCGTCAGTTGCGACGGCGACCGGGGGGGCGACGGCGGCGGCGGCGGCGACGCGGGCGGCGGCGACGGCGACCGCGACGACGACGACGACGACGGCGGCGGCGACGGCGACGACGCCGACGGCGGCAAGCGGCGGCGGCGGCGGTGAAGGTGACCGCCGCCGCCGTCACCGCCGTCGTCGTCGCCGCCGATGCCGCCGTCGCCGTCGCCGCCGCCGCCGCCGTGTCCGCAGCCAGTTGCCGAAAGCTTCAGCAGCGCTTGGGGCCCACTTGCTGGATACACACGCAGGGCCCACAGCTTCAACTGGCGTGACCAGCTGCGCGAGGTAGGAAGGCCGAGCGCTGGAAGGACATGCGGCCACATCCGCGTGCAGGTCTCGCCCAGTCTAGCCCCTTGCACCAACACAGGGAGAATGGAGGGAGGACAGTGGTAGTAGTCATCATGATATTGTGAGAGTGCACCGGCTGGTTGCGCCGTGGCTTGCCCGATGCGTTACACCACACGTTGTGCTTGCGTACAATTACTTGCGCCATAGGTTGAGCCGTAAGGTGCGCCATGAGATGCGCCCCCAGGGCGTGCCATAGCTTGCGCCATAGGTTGCGCACCAAGGGCGCCCCACAAATCGCGCCTTACGTTGCACCTTAGGTTGCGCCCTCAGGGCGTGCCATAGGTTGCGTCGATGGTTGCGCCACAGGTTGCGCCAAAGGCGGGGCCACTTTGTGGCGCTGCGTTTCAACGGAACCCCTGGTGCGCGCACTGTTCGGGGAAACGTCGTGCTGGCAGGCGGGCGTCGGGACTCCGGGTGCAGCCCGCAGGATAATGCGGGAGGAGGAGGATCGGAGGAGGATCGGCGAAGGATGATCGGAGGAGGACGCTCGGAGGGACCAGAGGAAGATGATCCCCCTCCTCCTCCGATCCCTCTCCGATCCTCCATCCTCCTCCTCCTCCTCCTCTTCTGCCCCCTCCTCCTCCTCATGCCCCTCCTCCGATCCCCCATCACCTCCTCCTCCGATCCTGTTCCAACCCTCCTCGTCCTCCTCGTCCTCCTCATCCTCCTCCTCCTCCTCCTCCCTCTGCCTCGCTCCCCCCTCCCCCCATGAGGTGAGAGGAGGTGGAGGGCACGAGCACTGGAGGGAAAGCAGAAGCAAGGCAAAGGAGGTGGAGGGGCCAGGCCGGAACCCGTTGAAAGGTTCGCGCCGAGGGATGCGAACCTCGAACCTCGAGGATCGAGGCATCCTGGCCCTCGAGGGCATTCGTCGTCGCCGCGGCTGGACGCGGCTCGGGAAACTGGTGCGTCTGAGCCTCAGTCGGGCCCCGTGGACCCATTTTGAGTTTGCGCCGAGGTTTGAACCTCGAACCTCGAACCTGAGCACACATGTGAGCGTCACAGCATGCCTGCCTGGACGGAGGGGGGGTCCGCACCCCCGTCCCCGTACGCTCGTTACCGTTACGGGGGGGGGGGGGGGAACCCGAAGTGGTACGAATTACAACCGACTAGGACCAATCCCAACCGTTCGGAGTGAATTGCAACCAGAAAAGAGACCAACTCCAACCACAAATGAGACCAATTCCAACTCAACCACAAATGAGACCAATTCCAACTCAACCAAAAATGATACCAATTCCAACCACGGATGAAATCTTCGGAAATCCTCCGGATCCCTTCGAAATCTTCAGTATTCCTGAGGATTCTTTAGGACTCCTTGGGATTCCTTCGGAATTCCTCACGATTCTATCGGAGTTCCTCACGATTCCCTCGGAATTCCTTAGGGTGCTTTCGGAATTCCTCAGGCTTCCTTTGGAATTCCTTAGGAATCCATAATACTACTACTCTAGTAGTAGTACTACTACTACTACTACTACTACTACTACTACTACTACTACTACTACTACTACTACTACTACTCCGTACGACTACTACTTCTTACGATCCGTACGACTACTACTACTACTACGACTACTACCACTACTACTACTACGACTACTACTACTACTACTACTACTACTACTACGACTACTACTACTACTACTACTACTACTACTACTACTACTACTGCTACTACTGCTACTACTACTACCACGATTATGACTACGACACCCACTCCGACTATTACTGTTACTATTACGACTACTACTATTATTACTACTACTACTACTACTACTTTTACGACTACGACTACGACTACTACTACTACTACTACTACTACTACTACTACTACTACTACTACTACTACTACTATCATTACGACTCAGACTACTGCAAACACGCCTACGACTACGACTATTTCTACGGTGGCTAGTACTACCACCACTACTCTTACTACTACTACTACTACTACTATTACTACTACTACTACTACTACTACTACTACTACTACTACTACTACTACTTCTACTTCTACTACTACTACTACTACTACTACTACTACTACTACTACTACTATTACTGCTGCTAGTACGATTACTACTGATTTCACTACTACTACGAGTATTACTACTACCAGTACTGCTGCTACTACTACTACTACTACTACTATTACGACTACTACTACTACTACTACTATTACGACTTCGACGACTACTACTACTACGACTACTTCTACTACTATTACTACTACTACCACTACTACTAGTACTAATATTACTACTACGACTACGGCTACTACTCTTATTATACATAAAATTGAGAATTCTATTGCGACTACTACTACTACTGCTACCACTACTAGTGCTACGACTAGTACGATTACTAGTACTACTACTACTACTACTACTACCACGACGACTACTACTACCAGTACTTCTTCTTCTACTACTACTACGACTACGACTACTACTACGACTACGACTACGACTACGACACCGCTTACGACGACTACTGCTGCTACTGCTACTACTACTACTGCTACTACGACTACCACTGCTACCACTGTTGCGATTCAGACTACTACAACTACGACTACGACGACTACTTCTTCTTCTACGACTACTACTACCACCACTATTACTACTACTACTACTACTACTACGACTACTGCTACTACGACTACTACTACTATGTGTACTACTTCTGCTACTACCACCGCTACTACTACTACTACTACTACTACTACTACTACTACTGCGACTACAATTGCTACCTATTCCAATACTGCTACGACTATTACTACTATTACTACTAGTGCTACGACGACCAGTACTACTACTACTTCTTCTTCTACTACTACTACTACTGCTACTACTATTACTACTTATTTCACTACTACTACTACTACGAGTATTACAAGTACTACTACTACTGCTACTATAACGACTACTACTACTACTACGACTACTTCTACCACTACGACTACTACTACCACGACTATGACTACCACTCTTTCTCTTAATAAGACCACACATTCTACTACGACTACTACTACTACTACTACTACGACTAGGACGACTACTACTACTACTACTACTACGACTAGTACGACTACGATTACTACTACTACTACTACTACTACTACTACTACTACTACTACTACTACGACTACTACTACTACTACTACTACTACTACTATTACTACCTCTACGACTACTACTACTACTACCACTACCACTACTACTACTATTACTACTACTACTACTACTACTACTACTACTACTACTACTACTACTACTACTACTACTACTACTACTACCACTACTACCACTACGACACCCCCCACGTTTTCTGAGGGGGAGGGTGGGGGTGGGGTTCGCATGTGGCCCTCTAGGGAACCCTCCCAGGCGAACGCCCCCACCGTGCTTCTTGAAACTGTGGTCCCAGGTGGGCCTCCCGCGGCCGGGGCTCGGACCACAGTTTTGCCTCGCTTCTCCGGGGAGGGGGCAGCGAGAAGGGCAGACCCAGACCTCCTCCATCACGAAGAGATCGAGACGCCAAACTGCCCCGCAATTACCCACATGAAGGCGGTGCCGACAATCGTTCACTGATACCATCGGTCGAGCAATTGACGGCTCTTCCCAACGGCCGACGCCTCGCAGAACCCCTCGTGTCTATTTCAGCGGGCGGCGCCTGGCCACGGGAACGTCGGGCAGCCGCCAGAACGCGAAAGCAGGTCAGGCCGAAGTGCCCGAGGCGTCGGGAACGCAACGAGCTGGAATTTCATCAGAGCTGGGCCTGCAGTGCTGACGCGTCTGCCAGCACGTATGTCAAGTCCAGTGACTTTTTGCCGCTGGGACTGGCACAGCATTAGGCCGACGAGGCGTTCTGGCTGAGCGAGTTGGTCCCTAAGCCGTGGGCTGCTGTCAATACTTCGGGCGGCCATCGCCGAAGACCAGGCGGTTACAAGAACACTGTTTTTTTCCCGTAGCGCAAGCTCAGCATCCGTGGCAACGAAAGCTGGATCGAAAAACTCGGCCCTGGGGCAAATGGCTCCGGGCCGAGTGAAAAGAGAGCGCGAAACGGATCCACATCCCCAATCGAGGAGGAGTGAATGCAGATGCAGCGCTGTGCAGCGCTGTGTTGCCCAGGCCGCCGGGGCGACCCCAAAACAGTGGCGCAGCACATCACATCACCAGCTGGGACGTCAGCTGCACGTGACGTCGGACCATCGTCAAACACAAGGGGGGAAGGGAAGAGCAATGAGTGGGGCCCGAGAGATGGGGAGGGAGGAGGAAACACAGCGTGACACAGATGCCAAAACAGATGCATGAAAGCGTCGTGTGTGCATCCCCATAGGATCCGACACAGGGCGGGCACAATCACACTGCTGAGCGACCATGCCAATGGCTCCTTGGGCCAGGGCCGACCAGGGGTGCCCATCGTCACGCTCAGGGGCGCCATCGGGCGGCCTCATTCCAGAGATGCCAGGTGTTGGACCAGTGGCCTGGGCATGGTCTGCGCGGGGTCTGCACCGACCTGACTATCACGGCCAGCCTGTGAGGCCCATGCCCAGGAGCGCAGACCGTGCCCCGATTAACGCTGCAGATGTAGCGCACGGCGATGAAGTTGGCCACCGACCGTGTAGCCTGTCACGGACAACGCGGGAGTTGGTACCCTGAGGGGTGTCGGCAGCCACAGGGGGAGCAACCTGAGTTGGGGGCTCTCGCTGGGCTTGCCTGCGCTGCGACCCCAACCTGCGGCTCACCTCATCATGCCCTCCGCGAACTCGCACCTGGGCGCCGATGAACTCCTCGCCCACACGGTGCCGCAACGGCTCGTTTGCGGCAGCGCCGTGGCGCGCGCACCCGCTGGCGGGCGCGGCGGCGCTGCTGTCCACTGACACGTCCAGAAGCTCGCGCATAGCGCTCGAACATCACAAGAAGTAAATTCGTCACGGATCTGCTCATCGTCCCTTTGCTGTGTTGTTCTCCGTCGGCGGTGCCACTGGGCGGTTGCTTGTGGCTGCTTGCTGCTCGAAACGAGCACCTACCAAAAAAGGCCGCGAGAAACTCACCGCGGTGAGTAACGATGCTGCACATGCTTTGCCACCAACAGAGCGGTCGCACGAGTAATTGGACTGCTGTCGGGGCGACCTGCCATTCCTGGAATACCTAAAGCGTAGACATCGACTGACGATTGCCGTACGTACATGTCAAGTCCAGACCATACTCGGCACGCGACGTTCAATAGGAACGTTGGTCGCGCACTCTCATCGCACTCGTCGTCTGGTTCTCCTCCTCCTCCTCCATCTCCGTCTCAGTCTACACCTTCTGATGCCTTTCAGCTTCTCCCCTCCTGCTACTTATCCTCGTCCTCCTCGTTCTCCCTCGTGCCCTGCCCTGCCTCACCACTCTCGTCGCACCCCCCCTCGCTCCCCCTCCTCGCCCGTCCCTCCTTCCGCCCCGCGGCCAGCGTGCGCGCGGCCTGCGCTGTCCAGGATCCGCAGGGACAGGCGCCAGCGCGCCCCCCTCAGGCAGGCGCTCGCGGCCGCGTTGCGGGCGGCGGTGTTCGGCCTGCCCGCCGGCACCCGCCGCCCGGCCGGATGCTCACACTCGCCAGCCGCTCTGCGGCTGATCGGGGGGATCCAGGTGTACATAACTTGCGGCGCGCGCCTTCCGCGTGGAAGATACTTATAGGGATATGATGGGCCTGTCTTCCTCCACCACCACCACCATGAGTTGGAGGGGGAGGGGGTCCTCCTCCTCCTCCTCCTCCTCCTCCTCCTCCTCGTCGTCCTCCTCGTCCTCGTCCCCCTCCTTTCCCCCTACAGCTTATGGTGGTGGTGGTGGAAACCAGGCCCATCACGGTGTACATAACTTGCGGCGCGCACCTTCCGCGTGGAGGATGTTTATGGGGATCGTGTGTCGTGGCAGCGTGCCAGCGATGAGGCCGGGAGGCTTCCCTGGGACAGCGGCAATTCACTTGATCACTATAGAGCTGGCTGGTGTGCGGGCGCCTGCGATGATGCCGCTGAACATTCAGGTCGTGACGACGATGCTGATGACGTTGCTGCTTGTAATATGGAGAAGGCGTCGGGCCTCCAAAAACCACCTATAGACCGTATTTCTCTGCTCCATAAAGGACGGGTGAACTTCTGGCCCCCCAAGCTAAGTGCTTGTTTGCCTGTTTTTTGTGGTTGCCCACCGGACGTGCACGCTTTTCCTCCGCGGCGAGTTGGGTCCAACAAGCGGCCAAGCACACGGCAGGACGCATTCCGCTGCGAACCGAAGCGCGGGGGCGCAGGCGAGCGAGGGGCGAGTCGTCGTCGTCAACATCGTCGTCGTCGTCGCCACCGGCGTCGGCGTCGGCGTCGGCGTCGGCGTCGGCGTCGGCGGCGTCGGCGTCGGCGTCGGCGTCGTCGGCGTCGGCGTCGGCGTCGGCCGCAAGACGGCCAGAGAAACCTCGAACGGCGGCCCGCGTGACCGACCCCCGCCCGTGCTCGGCCGCGGCCCCGCGCTCGCCGTAAGCCATCGGCGTCGTCGTCGTCGGCGGCGGCGTCGGCGTCGGCGTCGTCGTCGTCGTCGGCGTCGTCGTCGTCGTCGTCGTCGGCGTCGTCGGCGTCGTCGACGTCGGCGACGGCGACGGTGGAGGTTTCTTAGGCTGGGCGCGCCGCCGCCGCCGAGCGCCTTGGCCAGGGCGCCCCTCCTCCGGCGGCCAGCTGCGAGGCGCCTCCTCGCGCTGGCCTCTTCCTCCTCCTCTTCCTCCTCCTCCTCCTCCTCCCTTCTCCCTCCGTCCTAGGCGTGCCAGACGGGCGCCTCCTTTGCCGACACCACTCTGGTGGGCCGCGCGCTCGGCCCACCAGAGTGGCGTCGGCCTTCCGCCTCGGCAGGTCGGCGCGCCTCCGCCGCCCGCTCGTGTCCCCCACGCCTGCTCCGGCGCCGCCGCTTGCGCGGGTAAGAACAACACAACCCGCCCCCACTCCCAGCAGCAACGACTCAGTGGGGGAGGGGCGCCGGTCACGCAGTCTGGATTCCGGGACGCGATCCCGCAGATACGCGATACGCAGTCGCACGGGTACGGTCGGCGCGGAGCATGCACGAGAATACGCCCCGTATGCGCGGGGTGGCGGCCCACAGCGGCGGCAAGGGGAAACGCACCTTGCCGCGCGGCGGCGAGAGCCTCCCCGAGGGCGCCAGGTGGCGCCGGCACGCTACGCCAAGCAATCGGAGAGCGCGTCGCCCCGGTCCGCGGGGCAGGATGCTGGTAGCAGCTCGGGACGTTGACGCTTGGAATTCTGCGGCGCCTCGGCATGGGACCAGCTGGGACGCTGACTGGAACGCTCGCAAGTTTGATCTGCCGAGTCTTGGAAACAGCTGGGACGCTAACCCACTGCTCCGGGTGGCGAAACCAAGACCCGGGGCGCCGCCCGAGACGAGCCGCGGGGCCGAAGCGCCGCCTCTTCGCGGGAGAGCCTCCATCGTAGTCGGCGTCGGCATCGTCGGCGTCGGCGTCGTCGTCGCCCCCGTTGTCTTTCGGCTGCGGCGTCTGCGTCGGCGTCGGCGTCGTCGTCGGCTTCGGCGTCGGCGTCGGCGTCGGAGTCGGCGTTGGCGTTGGCGTCGGCGTCGGCGTCGGCGTCGTCGTCGGAGTCGGCGACGTCGGCGGCGTCGTCGGCGTCGTTGTCGGCGTCGTCGGCGTCGTCGTCGGCGTCGGCGTCGTCGGCGTCGGCGTCGGCATTGACGCCGTCGGCGTCGGCATCGTCGGTGTCGGCGTCGGAGTCGGCGTCGGAGTCGTCGGCGGCGTCTTCGGGCGTCGGCGTCGGCGTCGCGGTCAGCGTCGGCGTCGGCGTCGGCGTCGCCGTCGCGGTCGTCGTCGGCGTCGTCGTCGGCGTCGGCGGCGTCGGCGTCGGCGGCGGCGGCGTCGAAGTCGGCGTCGAAGTTGGCGTCGGCGTCGGCATCGTCGGCGTCGGCGTCGGCGCAGCCGTCGTCGTCGGCGTCGGCGTCGGCGTCGCGTCGCTGCGGCATCGGCGTCGGCGTCGTCGGCGTCGCGTCGGTCGTTGTCGGCGTTGGCGTCGGCGTCGGCGTCGGCGTCGCGTCGCCGTCGGCATCGGCGTCGGCTTCGTCGCCGTCGTCGTCGTCGTCGTCGTCGTCGTCGTCGTCGTCGTCGTCGTCGTCGTCGTCCTCGTCGTCGTCGTCGTCGTCGTCATCGTCGTCGTTTTCGTCGTCGTCATCTGCGTTGTCCGCGTCGGCGTCGGCGTCGGCGTCGGCAGCGTCGTCGGCGTCGTCGGCTTCGCCATCGTCATCGTCGTCGGCGTCGGCGGCGTCGGCGTCGGCGTTGGTGTCGGCGTCGGCATCGGTGTTGGCGTCGGCGGCGGGCGTCGGCGTCGGCGTCGTCAGCTGTCGGCGTCAGCGTCGGCTTCGTCGAGGTCGTCGTCGTCGTCGTCGTCGTCATCGTCGTCGTCGTCGTCGTCATCTGCGCTGTCCGCGTCGGCGTCGGCGTCGGCGTCGGCGGCGTCGTCGGCGTCGTCGGCGTCGTCGGCGTCGTCATCGTCATCGTCGTCGGCGTCGTCGGCGTCGGCGTCGGCGTCGGTGTCGGCGTCGGCATCGGTGTTGGCGTCGGCGTCGGGTGTCGGGCGTCGGCGTCGTCAGCTGTCGGCGTCAGCGGCGGCGTCGTCGTGGTCGGCGTCGGCGTCGGCGTCGGCGTCGGCGTCGGCGTCGGCGTCGTCGGCGTCTTCGGGCGCCGACGCCGACGCCTACGCCGACGTCGACGCCGACGACGACGACGACAACGACGCCGACGCCGACGACGCCGACGCGGACGCCGACGCCGACGCGGACGCCGCCGACGCCGAAGCCGACGCCGTCGCCGACGCCGATGCCGACGGCGACGCTGACGCCGACGACGACGCCGATGACGCCGACAACGACGCCGACGACGCCGCCGACGTCGCCGATTCCGACGACGACGCCGCCGCCGACGTCAACGCCGACGCCGACTCCGACGCCGACGCCGACGCCGACGCGGACGACGCCGACGCCGACGCCGACGACGACGATGACGATGACGACGACGCCCACGCCGACGCCGACGACACCGCTGCCGACGCCGACGACGCCAACGACGACGCCGACGCCGACGCCGACGACGACGATGACGACGCCGACGCCAACGCCAACAACGCCGACGCCGCCGACACCGACGACGACGCCGACGCCGACGATAACGACGCCAACGTCGACACCGACGCCGACGCCGACGACGCCGCCGTCGACGCCAGCGCCGCCGCCGACGACGACGACAACGACGACGTTGCCGACGACGACGACGACGGCGCCGACGCCGCGCCGACGCCGACGCCGACGCCGCCGCCGCTGCCGCCGCCGCCGCCGACGGCGACGCCGCCGACGCCGACCGATGCCGACGCCGACGCCGACGCCGATGCCGACGCCGCCGCGCCGCCGACGCCGACGCCACCGCCGCCACCGCCGCCGCCGCCCCGACGCCGGCGCCTCCGCCGACGAAGATGCCGACGCCGACGCCGACGCCGACGCAGCCGCCGCCGCCGACGCCGACGCCGACGCCGACTCGACGCCGACCCGCCGACGCCGACGACGACGCTGCGGACGCCGACGCCGACGCCGCCGACGCGACGCCGACCGCCGACGACGACGACGACGACGACGACTGGGATGCCGACGCGACGCCGCCACGCCGACGCCGACGCCAGCGGTGGCGACGAGGACGACGACAGCGACGATGCCGACGCCGACGCCGACGTCGACGACGTCGTCGTTGCCGGACCCGACGCCGCCGAAGCCGACGCCGACGCCGCTGACGCCGACGCCGACGCCGACGCCGACGCCGACGACGACGTTGCCGACGCCGACGACGCAGGGATGGCCACGGCGTCGGCGTCGGCGTCGGCGGCGGCGGCGGCAGCGGCGTCGGCGTCGGCGTCGGCATCGTCGGCGTCGGCGCCGTCGTCTTCGGCGTCGGCGTCGGCGGCGGCGGTGGCGTCGGTGTCGGCGGCGTCGGAGTCGGGGTCGTCGTCGTCGTCGGCGTCGTCGTCGTCTGCGTCGGCTTCGTCGTCGGCGTCGGTCGGCGTCGGCGTCGGCGTGATCGTCGTCGTCGTCGTCGGCGACGGCGTCGTCGGCGTCCACGTCCTACTCGTCGTCGTCGTCGTAGTCGCCGGCGTTGGCGGCGGCGCCGGCGGCGTCGACGTCGGCATCGGCGTCGGCGTCGGCGTGGGCGTCGGCATTGACGCCTCGGCGTCGGCGTCGGCGTCGGCCTCGGCGTCCGCGTCGGCGTCGTCAGCGTCCGCGTCGGCGCCGTCGTCTTCTTCGGCGTCGGCGTCGTCGTCTTCGTCGGAGTCGGCGACGGCATCGTCGGCGTCGGCGTCGGCGTCGGCGCCGGCGTCGACTTCGGCGTCGGCGTCGGCGTCGTCGTCGTTGGCGTCGTCGGCGTCGTCGTCGTAGTCGTCGTCGTCGTCATCGTCGTCGTCGTTGTCGGCGTCGTCGTCATCGGCGTCGGCGTCGGCGTTGGCGTCGGCGTCGCCCTCGGCGGCGTCGTCGTCGTCGCCCGCGTCGTCGGCGTCGTCGTCCTAGTCGTCGTCGTCGTCGTCGTCGTCGTCGTCGTCGTCGGCGTCGGCGTCGGCATCGGCATCGGCGTCGGCGTCGGCGTCGGCATCATCCGCGTCGGCGTCGGCGTCGGCGTCGGCATCGTCGGCATCTGCGTCGGCTTCGGTATCGTCGGCGTCGGCGTCGGCGTCGGCGTCGGCATCGACAGCGTCATCGTCGTCGTCGTCGTCGGCGTCGGCGTCGGTATCGTCGGCGTCGGCGTGGGTGTCGTCGTCGTCGTCGTCGTCGTCATCGTCGGCATCGCTGTCGTCGTCGGCTTCGGCGTCGGCGTTGGCGTTGGCGTCGTCGTCGGCGTCGTCGGCAACGTCGGCGTCGCCGTCCTAGTCGTCGTCGTCATCGTCGTCGTCGGCGTCGGTGTCGTCGTCGGCATCGTCGTCGTCGTCGTCGTCGCAGTCACCGTCGTAGTCGTCGTCGTCGTCGTCGTCGTCGTCGTCGTCGTCGTCGTCGGCGTCGGCGTCGGCATTGACGCCGTCGGCGTCGGCATCGTCGGCGGCGGCGTTGTCGTCGTCTTCGGCATCGGCGTCGTCGTCGGCGTCGGCGTCGACGTCGCCGTCGTCGTCATCATTGTCGTCGGCATAGTCGTCGCCGTCGTCGTCGGCGTCGTCGTCGTCGTCGTCGTCGGCGTCGTCGTCGTCGTCGTCGTCGTCGGCGTCGGCGTCGGCATTGACGCCGTCGGCGTCGGCATCGTCGGCGGCGGCGTTGTCGTCGTCTTCGGCATCGGCGTCGTCGTCGGCGTCGGCGTCGACGTCGCCGTCGTCGTCATCATTGTCGTCGGCATAGTCGTCGCCGTCGTCGTCGGCGTCGTCGTCGTCGTCGTCGGCGTCGGCGTCGTCGTCGTCGTCATCGTCATCGTCGTTGGCATCGGCGTCGGTATCGGCGTCGGCGGCGGCATCGGCGTCGGCATCAGCATTGACGTCGTCGACGTCGGCGTCGGCGTCGTCGTCGTCGTCGGCGTCGGCGTCGGCAACGGCGACAGCGTCGGCGTCGGCGTCGGCGTCGGCATCGGCATCGTCGTCGTCGGCGTCGTCGTTGTCGTCGTCGGCGTCGGCATCGGTGTCGTCGGCGTCGGCGTGGGCGTCGTCGTCATCGTCATCGTCGGCGTCGGCGTCGACGTCGGCGGCGTCGGCGTCGTCGTCGTCGTAGTCGCCGGCGTCGGCATCGGCGTCGGCATCGGCGTCGGCGTCGTCGTCGGCGTCGGCATCGGCATCGTCGGCGTCGGCGTCGTCGTCGTCGTCGGCATCGGCGTCGGTATCGGCGTCGGCATCGGCATCGGCGTCGGCATCAGCATTGACGTCGTCGACGTCGGCGTCGGCGTCGGCGTCGTCATCGTCGGCGTGGGCGTCGTCGTCATCGTCATCGTCGGCGTCGGCGTAGGCGTCGGCGTCGGCGTCGGCGTCGGCGTCGTCCGTCGTCGTCGTCGTCGTCGGCGTCGTCGTCGCGTCGGCATCGCGGCGTCGGCATCGGCGTCGGCATCGGCGCCGGCGTCGGCGTCGGCGTCGGCATTGACACGTCGTCGTCGGCGTCGTCGTCGTCGTCATCGTCATCGTCGTTGGCATCGGCGTCGGTATCGGCGTCGACGGCGGCATCGGCGTCGGCATCAGCATTGACGTCGTCGACGTCGGCGTCGGCGTCGTCGTCGTCGTCGGCGTCGGCGTCGGCAACGGCGACAGCGTCGGCGTCGGCGTCGGCGTCGGCGTCGGCATCGTCGTCGTCGGCGGCGGCGTTGTCGTCGTCGGCGTCGGCATCGGTGTCGTCGGCGTCGGCGTGGGCGTCGTCGTCATCGTCATCGTCGGCGTCGGCGTCGGCGTCGGCGGCGTCGGCGTCGGCGTCGTCGTCGTAGTCGCCGGCGTCGGCATCGGCGTCGGCATCGGCGTCGGCGTCGTCGTCGGCGTCGGCATCGGCATCGTCGGCGTCGGCGTCGACGTCGTCGGCATCGGCGTCGGTATCGGCGTCGGCGTCGGCATCGGCGTCGGCGTCGGCATGAGCATTGACGTCGTCGACGTCGGCGTCGGCGTCGTCGTCGTCATCGTCGTCGTCGGCGTCGGCGTCGGCGTCGGCGGCGTCGGCGTCGGCGTCGTCGTCGTAGTGGCCGGCGTCGGCATCGGCGTCGGCATCGGCGTGGGCGTCGTCGTCGGCGTCGGCATCGGCATCGTCGGCGTCGGCGTCGTCGTCGTCGGCATCGGCGTCGGTATCGGCGTCGGCGTCGGCATCGGCGTCGGCGTCGGCATGAGCATTGACGTCGTCGACGTCGGCGTCGGCGTCGGCGTCGTCATCGTCGTCGTCGGCGTCGGCGTCGGCAACGGCGACAGCGTCGGCGTCGTCGTTGTTGTCGTCGGCGTCGGTGTCGGTATCGTCGCCGTCGGCGTGGGCGTCGTCGTCATCGTCATCGTCGGCGTCGGCGTAGGCGTCGGCGTCGGCGTCGGCGTCGGCGTCGTCGTCGTCGGCGTCGGCGTCGTCGGCGTCGTCGTCGTCGTCGTCGTCGGCATCGGCGTCGGCATCGGCGTCGGCATCGGCGTCGGCGTCGGCGTCGGCGTCGGCATTGACACCGTCGTCGTCGGCGTCGGCGTCGGCGTCGTCGGCGTCGTCGTCGGAGTTGCCAAGCTGCGCTTGGCGCTGCCGCCACAGGCGGCGCGCCGCCGTGCGGTCCGCATGGCCGGTGCCCAAGAGGCCGAGGATGCGGGGGCCTTGTTCGCGGCCTGGCTGACTACCTACCAGACCACCCCAACCCAACCCAAGACCCGATGTTGCCCGACACCCCCCCCACCGGAAAAGGAGGACAAATTGAGGCCTTCGGGTTGGGTTGGGGTGGTTTGGTGGGTGGTGACTGGGCTCTCGTGGGTCACAATTGCTGCGGATAGCGGTGGTGACGACGACGGGGACGAAAGGCCCTCACACCGGCTACCCTCAGGGACGCTGGCAGGGAGAGCGGCCCAACGCTAGGGAGTGACAGGCTCGAAGCTCGAGGTTTTTGCGCGTCTTCGTCGTTCAGTCTCGGTGCCCTCCAGTAGCTGCGCCTCGCCGAGTGCGTCCCAGATGTGCCAGACTCGTCAGAAACGGCGAGCCAGCCTGGAGCGCAAGATAAAACAGCGCGCGGGCTTCGGAGGATGACGACGGCGAGGAGGGCAAGAGAGCAGGAGAATGAGGAGGAGGAGGACTGGACTGGCGGGAACGCTTACGACCCTGGCTTGTCTCTGCTGAGTACAGCACGCTGCAAACCGACCGAGAACATGTAAAAGGATCTGCGGATAGCACGGGGCTGTAGCCTGCAGCCTCGCTGAGGGAAGACCTCTGGCCCTGAGCAGGACCGCTGGAGGATGAAGACGACGAGGGCAAGGGAGCGGGAGGAGGAGGAGGAGGAGGAGGAGCAGGAAGGAGGAGCTGCAGCAGGAGGACGAAGATGAGGCGGAGGGGGAGGTCGGCCAGGCTGGACCAGTCCGTGAGGCGTGAGGGCCCCAGGGGGCCAGGGCGGAGAAGAGCCGCCGCCGAAAGTCGGGAGAGGGGGAGGAGGAAACCAAAGAAAGGGGGCGGACGGGCGCACCCAGCCAGCGGGCAAGGAGGAGATCAGACCAACGGACCTTTGTCTGAGCATTCTCTCAAGGTGGAGGGCTCAGGGTTACATCCAGATGGGCTTTTGCACCTCGCAGATCGATCCGTCATGTGATTCTCACCGCTTGCAGATCCAAGCCTCGAAAATCATCCGAAACGGCATTTCAGACCTCACCCTCTGCCCTCCATCCCCAAAAAATGTTTGGCTTGTTCTTTGGGCAGGCTCACTCCCATCCCCCCTCCCGCTGCCTTGCCCCCGCGGGCGGGGGCGGGCAGAGCCCGCCAGTGGCATCCCTGGATGTGCGGCAGAAGAGACGAAGCCCGGACCCTCTCGATTTTTTTCGCGGGGGGGCCTGGATTCTCCCAATTTTTTCGCGGGGGGCCAGGACACTCGTGAATTGTTTGTTGCGGAATACCCAAACCCTCGCGATTGTTTTTTCGCGGAGGGCCCGGACTTGTGTGAACTGCAACGCGTCCGGAAATGCGAGGCCGCCCAATGGGAGCTTCAGGACGTCGCTGGTCGTCAGGGCCGCACTTCCCAAACTTCATCGTCTGCTCAAAAGAACGCACTCTTCACAAATGGCGAAGGTCGCTCAAACGCATCCGCTTCTGACATGGTGGACATAGTGCATCGGCTTGACATTGCCCCTTGTGCAGACACTGCGCCACGCCCGAAATCCTGTGCGGAAACAACGATGCCGAATTGCTTGAGCTCGCGCTGGGCATTTTCCGCCGCCTCGAACACGAGGGGGGAAGGACAGCAGGGCACGGGGGATGGATATCTATGGAAGGGAGAGGGATCGGGGAGGCGAGGGGGCGAGGGGTAGCTGGAGGGGACGCTTTCCACAACGGGCGGCGGGGCCTGGAGCCTTCGCGGAGCATGATCTCCAGGGTGTGGACGGCGTCTTCCCTGCCCCGACCCGTGCGAACAGCCAGAACGGGAGGGCCACTCTCCTGCTCCTTCCCATCCTCGCTCTCTACTGGCTCTCTCCTGGCTCCCTCCTCCTCTTGCTCCTGCTCCTGCTCCTGCTCCTGCTCCTGCTCCTGCTCCTGCTCCTCCTCCTCGACTCCTCCTCGACTCCTCCTCCTCCTCCCGTTCGACGACCTTCTCATGAACCCCTTCCTCCTCATCTGCCGCTGCTGGCTTCACCGTCTCTGCTCAGCGTGAGGAGACCAACGGCGAACGACAGTCTCTCCGGAGATGGTGCCACATCTTCTGCGGGGGCCCCCGCTCCTCTGCGGGACTGCAGCAGGAACGAAGAAGAAATGAAACAAGACGGACGAGGAGCGCGACGAGGAGAACGAACGGGGAGGAGGGGAGGAGGAGGAGGAGGAGGAGGAGGAGGAGGAGGAGGAGGAGGAGGAGGAGGAGGAGTTAGCGTGAGGAAGATAGGGCTGGTGGAGGAACGCGGAAGGAAGATAATCATGAGGAGCGAAACGGAGGAGGAGGAGGAGGAGGAGGTGGAGGAGGAGGAGGAGGAGGAGGAGGACGAGGACGAGGAGGAGGAGAGGAGGAGGAGGAGGAGGAGGGAGAGGGGAGGAGGAGGAGGAACGACGGGGAGAGGGGGGAGGGGGGGAGAGAGGGACGAGGGGGAGGATGGGGCGGAAGAGAGGGACGAAGGGGGAGGAAGGGGCGGGAGAGAGGGGAAGGGCGAGGCGAGGGGAGGCCTCTCCTCCCGCACGCCTGGGAGACAAACCGCGGACAGCACGAACACCAGAGGAAGTGGTCGTAGGGCTCTGAGGAGGGATGCGGGGGCCCTCGCCCGACAGCAGACGTTCTACCTTAGAGGTCGAAAAATCCACCCCCAGAATAACCACCCCGACACGCGAAGTCGTTTGGTAAACGCGCCCAAAGAAGGAATCAAACTGGGCAGGGCTGTCCAGAAAACGCCCAAGGCCGTTTAGTAAACGCCACTGGTCGGGTCCAGGTAATTCTTCCTCCCTTGATACCTGGGAAGACCAGTCGAACTGGGTTCGGACGGACCCGCGACACCTCTCTGGTCGACCCCACCTCCCGAGCTCGATGCCTGCAGCCTCGCGGTGGCCACGGAGCTCTGAACAGAGACGCCTGTCTCCCCCAAACGAATATTCTGCCCGAGACGTCCTGCCAATCAGGGGGAAGAGGGGGGACCGTGATGAATAAGAAGGTGATGAAGGTGAAAGGGGAGGAGGGAGAGGGTGGGGGAAGAGGGGCACGCCATGCGGGCGCCCTCCCAGGGGCCGTGGGGCACGGCACGTGCGTGGTGCGCAGGCATGGGGTTGGCGACGCCACGCGGACCTCCTCACTATGGGTGCGTTTTTGCCTGCCCCCTCCCCTTCTGGGGCACGATCCGCGCGGGGTGCGTGTGCCGCAACGGGCGGGGCGACGCTATGCTGGTGCCCTCTCCCTGGGGCCGTAGGTGGAGCCCTCTCTGTGGGCAATCTGCCGGCTGTGTGTCGAAATGGGCGTGGTGACGCCATGTTGGCGCCCTCCAGAAGGCGTGGGGTCGCAAGGAGAGCATCCGATTGGCCACGACAAGTGTGAAGGTGTACCAACATGGAAGGGTGTGACCCCTTTGTTGGCGCCCTCCCTGGGGCCTTACTTGGGGCTCCTTATGGGAAGCGCAGCGTGTGAGGATCGTGCCGAATTGGGCGCTGTGCCGCCACGCGGTCATCCCACCTGGAATTGGCGCCCCCTATGGGGCCACGGCCCTCGTGAGGGATGCGCTGAATTTGGCGCGGCGCCACCCTGCGGCCATCAGTGCTGAGATCGTGGGCACACCATGGGGCCGCCATCCTCGGCGCCGCCATGCGGTTACCAGTGGGACCGTCCTAGTAAGGGATGTGCCGAATAATGCGCGACGCCACCATGGGGTCACCCCCACTGAGACCATGGGCGGAACTCCCGATGGGGCGACGGTCCACGTGAGGGGTGTGCCGAATTGAGCGCCGCGCGCCGCCATGCGGTTATTCTCAATAAGGCCGCAGGTGGAGCCTTCTGTGGGGCCAAGATCCTCGTGAGGAATGGTGAGGAATTGTGTGCGGCGCCGCCATGCACTCATCCCCACTGGGACCGTATGTGGAGCTCCTGATAGAGCAACGGTCTTCGTGAGGGTTATGCCGAAGTGGGCGCGGGGCCGCAATACGGTCACCCTTAATGAGACCGTAGGTAAAGCTCCCTATAATGCCAGGGTCCTCGTGAAGGGTGTGCCGAATCCGGTGGGGCTCCGTGTGGGGCCACGGTCATCCCCACTAGCCCCGGGCGCGGCGCCGCCATGCAGTCATCCCCACTGGCAACCGTATGTGGAGCTCCCTTTGGGGCCACGATCCTCGTGAGTGGTGTGCCGAAGCGGGCGCTGCGCCGCCATGCTGTCATTCCCACTGAGACCGAAGGTAGAGCCCCCTAGGGGGCCACGGTCCTCGTGAGGGGTATGCTAAATTGGGCACGGCGCCACGATGCGGCCATCCGTGCTGAGACCGTAGGCTCACCACGGGGCCACGACTCTCGGCGCTGCCATGCGATTACCAATGGGACCGTTTGTGGAGCTCCCTATGGGGCCGCGATCCTAGAGAGAGCTGCGCTGCATTGTACGCGGCACTTCCATGGGGCCACCCCCGCTGAGATCGTAGGTGGGGCTCCCTTTGGGGCCACGGTCCTCGTGAGGGGTGCGTTTGTGCGTGGCGCGACGCGGTGTGGGAGGAAAAGGGTGAGGAAGGAAGAAGGGATGATATGTGTGGCGCTGCGGAATCAAAGCGAGGACCCAACAACACAGGAGGGTCGACAACACAAAGCAGAAGGAAGGGCCACACCACACGCTGCGGCGTATAGCGCAGGGCGTGGCCCTGACCTCATACACTACGCGCCTCATGCTGCGTGGGTTCCGCGCCTTCTGGTGTGCGACGCGTGTGAGGAATGTGCCAAGATGAAAGTGCTGCGGCGGACTCGCGTGCCCAATGGGGCGCTACGTATGGCTTCTTATGGGGGCACGAGGCGGGCACGATACGGGTGAGGTTTGTGTGTGTGTGTGCCAAGCTCCAAATCCCTTCTGGAAGGCTTGGAGCTGGAGGTAGCCGTGGGCTCGAGGGTCCGGCTGGGCGTCTAGCCCCAGCGGCCCTGCGCGCGCTCCCGGCGCATGGATGGCGGCGCGCAGCTGCCGCGGGGCTGGGTCTGGGTCTGGTGCGCCGTTCCGCTCCGCGACGGCGGCAGCCCGGCAGGCTACGCCCCGGGCTACTGGCACGGACCCCGCGGAGGAGGCGCGGCGCCCTTGGCGGCAACCAAACACCGTGAGGGGGCCGACGGACCCGGAAGCGCCGCGGCAGCAGGCGCGGTGGCGCTGGGGAGCGGCGCACCCAGCCACCGCTGGCGCCCTCCTCGGCGGCGCTGGAGGGTCGTGCTGGCGCAGCTCCTCGCCACGAGCGCCGCTCCGGCCAACGGAGGCACCGGGCTGGCGGGCCACGGCGGCGAAGAGCGCCGCCCTCCCGAGAGCCTGGACGGCGACTGGGCCGGCCGGCGTACCTCTAGGGTCTGGCGACGCGGCCAGCCGCGGCGGCAGCGGCGCTGGCGGACGGCGCCGGCGACCCCCCCGCAGCCGCAGCTGACGCTGGCGGACGGCGCGAGGGCGCCGTCATCCCCCCCGAAAAGCGAGACCGAAGCGGCGGAAAACCGCAGAAAAACGCGCGCCGCGGCAGCCCGCGAGCCTCTGGCTGGGACGGGCTCGACCGCGAAGGCTAGTGGGTGCCGCTCTCACCGCCAACGCGGCCGGCGCGCCGCCCCGCAGGGGCTGCGCGGCCAGGCCAGCGCGCGCCGGCGCCGACACGCGGGTCGGCTGGCGGCCCACCATGCAACACTCGCATCGTACCCAGTTGAACCTGATCAGGGCCAGCACCATATGTTCACGCCGCCAAGGACGCAGAGAGGGACGACTACGCCACCAGGAGAACCCCAGCAGAGCGACGAAGCTGAATTGCAAACACCACCAGCTTGGACACTGGGATCCATACCGCCAGGCCAACCACATCCATCCACGCCCAGAGAGCGCAACACCGGCGCGTCGCGGCGCCCGCGCAGCGGCCGCCGGGAACGGGGCCGCAGCCCCCGCAGCACCAGCCCGAACGGCCCCACGGCCTCGCGGACGGAGCGCCCGCCGCTCCTGGTGGCGGGCCTGCCGCGAGGACAGCGCCCGAGGAACCGCTCGCGACGGCGGGAGCGCTTGCAGGAGCGACGGCAGCGCCCGCCCTCGGGGGCGGCAGGGAAGCCAGCAGCAGAGGCGCCAGCGGCGAAGCGCAGCCGCCCAGGGAGCCCTCAAGCAGCAGCACGGACAGCAACTCGGCCAGCTCACCGGCGCCGACAGCAGCACCGCGACAGCACAGGCTCCTTCGGGAGCCCGCGGCGGCGCCGGCGAAGGAGTCGCGTCGGGCGCCGGCGCGCCCGCACGGCCGGGAGCGGCCCTGGACCCGCCACCGCCTGCGGCGACAGCCGCTGTGGCGGCAGCCCTATGGGCGCTCGGCTGGCCGTTTGTCGGGACCGCTCCTGCGGCCGAAGGAGGCTTCAGCATCGACTGGCCCCACCTGCGGGGCGACGGGCACCGGCCGCGGGGGGGCGACGGGCACCAGCCTCCGCGCGGCGACGGGGCGAGCTGCCCCGTTGGCGGGGCGACGGGGACCAGCCGCGGCGGGGCGACGGGCACCGACTCTTGTGCGGCGACGGAGCGAAGCCGCGAGCGGCCGCCGGCGCTACCTGTGGCGCTAGATGCCGACGAGCACGGCATCGAAGCCGACTACGACCTCGATTGGCCGACCGCTGGGCTCGCCCCAGCGGCCGCGGCGCCCTCGCCATGGCCCACCTCGAGACGCCGCGCCCGGGCGGGCTCGGCCCCCACGTGCGCCGCGGTGGCCACCCCGCCGCGGCAGCTCGGCTCGCCGCCGGCGCAGGCCGCGCCCCCGCCGAAACGCGCGCGACGCGGCATGCGGCATGGCCACCGGCCCCGCTGGGCGGTAGCGTGCCGGCCGGGCCCGGAGAGGCGCAGGAGGTGCCTCGAGCGCGCGTTCGCTGCGGGCGACGGCGCCCGCGAGGCGCAGGCGGGCGCGCTGCTGCTGGAGGAAGCAGCAGCGGGAGACCCCGCCACGCAGGGGCTCGCGGCGCTCCTCGCAGCGGCCAGGGCCCTGCTGGGAGCCCGTAAGGGCGGCCTGGCGCCGGCGCGCCGCCGCCCGCCGCCGGGGGCTGAGCGCTGCTCGCGCCAGCCGTCAATGCAATGGCGCGTGCGGTGGCCCCCCGGCGGGCGACGTGGCTGCGGCGGAGCCGCCAGGCCGCGGGGCGCCGCTCGCGCTGGCCTCGCCACCTGCCAGCCGGGGCTGCGCGGGCCCAGCTGGCAGCTGAGCGCGGCTTTCCTTCCTTCCCCCTCCCCCTCCCTCCCTCCCCCGCCGCGCGAAGTGTGTCAAGGATGTGCCAAAATGGGTGTGGTTCGGCATACGCACGCGCCCACTCAAAGCGGCGCGAAACGTGTGAGAGGTGTGCGGAAATAGGCATGGGAAAAGCGCAGGGGCAGGGAGGGGAAGGGGGAAGGAGAAGGAAGGAGACGCGCGGCGCTGCGGTCTCAAAACGAGGATCCCACAACACAGGAGGGCTTGGACTGCACCGTCAGGATGTAGGGAAGCAGCTATGGCGAGGCGAATAGCACAACGAAACTGGTTGGCATAATATTCATGCTGGATCTTTCGAGCGGGCTAGTTCCGTGAGGGTCCCAAGCCCCCAACGGGGGAAACAGGCAATCATGAACGACAGAATGGAAGGATGAGGAGAATGCGGCGGCGGAGGGACGAGGAGGAGCGGGATTATTTGATGAGGAAGTGGTAGGAGAAGAGAACATGGGGGAAGCACGTAATGAGGGGGCTATGAAGGGGAGTCCCTCCTTTGCAGCTCTCATCTTTCTCTCCTGCTCATCCTCCCTCTTTTCCAACTCCTCCCTCCTCATCTCCATGCCCATGGTCCTCCTAGAGGAACACATAAGCAGAACCTTTCGACGGTCCTCCAGGATCTCTTGGGTCAATCACCGACCCAAACAATCAGCACGGATCTCCGAACGCTTATGCTTGGGAATGTGTTTATCCCACCAGCCCTCTGGGCGTAGGTGGTCTAGGGCGTTTTCTCTTCCAACCCCCTTCTTCCCCTTCGGGGAGGGGTTTACCCCTCCTCCTTCCCCCCTCCTCTGAGGCGTTGGAGCGTCCAAAATGGCCAAAGACGGCTCCAAGAGCGCCTCGGAGAGCCCAAGATGATCTCCAGGATGGCTCAAGATAGCCTAAGATGCCTCAAGATGGCTCCCAAGATGCTCCAACAAGCCCCAAGAACGCTCCAAGACAGCTCCAAGTTGCCAAAAGAGCTGCCCAAGGAGGCCCCGAAGATGCCACAATCCTTCAAACAGTTACGGACATCAATGATGTTTGCATCGTCGCCCGTTCGCGTCCGATGGCCATCCGAGGCCTCAAGACGGCTCTAAGGTAGCCAAAGAGGGCCCCCAGAAAGTCCGAAGAGAGCGCCAAAACGGCCCCAAGAACGCCCAAAAGCGCTCCAAGAGCGCCTGGAGAGGCGATTGTTGGTACTCTAGAGGGGCGACGCTAATCCCACCAGCCCTCTGGGCGTCGGTGGTTTAGGGAGTTTCCTCTTCCACCCATCCTTCTTCCCCTTCGGGGAGGGGTTTACCCCTCCCCCGACCCCCTCCTCTGGACCTGGACAGGGGGTTTCGCGAGGTGATCGATCTCGCCCAAGATGGCCCAAAGATTGCCCCCAAGGCTCCCAAGGGTGCCCCAAGAGGGCCCCAAGAGGTGGACAGGAAGCCCCAAGAGGCCCCCAGGATGCCCCCAAGAGGCTCCCAAGAGACCCCCAAGAGGCCCCAAAGGACCCCCCAGAGGCACCCAAGATGATCCAAGAGGCCCCGGCGAAAATGCCAAATCCTTGTTTTTTTTTTCTAAGGTATTAGCCACATGTTGGCCTCTTGGGGGGGCACTGATTAAGTTGACTCCAAGAGCGCCTGGGAGAGCCCAAGATGACCTCCAAGATGGCTCAAGACATCCCAAGATGTCTCACAATGGCTCCCACGATGCTCCAAGATGCCCCTAAGGGCGCCAAGACCGCTCCAAGACGGCTCCCAGTGGCCAAAGAGCTCCCCCAGGAGGCCCCGAAGAGGCCAACACCTTAGGACATCCTATGTGTTTGGCTGTCTCGCCTTTTCGCTTCCGATGGCCATCCGAGGCCTCAAGATGGCTCCAAGATGGCCCAAGAGGGCTCCAAGAGAGGCTCCAGAGAGTCCCAAGACGGCCCCAAGAAAGCCTAAGAGCGCTCCAAGAGCGCCCCAAGAGGCGATTGTGTGGGCTCCCGAGGGGCAACGCTAACTAATGCTCGTTTCTTGTTTGATCGATGTCCCCCAAGATGGCCCCAATAGCGCTCCCGAGGCTCCCAAGAGCGCTTCAAGAGGGCCCCAAGAGGCGCCCAGGAGGCCCCAACAAGCGCCCAAGAGGCCTCCAAGATGCCCCCAAGAGACCCCAAGAGGCCCCAAGAAGCTCTCCGAGGCACCCAAGACGCTCCAAGAGGCCTCCACTGGGGGACCCTTCCTCTGTGTGCTGCCCACTTCCCTGATCGAGGCAATTCCTCTGGGCATCTTCTCTGGATGGGCTGGTGGGGGTACGCGAAGCGTCTAGAATTGAAGTACCCCGCCCCTTTTTTGATCCATGTCCTCCAAGATGGCCCCAAGAGCGCTCCCAAGGCTCCCACGAGCGCCCAAAGAGGCGCCCAAGAGGCCCCAAGATACCCCCAAGATGCCCCCTAAAGACTACCAAGAGACCCCTAAGAGGCCCCAGAGGCTCCCCGAGGTGCCCAAGAGGCCCCAAGGACCACCAAGAGGCCCCCAAGGCGCCCCATGAGGTCCCAGGAGAGGCCCAAGAGAGCCCCAAGACGGCCCCACGAGCGCCCAAGAGCGCCCCAAGAGCGCTCCAAGAGGGATCCAGGAGGCGATGTTCGGTGCTCCCGAGGGGGGAGGCTAATTGGAGCTCACTTCTTGTTTGATCCATGTCCTCCAAGATGGCCCCAAGAGCGCCCCCGAAGCACCCAAGAGCGCCCCAAGAGGACCCCAAGAGGCGCCCAGACGGCCCCAAGATGCCTCCAAGAGGTCCCAAAGAGACCCCATACGAGGCCTCAAGATGATCCCCAAGGTACCCAACTCTCCCTCCTTCTCCTCCTTCTCGTCCTCCTCGTCCTCGCTCTACTCCACATCCTCCTCCTCCTCCTCTTCCTCCTCCTCCGCCTTTTCCTCCTCCTCTTCCTCCTCCTCCGACGACGATGATTCCTCCTCCATCCTCCCCTTCTTGGGGTATATGACGGCTTCCCCCCACCCTTTGTTCTTGTGCATGCTACCGCATTTCCCTGATCACTTCAACTCTGCTGGGCATCGTTTCTGGATGGGCTGGTGGGGATACTTTTTTGTTCAGCGGCCCGCAAGGAAAAGTCCAGAGGGCGTGGCTGGTGGGGATACGCGAAGCGTCAACAATTCCACTTCGAACCCCACCGTCTCCCTCTTCGGGACGGATCTGTACCGCTGTTCCCTGGACCTCTCCCAGGGCGCGTTCTGGCCGGGATGTCGAAGCGAATCCAGCCGTGGCGACGAGGGCCTTCCAGGAGGTGCAGCAAAACAAAGCGGAAACGTTGCAAGGTCAGCGGTGCCGGTACCTTCTCCTCCCCATGGCCTCTCCTCACCCCTCCCATCCCCCTGCCTTGGCGTGGGGTGTGAGGCAGGCGCTTCGGCCAGCCAGGCGGCTTGACGCTGATAAGATGGGGTGCCGGGCTGGGCATGCTGGGCCGGCAGGATCGGACATTTTTTTTGGCTGTGGCTTAGCCAGTGGCCTCAGGGGGCGCTCAGCCAGGGAGCCAAGGCAGGGGGAGCGCCTCCCCCCCTCCGGGGGAGGTGCCAGCGCCCAGCCCCCCTCCAGCGGTGACGCCCTCCGCACAGGCTCACCAACCTCGGCGCGCCCGCTCCGTCTCGGCTACACGCAAGAGTGACCCTCGGCAAGAGTGACCTTCAGTGCGCTGCCAAGGGTGGGGGCTGTGGGGGCAGCGCCAGGCGCGCAAGCCGCTGCTAGCGCATCGCATTCAGCGATCGGGGGGCCCCATTGGGCCCGCACCAAAAGTCACTCCGGTGAAAGGCCACCCTCACGTGTAGACGACCGTCTCTGGACGGCCGACGTCGCACTCCGGCCGGGGCGGCAGCGATCCAAGGGTTCCAAGTGGAGCCCACAAGGTGAGCGCCGAAAAGATGCGGGTCTTCTCGCGAGATGACATAGCGACCCTTCGCGGGCGCGGGATGAAGACGAGCCCGTTTTTCTGCGCCGCTCAGATGGATGGGTGGGAGGCTAGCTTTTTTGCTGGGGAGGGCGTTTTTCGCACTGTCTGGGCCTTGTGGAAGCTTCTCGTCGCCACGGCTGAGTTCCTCTCGGACGACGCTTGAAAGGAGGAGGGCGAGGAGGAACGCCGAGCGTTTCCATACTGACAAGTTCTCTCTGTGACCGCAAACTGATATTTGGCGACGATGCCACCTCAAAACGCCATGGATACAAAATATTGGAACTGGTGATCTTCATTTTGGCGACGTCTCCTTTGGTGAATCATTATGCGCCCTCGGTGCGATATGGAGATTTTGCAAAGGGCTGGCATAATAATCGCCCGCTGGCGAAAACGTAGTTTTCGCATTGTAAGCTGGCGGTGGCGTCGTAACAAAAACTGCCCACGGAACAAACTAAGCAACATATTACAACGTAGAAATGAGAGCAGGGTGCGGTGGCTTAAATTGCCGCAGTCGCAGAAAACTCACGCCGCGTCCTCCCCTCCTCACCTCCTCCTCACTTCTCCCCCCCGCCTGTGGTCGCCGGGCACGGGCGCGCCGCACCCTGGGGCAGGACCGTCTCAGTTCGTGATGATGCTGGCCGTGTTGATCTTAGGCATGAACTTGTTGCCGTCCGGCGGGGCCTTGCTGGGGAAACCGGAAGGTAGCGATACAGCAATACTCCCCAGACCTCTCCCAGGGCGCGTTCTGACCAGGATCTCGAGGAGAACTCAGCCGCGGGGACAAGGCGTCTCCTGGGATTACGAGCAGCGGCATCGATCCCTTTTCCTTCTCGGGGCCTTGTCGTCCGTGGGGTTGGCTTGGCCGGGCTGGCGGAACTCCCGCTTCTTGTAGCCGGGCTTGGCCTTCACGTCCAGCATCGTCTCCGCGCGGCCCAGGAAGCCGCTCGCGAGCACCCCCGCGAAGAGGACGCCGATCGGGGCGAGGCCGACCAGGACCCAGACGACGTTCCAGGAGAGGAAAGACACTCCTGGGAGGGCGGCAGAACCGTACGCCAGCACACCTGCTCGAGGCCAGGCTGGTCGTGGACGGTTTCCCCCGGGGCCGTAGGCGACCCGAGGAGGGGAGGTTGAGGAGGAGGAGGAGGAGGAGGAGGAGGAGGAGGAGGAGGAGGAGGAGGAGGAGGAGGAGGAGGAGCCACGGGCTGAGGAGGGGCGGGGCCGTCGTCTTCGTCGGTCGCCCCCGCCGCTCGTGGCCGCGCGCAGCGCGCCATCGGCGCCGCAGCCGCGGCGGCGCGCAGCCGCCACGCCCCGTGCGGGCGGGCCCGCCTGGCACAGGCGGCAAAGGGGGAAGATGGCCGCCGCGAGGACCCTCTTCCGCGTCCTCGACGCGGCCCAGGTGCTGAATTGCCGCCACAGTGCCTAGCAGCAGCAGCACCCGCGCAACCACTCCTCCTAGCCAGCGATGTCGTGGCGTGTCAAGGGAGGAGTCGGGGGCGGCACCAGAGGCAAAGGGCGGGCAGCCAGTCAGACAGCCCAAGCCACGGAACCGCCATGGCGCACAGGGCGCGGGAGGGGCAACAGTTGGCAAGAGGCCCAATGGAGTCCGTCACCAGCAGGAGAGGGCTCATGGTGGGACCAGCCACAGCAGCAGCAGCAGCAGCAGCAGCAACAGCAGCAGCAGCAGCAGCAGCAGAAGCAGCCGCCGTGGTCCTCCCCCACTGCAGCAGGCAGCCGAAGACGCAATGCCACCAGCAGAGGAGCGGCTGCCAGCGGCAAGCATGGACGACCAGCTGGACAGAAGGCAGCCCAGGCGAGCTCGAGCAAGGCGGACCAGCAAGTGCAGAAGGTGATTGACGACGTGGCGCCCTGCACGCTGGATGAAGCTACAACGCATCCAAAGTGGCAGGCGCCCCCCTTCGACCGCCCAGGCATCAAGAAGTTCCAGAGCGCGTCAGAGCAACGCCTGAGGCAGCTGGGTGACCTGGCCCTTGCGAAGCAGGCGGCCGGCGACCACACCCACCAGCAGATGCGTGAGATCAGCATGGTAAAGTATCAGCGGCTCGTCACCAGGAGGCCAGACCAGCAGCTGCAGGAATTATCCAAGCGCAGGACCATGCTGAAGGAGACGGTGGGTGCGCTGAGGGCCAAGACAGCCGAAGTCAAGGAGGCCATGGACAGGGCCATGATGGAACTCAAGCAGGTGGAATCCAACATCTCGGACGTCAGGGCGTTGCTGGCGGACGCCACCCTCGACGGCACCGCCGACGACGAAGGGGCGGACGCAGACGGCTTCGGGAGCGCACTGGACTGGGACAAGTTCCACAAAGCGGCGGTCGACCGCCGCCTGGCCTGCGAAGCAGCTGAAGGTGCTGACGCAGGCTGGCACAGTATTACGCCACAGCGAACGCCACGCTCAAGGGCCAGCTCCACAGGCAGCGCCAACCGCGGCTTCGCTGACCAGGTGGCGAAGGCGAATGCGGAGCGAGCCCAGCAGCAGCGTAGGTACGAAGAGGCTGAGGAGCACTACGTGGCGGAGATCCAGCAGGTCAGGCGTGTGGCAAGGGAGCAAGCCCTGCGCCACAATGAGGAGTAAGCGAAACTCAGGCTAGCGGCGAAGGAGCAAGGCAAAGTGCCCATGCAGTTCCGAGAGGAGGAAGCCGTGATGAAGGAGCACCACCTGAGAAAAATCGCTGCCATGAGGCATGAGTTCGCTCAGGAGAGGTTTGACCACTCGCAGAAGCACTCGATGGAGCTGGAGACCAGATGCCGAACACAACATGCTGCCTACGACCGCCTGAAGTCCGAGGCCGCCGCCGAAAGGCTGCGCGCAGAAGGGCTTCGCGCGGAATTGGAGGCGGCCAGGAAGGGGCACGCCGTACCAGCGGCCCCGCCAGAGCAGCTGCAGAGGGAGCTCATGCAGGCAAGGCAAGAGGTTGCGAGAGCGCTGCAGCAGGCGCAGCACGAGGTCACCAAGTCAGCCGCGGCAGCAGGCACGCACCGTCAGCAGCTCCAGAGACGCGAGATGCTGTTCGAGGAGAAGGTCAGAGCTATGAGTGAAGCACACCAGGAGGAGCTTGCAAAGACGAGGATCGAGGCCGAGCAGAAGGCAAGAGAGCTCTCAGCCAAAGAGCTTGCCACAGCAAACGGCAAAGGCATCCTGCCGCCAGTGACTGCCGGGCAGCCGCAGCGAGTAGTCGACGCGGCTTAGCGACAGCAGCAGCAGCTGGCAGAGGGAACGGCCTACTTAGAGGCAGCTGAGGCACGCGAAGAAGATATCAGGAGGTCAGCTCGCCAGGAGGTTGAGGAGATCAGAGTCTCAGCTGTCAATCAGCTCGAGGAGTGGCAGCACGCTCCAACTCAGAGCTGGCAGCGCCAGCGGAAGTCCAGACTCTGAAGATGGCACTGGCCCGCGCGCATTCAACGGCTTCTCGCGAGGAGGAGACTGCGAATTCATTCGAGAAGGGGGCAGCTGCACGACAGTCGGAGGAGGCCCAGCAACTCATCCACAGGGTGATGCAAGAAGAAGCGGCGGCGTATGATGCCCAACTACATGTCCACAGCATGCAACAGGAGGTCCCCGCTCTGAGAACTCAGCTCTGCGAGCAGATCGAGGAAATCAAAGAGGAGGAGCGCTCATTCAACGAGGAGCTGGCAAGGGCATGGAGCTTCAGAGAAGCCAGCATGGTAGAGGCAGCGGAGATGGAGGACTTTGCCAACCAGCAGATGGTCTACCGGGAGCAGGCGATCCACGACTCCTACCAGCAGGGCCTCCAGCACAGCCAGCAGCTACATGAAGAGCTTGCAGCTACCAGAGAACAAGGCTGCAAGGAGGAGTCGGAAGTAGGCCAGCTCAGGATTCAGCTCAAGCACCTGGAGGCCTTCTCAGCAGGCAGGGCGAAAGAGCAGCGGGCGATGGTCGACCTATACGCGGAGATGAGGGGCGCCAACCGGGAGAGCTATGACTTCACCAAGCAGGCGGCAAAGTGCATTGCGGAAGGAGGTCAGCTGCCAGAGTCACAGCCGTCGCAAGGCGACGACTTGGCGGCGGCGCAAGAATACGAGGCGACGCAGGAGGAGGAGCAGCAAAGCAGAAGAGGATACCATGCCCCCGCAGTCCCCTCATGAGCAGCTTCCGCCACCATGCGCTGCTGAGGAGCGCCTCGCGGCCAGGGCATGCACGCCCAGCCGCTCCCCAGCGAGGCGCAGAGGCGATGGCGAAGACGCAAAGGCAAGGAGGGATAGGTCACGCAGCCCAAATAGGCCATCACAGTCAATGGAGGCAGAAAGGCACAGCAGGGAGGCGCGTGCACGGCTACTAGAAGAGCAGGAGGCGAAGCGGCAGTGGGAGGCTGAAGTGCTGGAGGATGAAGCGAGATGGGCAGTTGAAGCATACGAGGCAGAATTGGCACTGCAGCAGGACATTGACCGAGGTCACAGCGTACCTCGTGAGTCTAGCAGCCCCCCAGGCGCAGCCGAGGAGTGCTCAGAGGAGGCGACAATCCTATACTCCACGCAATGGTCGCCGCCTGGCCCCTCGGCAGGACAAGCAGTCGAGGCCGGCGAGCAGCGTGACCACGATGCCGATACTGACCTCGCCTCAACGTCCAGGGCCAGTTCCATCCCAACCGAGCAGCCAGAGCCAGCTACGCCGAGGGCTGCAGAGATACCTTCCACAATCTACATCCCAGACAGCCCGAGGGAGGAGCGCGACATGCCGTTGACGCCGACGCAGCTGTTGCCAGCGAGCGCCCATGAGCTACCACTGAGTGCGACGGCACGGGAGGAGTTCGTTCTCACTCCGCAGTCGGCAGCGAGGGATCAGACAGCGGGCGAAGTGGCAGGCAGCAGTATCGAGCGGCAGTATGATAACATCGACGAACTCACCAGGCAGTTTACCGATGCGCCAGCAGCAAGCTCATCGCCCGAGGAGTCCTTCGAGGCAGCGCCCAAGTTCCCGATGGCCCCCAGGGACGGAGCGGCCACGGGGCAGCGCATCGACTCAGGCGAATCAGGGATAGCACGTTTTCGCGGCCGTGTCGCCCGCAGAAGAGACGAGGCCAGGGCCGCCAGCGCCGACGCCTCCTCCTCTGCAGACCCTGGAGACGATGAGCTGGCAGCAGCAGGCACCGCTACGCCCCCGCAGGGGGGCGAGGCGGCCTAGCAGCGCCGCGAACCTCCAGGACACGCATGACAGAATTCACCGTTAAGGATGGGCCGATGGGACCAACGCGGCAGGATGGAGCAGATGCGGGCTTAGTGCACATCCTCCTTGGAGTTGGCCATCATCGGGGCCCAACGGCGGACATGCTGGGAGCTGGCGATGATGTTCATCGAGACAGCGGGGTCTTCCACTGCAAAGCCCCATCCCAGCGCAACCCTCATCAAGTTGAATGCACTGCAGCTGATGTTTTTTTCTTCAGGTAGCAGCTTGCATGTTTCTTCTCATGCACTTTCAAACCACTGCGCAGATCAGACCGAGGGGGAGAAGGTCTTGCGAGGCCCGAACCCCGCCGACATGGGAGCAGGCCGCAGCAGAGCTTGCAAGGTGCAGGACAGCGAGCTGCAGCAGCAAGCGGCAGGCACCGACACCTTCGCCAAGGTCTCGAGGGGCTACGGCGACACCACCCATGCCAAGCAGGCCTGCCGCCGCGCCCCAAGGGGGGCCAGGCAGCACCTCAGCCAGAGCATTGCCTCACGGGCAAAGAGCGAAGCCCGTGCAGGTTACGCTCCAGGTCAGAAGCCCGAGAGGCTGCGAGGATGCGCTACCGGCTGCCCTCGCCGCGGGAAGATCCTGTCCAGATCGTGGCCTACAAACCGGCGCGATACAGAGTACAAACATCGAGGGCCCGCAAAGTACGTCCCCCATTGGCTCAGACAGCGATCAAGAGCAATAATCCAAACAGGGGAGAGCTGGAGGAAGGCTTTTGCAGTGGCTCACAGACGCAAACAACTACGCCGTCTACGACGTCGAGAGCCACGCGTCGACCGGGCGGAGACATGGTTGTCGCCCAACGCATTTCAATCCCTCAGTCCATCCAACCCCCACAGCGACAGCCCACAATGCCAGGAGTTCGACGGCGAGGTAGCAGCCACGAACCACTCCCGTGGCACTGCTATCGATCGCATTCCTGCCAGCGATGCTGACAACGGGCCGCGCAAAGGGTTGGCGACAATGACAGAGCAACCAGTGGCGGTACAGTTGGTAGCAGCAATATCTAGGTCAGTAGTCGTGACTACGTCACGCGACGCTGACAGTACCAGACAGCATGTCGACGCTTGGCGGCCGAGCATAAGGCATCAGCAGAAAGACAGTCAAGCAATCAGCCAAACACACGCTGCACCAATTGCATCATCTGTCCCATCGGAGGCATCAACACCAGCACCAGCCAGACCAAACCCGACTCCAACGTGGACCGCACACCACCGTGCTCCACCAAACGGGCTAAGTGAGACAGGCAGATGGAGGCCGACAATGACTGAACTGCACAAGACATCTGTAAGCCTGAGCGGTGGTTTGGAGCCTCCTACACCTCAGGACAGAATGGTGAACTTACCGACCAGCATACCACAAGCACCACAACATACCAACCAGCGCACAGGAGGCAGCAACCTCGACAGCAGCAGTGGAAGTGGGCAGGGTGCCATCAGTCGTGGGCCAAGGCCGGGGCCAGTAGTCGTGTATCACTCACGCGACGCTGGCAAGCACACACAGGAGAATGGCGCCCAACCTTCAACAGACCCATCAAGGCATCAAGGCGATGCTCAAGCACAGCCAGAATACGACCACGACGGCGCAACCGGACCAGCATTGGCGTCATACACGACACCCACGGCACCAGCGCCGCCTCCAGCTGCGACCAGCGTGCGACACGCTTGCCCCACAGCACACAGCAAACACGACGAATATAGTCCTCAGTACATCCAGGCGGAGCGGGCCAGCCGCTCCAGACGCTGCAAGTTACTCGACTATGCGGCTGATCAAGGACAGCACAGCAACCCAGCAATAATGCCAGTACTCAGCCAAATACCAGTAATCGACATGCTCCGCACCAGTGGCAGATTGGATCCATCCCGCCAGCTGCCCCAAGATGAGCTGCATCGCATGGCCCAACTGGCATTAGAGCTATGTCCGAGGCAGGACCGTCAAGGACAGAGGCTGCACATTTATACGGACGGCAGCTACGGCGGCACACCAGAGTATGCGGCATGGTCGGTTGTGGTTGTCGACGAGTACTCTACTGACAGCACGCGCCGGGGCCTATTTGGCTTCCGCGGGTATTTGGCAGGTAAAATCGATGAATCTATAGCCGACATGGTGCACCAACAGAAAGTCACGGCCTACACCGCGGAGCTTACAGCGGCAATGTGGGCCCTGATGTGGGTGCTCGGCCAGGATACTACAATGCCCGTGGAGGTGACGCCAGAAGCGCTGAACGTGATAAACCTGGCCTGTGGAGCAGCTCAGTGCCATGTCCACCCCAAGCTGGGCTATGCAATTCGTGCGCTTTCAGGACTTCTCGCACAACGAGGGCAAATAGCATGGCATCGTAACAACTCTTATACAGACCACCCCTGGAACGAGCTGGCAGATGGAGTGGCAGAACTCGCTGGGCATAGACACCTCTTGGAGCTGAACTACCAAGCAGTCGAGGCCATTGCTGCTAATCGGTACTTATCCTGGGAATGGATGCGCGAAGCACCAGCTCAACACAAACAAGGGTACCCGCAGCTCGTTGGTGAGTCCTGCGTCATCGAGACCACGCAGCCCGTTGCCGACCCGAAGGCCCTCATGCGCGACATCAAGGAGTCCAAAGTCAAAGCAGAACTGGAGTTGCGATTGTGCACATTCAATTCCAAGTCCCTGAATGCCAAAGTCCCATTCCAGAGCGAGAAGAGGAAAGGCAAGGGCAGAGGTACTACTACGCTGTCGATGGTGGTGCATCTCGCGTCGCAGTTGTCGGGCATGGAGCTGCACATCGTGGCGCTGCAGGAAACGCAGTCCACCCCAGATGCGCGCACAATCGGCGACTTTGTGTGCTTCTCATCAGGAAGCACAAATCCGAACAGGGGATGCGACATCTAGCTCAATGTGGCGCTACCAATCACCACCAAGGGAACGGCAAAGTACTTATGCGCCAAGGACACCATCGTGCTGCACCAGGACGAGCGCCTACTTGTACTGAAGACCAAGCTGGCAAGCAAGGACATGGTGGTGGCATCAGCAAATGCCCCCCACGAAGAAAGCACAACCGAAGACAAGGACGCCTTTGGCACGCGGCCCTACAGGCAGTGAGGCGATACAAGGTCGACATCTTCATGGGGGGCCGCGACGGCCACCTGGGCGACTACGAGGCACCACGCATTGGCAGCCAGGGCTTTCCCGAGCCAACGAATGCCAACGGTGAAAGGATTATTGCATTCGCAGCAGCTGCGGGCATGGAGGCCGCCAACGCTACCCGGCACAGTGGGAAAAAGCTCATGTATGTATGTTGGCTCTTAAGGTCAGAAGCACAGAATAGATTACATAATGGTTGGGCAAGATGTGGCCCAGTTTGTTACATAATCATCAACAGAGCCTGCACTGGACCGCGGTGTTACATCAGAGGATCACATACCTGTGCTTGCGTCTCTCCACTGGACGGCCAACGGTTTCAACAAGTCCGCTGGTCCAAGACCAGACATGACCAAGCTCAAGGCTCCAGAGGCGCACGCAGTGTTCAAGTCGATCCTGAAGCAAGCGCCCACCATCCCGTGGGCAGAGGATGTCAACGCCCATTGCGAGAAGGTTTCCAAGACGATCAATGGCGCGGCGCTTCAAGCCTTGGGACCAGCAGCCAGAGCGGCGCGCAAGCCCTACATCACGACGGTAACCCTAGGCCTGGTCAGGGCAAGGAGGCGTACGCGCCGTGTCCACCGATCGGTAATACCGAAGGTGGCCACAGACGACAACCCGGGCAAGTTGTTCTCCCATGCCAAGTCCGTGCTCGAAGGCGACGTACATGCTACGGCACTCATCAATTCGGAAGCTGGACAGAAGGATATCCAACCCTTTGTGCACCAATTGCGACAGCACGCCAAAGACTTCGTCGAGCGGCGATCGCACCCACCCGAGCATGCCATGGCGCTGTCAGCTTTTTTTGCATTGTCGGGACCTGCGGCCGCACAATCAGCAGAAAAGGAGCGGACCGCAGTCCTGAGTCAGTTGGCAACCAGCGCAGCAGATGCCAAGTCCAGGAACGATTCGGCAGCGCAGTGGAAGCAGTATCACGCACTACTCAGGCATGGAGGACGCAAATCCATATTCCCTGCAGTTCGCCCGATGCGACTGGGAACGCGCTCCAGAGCTCGGTGGACATCGCCACGCATGAGCTCCAGCATTTCGCGAAGGTGCAGGCAGGCGAGATGCCATCTGCAGAGGCCCTGGCAACGAAGTACAACGAGGACAGCAAAGCCAGGCCAATCAAAGAAGAGCTCAACTTTATGCTTGTCATGCCCCTTGATGTCTGCCAGGCCCAGATCGCGACTGCCAAGGCTGGAGCACAGGGTGGGCCAGACGGCCCCACTAACGCAATACTACGAGCAGCTCCAATGGAAGCCGCAGCCCTACTACATCCGCTACTCACCAATGTGACCACCCAAGTAAGGGCGCCCTTAGCATTCAAGGGCGGTGACTTGGGTGCGATCCCGAAAGGGAACGGAGATGCGAGACTACTTACAGCTGACCGAGAAATCTTACTCAACAGCGTGCGTGGGAAGCAGCATCACCGATACTTACGTGCCATGCTTAGCACAGTGCTGGCCCAGACCCTTCAGGATGTGCAAGTTGGCGGCCGACCTAAGCGCGGAGCGGATATGGTCGTGCCGGCGACGCGGTAATTCACCGAGCGGAGCATGCGCCAGGGCAAGTGTTTCATGATTAGCTGCTACGGCATCAAGGAGGCATTCTACTCCGCGTTGGTTCAATTGGTCCACGGGGTTCCAGGCGAAGACGAGAAGCTAAAGGAAGTGTTGGAAGGCATCGACATACCCCTCTGGGCCCAACCACAGCTCGAGCACCGACTAGCCAATCCTGGCATATTGGACAGGGCCATCGAGGGGTCGCACCTTGCAGCACTCATAGCAGAGGGACACCGCACACGATGGACCACACACCGACACGCTGAAGGAGTGAAGTGGCGGACGCGGACATCAACATGCTCGTCAGCCGCGTCCACAGGTTGCTCGACATCATTCTCCACGAACGAGGCCTTCGAGCGACAGGTAAGCACCTGGAGGAAGGCTTTTCCTGTCCCAGCGACCCCGACCAGGGCGAGTTGCAGGAGTACGAGCCGCACGGCATGTCCTTCGTCGACGACCTCGCCTCCATGCATACCCTTACCAACCCTGAGGTGGTGCGCGAAGAGGCAAGCGGATTCTGCGAATCGGTGTATCGCGCAGCATCAGCGTTCGGCGTCAAGCTTCAAATCAGCAAGACGAAGGCGCCAGTACACTTTGGAGGCCCAGGCAGCAGGCAGGCCAAGAGGGACTTCCTTCTCCAGCGAGGACAGTTCAATCGTGGCCCCCATGGCCAACAGCAAAGTGGAGGTAGTAGGACAATACAAGCTGCTGAGGACCCACATCACGGACGACGGGTCTCCTGGCGTGGATGCGGCGGTAAAGGTGGCTACAGCGTCGGCATCCACGAGGCCCTTGCACCGCGAGGTGCACCGTCGTGCAGCGCTGAGCTCAGGCGACAGGGCCACGCTGGCGGACAGCGTGGTGCTCTCGAAGCTACTCTACAACGCGGGAACCTGGCCGATCCTCACCGCAGGCCAAGCTAGGCAGTTCAATGACCAACATGTGGTCAACTACGCAGCGGCACAGAGGATAACATGGAAGATGCGGCAACGGAACGAAGTCACATACATGCAGATCCTGCAAGGCGTGGACCGAATGCCCCCCAGCGTACGTACTAAGGCTGGAACAGGTTCTCTTCGGGAGAGTACTGAACTCAGGCCCCCTCCATCTGCGGCGGCTAATAGCTCAAGGCTGGGCAGGAGACTGCGGCTGGGAAGCCACAGTGCGTCGAGATTTTTCGAGGCTTCGTGATCGCACTGGCCCCGAAGAACGAGGAGGCAGCTACGCCCTGGACCAATGGAGGGATTGGGCAAGGTCTGAATACGTCAGCTTCCTCCACGCGACGAAGAGAGCCTGCCAGCGAGGCAGAGAATAAGCTTATGACCTTGAACACCTCGACCGATGGAGGCGGCAACTACAACAGTGGACTCACAACGATCAGGTGGATACACTACCAGGACATGTACCCACGGTCGAGAACAAGTACATATGCTATGAGTGCGGAAAGACGGAGACCTCTGCCCAGCAGCTACGGATTCACACGACCAGGTACTATCCAGCCGGATCTCATCCAACAACGTGGGCAACTGGCACCATCTGCGCGGCGTGTGGGGCGCAGTTCCACACGTGCAATCGCCCGGTGAAGCACTTGCAGAAGGTCAAGCGGCGTCGACGGCATTGGCGCGCGACGCGGCCCCAGGAACTATCGCCAGAAGAGCAGCACAACAACGAGATGCTGCTAGGGGCTTGTCAGCAAGCCAACCACCATGCTGGTCGCCCAGTCGACTGGGCGGAACGTCCCTGCGTACAAGTTCAGCCTCCTGAGCTTGATCACGACGGAGACCAGCTACAATGCCGAGACGGCAGCGACGAACAGCCAGAACTGCCCACCATCGACACACCACCGCCCACCGTGGCCCACGTTTGCCGACCTCCAGGAGCAGACATCATCTACATACTACACTTGTTCAGCGGCAGAAGGCGCGAAGGTGACATCCAGAGTTGGCTTGACAACATACACCATGCATGCTGCTGGATCTGCCGTGTACATGCTGAGTCTTGACGTGGCGAACGACAGGATATACGGCGACCTGACCAACGTGGCAGCCAACGCGCTATGGCAACGACTCGTGCGAGAAGGCCGAGTGGGAGGTGTGCTAGGTGGCCCGCACTGTGAGACGTGGAGCAGAGCTCGGCACCTACCTCCCAACTAGTGTCGTGGACGTCCACCACGGCCACTGCGGTCAGCCTCTAGCCTATGGGGGCGGTCGTACCTCAGCAGGCGCGAGCAGGAACAAGTCAAAAAAGGGAACAGGCTGTTCAGGACCCAGCTGCTCTACATGTACGCATGCGCGACTTACGGCATCCAAGGTATGCTGGAGCATCCCATAGAACCCAGCGAGGACTACATGGCGAGCAGCTGACGGCTGCCTGAGACGGCCCACCTATGTTGCCATCGCGGGGTCAAGAAAATAAATTTCGACCAGTGCACGTGCGGAGCGGCGTCACGGAAGTCAACAACCCTGATGGCCGTCGCGTTCCCCGAGCTCGAGAGGGCGATTCGACGCTTACCTGGAGCTGGCCGCTGCTACCACACCCCCAGGTTCCACGCAGAGCTCGCAGGGGTCGACCTCGAGGGCAACTGGCGCACCACAGCTGCAAAGAAATACCCACCGCGTATGTTCCAGGCGATAGCTGAGGCACTAAGCAAGCAGCTGGACCTCAGGTTTGGCCAGTCACCGGTGTAAGCCAACGACTGGCAGCTGGAGGACGACGTCAGGCAGCTCTACCAAGCCGTAGACCCCTACATACCACGCGATATCGGCTTGGATTACCACGACGGCAACCGGCAGATGCCCAGCAAGAACCAACAGCTGTGGGGGGCCCGTGAATGGGCCAAGGCAGATGCTCATCATGTGCGACGACGACCACCGGGACCGCGGACTCCTCTCGACATCGATGCTCCGCTCTTTTACCCGGCTACCTCCTCATCCCAGTAGTGACGACACCGATCTGACACACTCTTGGACGCGTGACGGCATGCTCCTCGCCCGCTCAATGGCTAGCTCCGGTTAGGTCGGGCAGCAGGGGCCGGAGCGGAAAACCTGAGGTCCATCTCCCTGCGTCTCCCCCTCCCACGTCTCCCTGTTCGTCATCCCGTTGCCGATGAACGTCCTTGCCCGCGGGCTGTTGGTTCAAACCCACATGGTCACCTACGCCCCCTTGCCTACGTTCTCCCGATGATTGACCACCAGGAGGTCAACGCGGAGCTTGTCGAAGTCCTGGGGAAGCCCCGACTGCGAGGGAACACCCCAGGCATATGTTCGCCATGTCTTGCTGGAAGGCGTTAGGACGCAAGTCCTGAGGAAGCCTCGAATGCGAGGGAACACCTCAGGCACGTCGCCACGTAAAGCTGGACATGCGAACTACCACGCAATGGCCCCGCACATGCGGAAGAGTGCGGGCAGTACTACACAGGGAGACAACTACACCACGCAGATATACTGCGACTAAACGAGCCACCACAACGCTACAACCACCAGCACGACATCTACAGCAGCCTTACCCGACAACCTACCCAGCAACGACGAAGACAGTCGCGGTTGCCCTGGAGAGGCAAGGTTCACACTTCGAGACGGGCTCGAAGGGCGGGGAGGCAGGATGAGTATTGCCTGCGCCTGCCAGGGAGGATGGTGAGGGGCAGGAGGGGGGGGGGACGGCCACCATCCGCGCCCCTGCGGTCCGCCCTAGCTCGCCACCCCCACCCCCAGACGAAGGTGACGCTCCCAAGCGCCAGAAGGCCAAGCCGGGGCAACCCGACCAGCCCACCACGACCACGAGCACAAGGCGTGGGGTTCGCCCCCACCGAGGGCACTGCGACCCCTAGCCATAGCGGGACGAGGTGGGACCGCCGCGACTCCCACTTGAAGTTGGTGAGTGGAGGCCATGAGTGCGACCAACAACCACGACGACCCGCGCCACAACGCCTACCATTACCCACAACGACCCACCGTAACACCCGCACGCCACCATACCAGCAGCACGGAAGGCAAGGCCTCCCTCAGCAGCCAGCGGGGCTCTTGCGCTCGTATGCGGAGGAGCCAGAAGGAGCATGCCGCGGAGGCCGACTGCTACGCGGAGCTCCTCGCGCTGGGCCAGATGGTGTACATCGCGGAGGCCGACTGCGACGCGGAGCTCCTCGCGCTGGCCAGAGGGTGCACATCGCGGAGGTCGACTGCAACGCGGAGCTCCTCGCGCTGGGCCAGATGGTGTACATCGCGGAGCCCAGGCGTGGCGGCCCCCGCAGGCCTACTGCGACGCAGAGCTCCTGGCGCTGGACCAGAGGGCGCACAACGCGGAGGCAGGCGCGACGCGGAGCTCCTCGCGCTGGGCCAGAGGGTGCGCATCTCGGAGGCCAGGCGCGGGCGGGCCCGCCGCCTCCGACGTGGCCTGAGGGCCCCGCCGTCCCCGACTCGGCGGCCGAGCTCAGCTAGGCCCCACCGAGGCGGGTGGGCCCTCGCCAAGCCTGAAAGCCAAGGCCCCTCGGGCTCTCGGCCTCTCGGGCCCTCCGCCGGCCGGTGCAGGGCCCAACGGGCCTCTTCCTTTTTCGCTTTCTCTTTCCTCCTGGCCAAAAATATTCCAGGACGATGAAACGGGCCTTCCTCCCCCCTCCTCTGTCGGCGGCCGACGGCCACCGCGCTGCGCTTCAGGGCACAGACCCTGATGACGCGTCAAATCCGCCGACCCTGTCGGCGTGTGGAAGAGGCTTCTCTGTCTGTTCCCTCTTCGTCGTCGTCGTCGTCGTCTCTTCCCCTTTCCCCACAGCGTCGTTGCTTCTACCCCTCTCCCAGGGCCTCCTCCTGTAGCGTGTCAGTCCAAAGCGAAATTGAGCAACGTCGTAATTGAGTCGAAGGGAAGCCCCTTCCCTTTGATCCCTTCCCCGCCCGGGGGGGGGGGGTCCCGGGGTGGGTTCCGGGGGGGGTCCCGGGTTTTTACGCCGCCCCCACGGGGAACCCGGAGCCCAAAAAAGCTCCAAGACGGGCCAAGAGTGCCCCAAGAGGCCCCCAAGACGATCCAGGAGGGCCCCGAATCGCCGAATGATCTGTCCAAGACGCCTTGACGGCCTCCAGACGGCCCAAGAGGCCTGCGAGACGCCCCAAGAGGCCTCCTGGACCGTTCCCACGAGAGCCCCAAGAGGCAAAAATCATGGATTTCCCATACGTTTTTCAAGAATTTTGGCGTTCTCGTCTCTTCTGCTTCCCCACGCGCCACGACGGCCCAAGAGGCCCCCAAGGTCGCCCCGAGACGGCCCAAGAGGCCTCCAAGAGAGTCCCCAAACGGCCCAAGAGTGCCCCAAGACGGCCCAAGGCGCCTCCAAGACGGCACAAGAGGCCCCCAAGACGGTTCCAAGAGAGTGCCCAGACGGGGGACCCGAACGGACATTTCGAGCCCTCAGCCCCGAGAAGCCCCCAAGACGCCCCCAGGAAACCCAAAGAGGCCCCAAGAGGCTCCCAAGAGGCCCCCAAACATCCCCTCAGAGGCCCCTGAGAGCGCTCGGAAGAAACCCCAAGAAGCACGTTTGAAAAAAAAAAAAAAAAAAAAAAAAAAAAAAAAAAAAAAAAAAAAAAAAAAAAAAGAGAAAAATAGAAAAAAAAAAAAAAAAACAGGACTCAACCCACGTCAAAAAAAAAAAAAAACGAAAAAAAGAAAAAAAAAGCCCATCGGCCGTCGTCGCTAACCGCCGCCGCCAGCCGCCCCCCCGTCCGTCGTTCCCCTTCAGTGTCGGCGGCACCGGCCGTAAAGGCCTTCCGCAGTAGCGTGACAATACCGGGAGGAGGAGGAGGAGGAGGAGGAGGAGGAGGAGGAGGAGAAGGAGGCGGAGGAGGAGGAGAGGAGGAGGAGGAGGAGGAACGAGGAGGAGGAGGGGGAACGAGGAGGAGGAGGAGGAGGAGGAGGAGGAGGAGGAGGAGGAGGAGGAGGAGGAGAGAGGAGGAGGACGGGTCGCCTAAGCCCTTCGGAGAAACCCTCCAGCTGGTCGTGGGCGCAGGATCGCTGTACACCCGTCCCCCCCTGCTCGGCCAGGAGCGCACGCTCGGCCCTCTCAGCCCAGCCAGGGCCCAGAAGGCGTTCCGGGAGAGGAACGGTGCCCGGACAAAAAGTGTCCACGCCGACGGCGTGAAGACGACCAGGCATCAGGTCAACGACATTTGCAAGGACATGTGGCTTGCCCCCCTCACCCCCAAACCCAAAGTTGAAGTATCCATATTTTGTCCCCCGCGCGTTGCCTCGCATCCAACCCCGTCAACTTTGGGTTGTGGGGACGGGGCTATAGATATTTGCTCGACGCAGTTCGATGGCGTATCATCTTGGCGCGATGGGTGTGGATATTTTTTGTCCGCCAACCGAAGGATTCGCTGGCAGCTCAAAAACACAATCGGCGACGAGCAAGAGGGGGAAGTGAGAAGGAGAAGGCCCTCTCAGAAGGCGGCGGGGCTTCTCGGAAGCCTTCGAAGTCTTTTCTGTGTCTTCGGGGAAGGCTCAGGAAACTTCTCCGAAGGCTGGAGAACGCCCGAGCCTTCTGAGAAGCCCAGCCCCTCCTCACTTCCCCCCGGGCTCGCCGTCGAAACAAAGGCTCGGTGGTCAAAAGCAGACGCCACTCCCAGATCCCAAGGGTAGTCGACACCCTCCGAGCTCCCAGCGCGCCGCCCTCCCCACCGAGGGTGGGCGCCGCGAGCGCCACCGAGGGGGCCGCCGCGACGGCGCCGGCCCCCAGGGCGCTTGCCGCCCGCGCGGGGCCCGCGCGGGGCGGCGCCACGAAGCTGAGGCCCGCGAGCAGCGCCGAGGCGGCGAGCAGCAGAGGCAGCAGGGTCCTGCGCACGGGCGCGGCCATGTGTGCGTCGGGGGTGCGGCTGGCTGCGGGGCTCCTTGTGATGCCGCGCGGGGTCGCGGGGAGAACGGCTCGCGTCGAGCGGAAACGCCTTGAGCCACAATGGCTGCCGAGAGAAGGAAGAGGAGGAGGAGGAGGAGGAGGAGGAGGAGGAGGAGGAGGAGGAGGAGGAGGAGGAGGAGGAGGAGGAGGAGAGCACCCAGAGATCGGGAGCAAAGGGTTTGGCCTGAGCGTAGGGATTTTGCTCGGCCGAACCTTGTCGCGCACGCTAGAGCGTGCCGCGTCTCGTGCCCGCGATTGCTGCCTCCCCGCGCCTTGACCACGGCGCGATCAGAGGAGAAAGCAGCTCATCGCAGGGCTCGGGAGGAGCGCTCCCAATCGAGGACGCTTGTGAGGCTCCACGAGGCCTATCTGGAGGTCGCCTCGCACCATTCGGCACAGCAGGCCAGTGATAGGTATAGCACTGTGAGTGGCCTGACTTTGAGGGAATGGATGCCTACATGGGACTGCCCAGGTTGTGGGAGATACGTCAAGCATCATGCGCAGTGCGTCTGTGGTCAGCGGTCTCATCCAGGCATGGCTCCTTCAGCACGAGAGGAGGGAGCAAAAGGATACGGCAGAGCCTACGGCAGCAGCAAGCCAGCATCAGGGAGAGAAACTCGTCCATCAAGTCGCACTCGTTTCTCGGACAAATACATTCGCATCTCTATTCAGAGGGTGCCCCCCATGACGAAAGAAGAAGTGGTGACAGACCAGTGCCATCGAGCGCAACCAGAGACCAGTGCAGGACAGAGTAAGTTTCGTTTGTCAACGAAGCGCCAACTCAGCAACTTGGCGACTTTGGCGTTCACTGCGAGGAGGGCGAGGAGGGTGATTCGCCCTCCTCGCAGTGGGTAGAATAAGCCTCTTAGCGAAGGATTCTGCCTTGGCGGACTCGCACGACAGGAAAATCGCGACCTACTAGTGCATGACGCAGTTGACGATGCCAGTGAGACAGCAGCTCGCGGAGTACCCCGCAAAGCTAGAAGGAGCCGAGGAGAGGCGCACGAACACCCAGAGCCGAATACGAGACTTCCAGAGCTAAGAGGTGGCCATCGGCAACGAGATCGCCCAGTATTGCGTGCGCGGAAAAGAGATCCAAGAGATTGCCGATAATGAGATGGCGGACACACAGAGGCAACGCAATGCCCCGTGGGAACGCCAGGAGCCGCAGAACCCGTGCCTCGTGGCTTTGCTGCACCGCCGCGGCCGCCGCCGCCGTTCGCGCCCCACCTCCGGCCGCATCGTGCACAGATCCCAAAGCAAGCCGTCAACGACATGACAGAGACAAAGGGGCTTGCTACTGGGCATGGCCAATCGACGGAACGAGCAGGAGCGCTTCAAAGGGCCAGATGATGCAGGCTTTCCAACTCCAGGCGGTGGCGGCGGCTCAGATGCGGCAGCGGCAGATGGCGCCAGACCCAGCTCAGCATGGAGCTCAGCAGAGGCCGCCGATGCCAGGCATGCAGCCAGGCCAACCTCGGCAGTCATTCCCACCGCAGCAGCCGCAGCCTGCGGCGCTTAAGCCCGCGCCCGAGGGGGTGCCCCTACAGGCGGCGGCGACTGGGCCACAGCAAGCTGCGGCGTCGTGCATGAGATCGCTTTTCCTATCGGGTGGTGGTGCTCCCTAGATGCACGTGAACAGCGCGGAGTTCGGCCTCTCGAAGACACCAGTCGGAGGCACGGACACTCCTGTACCTACCACGCCCGAGGCCACGACGCCAAGGGGCTCCCCTGGAGCGCCAGTGAAGATGGATCCCCACGCCAAAGAAGAGCTCAAGCAGGAAGAGATGGAGACAGACATGGAGGGGGCGCTACTGGTGGAGCCCATCTCGCCGACGGTACCCATGATGTCGCAGCAAGAGGCTCATGAGATCGCGGGCCCAGCCATCAGCTGCGGAGGAGCCTACTCGGCAGATGGCGACCCCCTCGAAGCCCAGCCCCAGTGCTCGCTCGCCCCCCATCAAAGTTCCTCGCCACTGAGATTCGGAACGGTTTCGGTCAGAGAGTTGTCGTAGAAGGCGAGCCCCCGAGGCCGACTTCAGTGAGACCCGAGCCCAACGCATCTATACTCAAAGCAATGCACACTTTTAAAGCCTCCAAGGGGGAGGACTTTTCCACAGCCAGCTCAAGTCGTGATGTACAGGCTTCGCCTAATACCGCCTGCCCTATCATTGGAGCGTGTGTCTTTATTTTCGGCGATAATGGGCATTATAGAGGTGGGGGGGAGGGGGCTGGGGGGGAGGTATAATGTAACGCCTCCCCCCCGCCGTGTGCCGATGCGCACGGCGGCAGTGCCCAGAGCGCGCTGGGAGGGGAAGGGGCGTCACGTTATAGGGCGGGGGGGAGGGGGGGGGGAGGGGACTGTTATGCCCAGTATGCCCCAAGCAAGAAAAAAAATACTCTCGGGAGGGCTCTCAATGATTTGCACGTCGTGCCAGCGCGTGGCAACTTTAGCTTCCAGGCCTCGGGAGATCTCTCGTTCCGCGCGCTCGGCTGCGGACGCTGGACGTGCGGCCTTCTTGCAAGCAGGAGTGGGTGCTGTGCGACGCTTTGCTTCTTCGCACCGGCAAGGGATCAATCAATATTCCTCTGCTGTGGTCGAAGAATGGACCGTAAGGTTAGGTCGGGCACGTCCCCCTACAAGCGGATTTTGGACGAAAAGTAAAAGATATTCCAAACATATCCAAAACATATACAACAATACTCAAACTACTCCAAATAAACGTAAGGCTTGGTCTGCCAGCGCGAGGGCTTCGGCCTGAGGTTGACAACGAGCGTTCTTACTCGCACATGTCGAGCTTTATTCGTTGAAAGTTTCTGCCGATGCAATCGCGCAAGCTGAGGGAGGATAGCGGCACCGGCGCCGATGAACTGTCTCCATCCCAGCCTCCATGCTAGCACGTTTGATTTCTGTAGCACGGCGACAATCCTGCGCCTCAATGGCCGTGCCCACTTTTCATCAAAAGGGTGCATCCGAATCCTTTGGATTACTGCGGGATTCCTCTCAGACCCGAGCTCAACAAGGTCGTCAAACGGTGATCTGCTACTGCTCTGCTTCATGTCGAGTCTACTGGCGCAAGTGGAGGCCACCAGTTCGCTTGTCACACGAGCCAGGGGCTACAGAGACTTTTTGACGTACATGGTGTACTGCTGGACCCGCGCAATCTGCACAGGCCGCCGAGTTGGGTGTACTGCTCGGACATGTCTTGAGCATTTCACAGGGTCAACTCTGAGCGCCTCGACTTCTTGACGTACATGGTGTACTGCTGGACCCACGCAATCTGCACAGGCCGCCGTGTTGGGTGTCCGGCTCGGACATGTCGTGAGCACTCCACGGGGTCAGTTCTGAGCGCCTCGAGAGGCAAAACATTGCGAGCCTCTGGTGTGCGCGAGCCTCTTGTACAGGCTTGTTCGGTCACGGCTTTCGGCGGGACAGGCTGATGTTAGAGTCGACGGCGTCCCGTCTGAGACCTGCCAACCTCACGATCCTGTGTCCCAAACTGCGTTTGTTTCTTCAGGCCTGGGACTCAACGAGCAGCTGGGGCAATTCTGCAAAAGTCGCTCGGAAACCTTCCGTGCACGGGTGCAGCAAGAGCAGGAACAAAAAAGATAGGGCAATAAAGACTTCGGAACCATGTTTGTATGTATGTAAACCCAGGCTCACGGATGTATATCGATACAGATCTCTATACATCCTAGAACCATCGCGCGCGCTTCGTGCGGGCTCAAGTTCTAGCTAGGGTCATGATCATCGTCATCATTGTCATCCTCATCCCCGTCATCTTCATCGTCATCGTCATGGTCACCTTCGCCATTACCATCACAACAAGCATCAATATCACCATTATCATCAACATCGTGATCACCATCGCCATCATCGTCATCGTACTTATCAACATCATCATCATCCGCGTCGTCAACATCTTGTTGGTCGTCGTTGGCGACGTCGTCGGCATAGTCATCGTCAGCACCATCAGCGGCATCGCCGTCATCATCCCCGGTCCACTGCAATCCCCTTATCCTCCTCCTCTTCCCGTTCTCCCTCTTCCCATCAACTTATATTAATCCTTTTCCTCATCGGCGTTTCCCTGAAATAGACACCTTCTCCTCCTCCTCCTCCTTCTCCCTGTCTTCCCCGCTCTTCGATGTGTCCCTCCTTGTGTTCCTTCACCTACTTCACCTCCTTTCTCCTCTTAAAGCCCTCTTCATCCTGCGCTCCCCTT